>OX439037.1:49771079-50311079 GCA_949317995.1 Acholoe squamosa
GACTTAGTGTCAGGAGAGGAGGAGCTAAAAAACTGGCTCCACTAACTTTTACTACTTCTAAACAGACAGTGGAAAAGGCGTCGGGCATCGCCCCTCCTCCTACCTCTCCAGCCTCACCTGATAAACCACCTGCAACTCCTGCTCGGCTTCCAACTGAAGTGCCTGATGCAGGAGAACAGGAAGCCGCTCTTGCAGCTCTTCATGGCGAAATCACTGATTTCCTGGATCGCGTCCGGGATCGCTCTCCTCAGGAAGCTGGCGACGGCGATTTTGACATCAGGGAATACATCAATCCCCCAGCACCTTTGAACTACCAACCCCCCACTGAAGCACCTACGTCCGCCTCTTACTCACCCGTGACTCCGGAGGAACCTTCTCCCCAGGTCAGTCCAATTACCTTCACCTGCTCACCGCGGGGGATATTCGCAGGTAGAGGTCATAGATTTAACCGGCCCTTCTCCTCTGTACTCTCTCCCGGTTCCAGTAGAGGAGCTGCTTCTTAAAAGCCCGCCGGAAAAAAGAAACTGTTCCAGTGAGAGAGAAGGGGAGCCTAAGAAAAAAAGACAGAAGCGCGCCTACCACAAGAAAACCCCTGTCTCTACCCCTGCTTCAGATTCCTCAGCGACTTCATCCTATGGTGCCGAGCCCATTGGTTCTGTCCCAGGTGTTCCGTCTCCTAAAGACAAGTCACACAGGCAAAAGTTTGGGGAGGGCACTGCCCCCAGTTCTTCCAGCAAGCTTGTGGGCTTTAGGTCAGTGCCTTTGGTGATAAAAAAGTGGCCTGCTCGATTTGGTTTCCAAGAAAAGTCACCTGCCCCCAACCAAGTTTTTTATCCGGAAGGGGATAACAACGCCTGCATAGAAATATACAGGGAACCTAGCATCAGGGGAGTATGCTTGAGAACCTACCTGGACAAACCTTACGAGCGGTGCTTAAACCTAGAGGCGCGTGAATTCAGGAACTTAGTGGACCAGATAGAGTGCATCCTAGGAAAGTACAAGGAGTTACACCGCCTAGCTGCCCTTGGAGAGAGGAAGGTGGATAATCTTTTGTTGTCCTTGAACCAAGACTGCACCGACCCCAGTGGAGGCCGGGCTATGGTCCTGGTAAACTTGTACAAGGGAACTCCTAAAGTTCACATAGGAACAACCAGCTACGTGGAGGAAATGAACGCCTCGGTGTCTTCCAGCTTCAGAATGCCCCCCTCAGCCACACACTGCGGCCACACTGTGTCCCCCTTCATTCTGGAGGACATAAAATCACGAGTTGGGCCCTTCCTAGACGAAACGACCGATTTCTACTCTGGGTAAGTGGTCAACTTTGTATAGTGTCTGGTCAACAGCTCCTTGTTCAGTGCTTTTACATTATCATGTATATCAGCTAATTTGTAGTTAGATTTAGATGTACTCCGTTTTTAGTCAACATAGCCCAGCGTAGGTTTAAGTTCCATATGTACTCCATGTATACTTAGGTTAGGTTTTAGTTATAAGTTTGTACATAGAACATAAAGTGAAACAAGAAAAAGAAACCTTAAAAAAATGCCGCCCAAAAAGGTAAAACAACTTTACACCGTCAACTGTCCAATGTGTAACACCCCTAGACCTCCACGTTTGGTTACTGTAGAAAACAGTGGAAAAACTTTATGTAACTCAGATTCTTGTAGAAGAGAAACTTTTTCCGACAGCTTAGAACTTCCAAAAGAAATAGAAAAAAATTCTTTGCATAAAAGCAGTTACCGTGACAACTTCAAGTCCATAGCTTCAGGTTTGGCTGTGCTTGGTAAGCTTCAGTCCATTTTCAACGTCAGAATGACAAGTTTCAACAAAGACTTGGGAGCCAAACAGGTAACAGAGGCGCTTACCTCTATTCATAGAAATCAAGTTATGGCTTACAAAGTGGCTGTCTCTTTTGGAAGGTTGTTGTCTTCCTCTAAGGAGGAAGAAGAAGAGAAAGTCATGTACTTTCATGCTTCTGCCAACAACTCGTCTTTGTTCTATGACAGTGAAAGTCATAGAGACCCTTACATTTTTATAAGGGACGACAAAGACTTTGCAGAGTGTTTAGATTTAATAGAAAACAACATTAAAGAAGACACTCAAAGACCCTCTACTAAATGGAGTGTAATAGGCAACGTGAACGCCAACATCACACTCATAAGGGCTACGGGAGGAGAATATCTTTTAGGTAAAATGAAAACTGTTCCACCAGGTTTAAGACAAAGAGGAATGCAACACTTTCACAGAGACCCTAAAACCAAAAGGGCATACAAGGACAACTTGTGTTTCTTTAGATGTCTGTCTTTCTTCCTGTATGAATCTTTAGAAAAAACTCAAGAGCTTTTCCTTGAAGCCTATCCAGGGGTGAACAAGGAGACTTTTGAGGGTGTTAACATAAGAGATTTAGACAGGTTAGAAAAAATGTTTGAAGTTAACATAAGAATTTTTTACCTTCCCTCTTTTGGTAAAAGAAAGGGCCGACCTAAAATTATAAGGTCAAACATGTGTTCATCCAAAAAAATCATCAACTTGAACTTACACAGAAACCATGTAAGTTTAATAACTAACATGGGACTGTATGGTAAAATGTACCCCTGTGAAAAGTGTCATAAAGTTTTCACTCGTAGCTTCCTTTTGAAACAACACAATGGGGTGAAAAAAGATTGCACCAAAGTCAGCTTCAGGTACAAAGGTGGAGCATACAATCCATCCAAAACAGTTTTTCAAGTTTTAGAGGAACTGGGAATAGTTTGTTCACCTGAGAAAAAAATATACCCCTATAAAATTGTTTTTGACTTTGAAAGCTATTTCGTCCAACCTGAAAATTCGTCCCCAGAAAATGCTAACACTGTGATAGAAAAAACTCACATACCCCTTTCTGCCAGTGTAGCTTCTGATTTTCCTGGTCATACAGAACCAGTGTGTTTTGTCAGAAATTCCAACAGGGACGACGATCCTTTGGTTAAAAATGTGTTGGAACACATAAACAACTTGGGGCAGTTGATAGGAGAACAGGTGAAAGAGAATTTTAGAGATGTTTTAGACGAACTAGACTCTCTAGAAGAAAAACAAAAGGAACTAGAACATAAAGCTAGCAAAGTTTTTCCAGCAAAGAACAAAAAAAATCCCAAAAAAAAAATCTCCCATGTTCTTGAAGTGAAGGAAAAACTTCTTACCTACATAGAAAGAGTCCCTGTTCTAGGTTTCAACTCTGGAAAGTATGACATTAATTTAATAAAAAAGGAATTTCATTCTTTTTTTATAGACACAGACAAAACAGAAATGAAAACCATAAAAAAATGCAACAAGTACATAGCAGTGTACACAGACCATCTTCTTTTCCTTGACATGTTTAACTATTTGGCACCAGGTTATTCCTACGCAAACTACCTGAAAGCCTTTCTAAAAGGGAAAGCTGAAAAAGGTTTTTTTCCCTACGAGTGGATGGACAACATAAGAAAACTGAACAACAAAGCTCTTCCTCCACGCCACTGCTTCTACAGTTCTTTGTCGGGTAGTGGAATAAGCAAAGAAGATTATCTTGAATGTAAAAAGGTCTGGACAGAAAACAAAATGAAAACTATGAAGGACTACTTGATATATTACAACAACCTGGATGTTAAACCCTTTGTTTTAGCCATAAACGAGCACACAAAATTTTTTATAGATCGTGGGGTAGACATGTTCAAAGACGGTTTAACTTTGCCAGGTTTAACCTTGAAGTTTCTTTTCAACAACACTGCACCTAATGCCACTCCTTACATTCTTTTTGGTGAGAAAGAAAAGGATGTTCACTCCTTGCTCAGACGCAACTTAGTAGGGGGTCCCTCTATTATTTTTCACAGACATCACAAAAGTGGAGAAACAAGAATAAGACAAAAAAAATACGGGTCACAAAGCAAAGTATGCAGACACATAGTAGGGGTAGATGCTAACAGCTTGTACCTCAAGTGCATGGGTGAAGAGCACTGCACAGGTTATTATGTGGTGCGCAGGAAAGAAAACGATTTTCAAGCTGTCTGCAGTCAACAAATTAGCTACTCAGCCACAGAATGGTTGCGATACAAAACTGTGACAGACAAAGTCAAGATATTACACCAATACAACTACGGGGAAGTAGTTTTGGGTTCAAGGAAAATAAAAGTGGACGGTTATAATCCAGCTTCAAAAAAAGTATACCAGTTTCACGGGTGCTACTGGCATGGTCACATATGTCACCTCACTAAATCAGTTTTAAAAGACCCCAATGGAAAGGCATGGTTAGAAGAAAAAAACCAAAATACCATTTTGACTACCCTATATCTTCAGTCGTTAGGTTACCAAGTAGAGGAAAAGTATGAGTGTATGTGGTTGAAAGAAAAAACTGAAAACTTGTGCAGAGAAACAAAAAGTGAATGGGAAATTAAAAGACCGTTGTGCCAAGGCAGAAAAAGTCAGGATGAAATACTGAGAGGGGTTTCTAAAGGAACAACTTTTGGACTTATTCAGGTAGACATAGAAACACCTGAATCCTTGAAAGAAAAATTCAGTGAAATGACACCTATTTTCAAAAACTGTTTAGTAGGAAAAAAAGACGTAGGTGAACATATGAAACGTTACCTGGAAGCAGCAGGTAAGCTAAAACAACCGCAACGCCAACTTATAGGCAGCTACCACGCAGAGGGAATTTTGTTGGGAACTCCTCTCTTGAAGTGGTACCTGGAGAAAGGTTTGGTAGTTACGACAGTACACCTTCTCGTAGAATACACACCAGAACAGACTTTTTTACCCTTCATGGACGAAGTAACCAAAGCTAGGAGGAAGGGAGACGAAAATATAGACTGTAAGATTTTGTCAGATCTGTACAAACTTTTGGGAAATGGTTCATACGGAAAAACCATATGCAACAAACAAAACTTTGTTCAAACAAAGTATCTTCACCCCTCTAAGGCAAGACGTTTGGCCATGCACTGGTCAGTGCAAGATGTGCAAGACATAAGTGACAACACGGTAGAACTGTCCTGTTTGCCCACCTCCATCACCTACGACCTCCCAGTTCAAATAGGGTTCATGGTATACCAATATGCCAAACTTAAAATGTTGGCTTTCTATTACGACTTTCTCCTTGAATACATAGACGAGAAAGATTTTGAAATGTGTAAAATGGACACTGACAGTTTTTACTTTGCTTTAAGTGCAGAGAAAATAGAAGACGTAATTATTCCTGAAAAACGTGAAGCTTTCTTCAGAGAACGTCACAAATGGTTGCCCTCTGAATCATGTGACAACAGTCACCACAGAGAGACCTATGTTCAGACCAAAGTTTTGGGTGAGCTGTGGCTGCCTCAACCATGCTGTAAGAGCCGTCTGGCGTTTGACAAGAGAACCCCCGGGTTATTCAAAGTGGAGTGGGAAGGTGATGAAATGACTGCCTTGAACTCCAAATGTTACATAGGCACAGGAGTAAATGTGCCCGTTAAAATGAGTTGCAAAGGTGTAATTCAAAAACAAAACCCCCTGACCACTGACAAGTACAAAGAAGTACTGGACAGTGAAAATGTTGTCACGGTAGTCAACAAAGGATTTAAAGTAGTTAACCACAGCGTTACGACTTACTCTCAAAGGAAACAAGGTCTAACCTATCAGTACATAAAGAGACAAGTATGTGAAGACGGTGTAAGCACCCTACCCCTTTCTATATAAAAAATGGTTTCTTTTTCTAGTTTCACTTCCAGTTGTACATTTCGTTGAAAGAAAAAAATTTTTAAACAAATTGTTCAAATGAACAAATTTCCTTCATAGAAAACAGTGTTAAAATGGAAAATGTTCATTTGAAAAATTGTTCAAATGAACATTTGTTCAAATGAACATTTTTCCCCATAGAAAACAGTGTTAAAATGGAAAATGTTCATTTGAACAATTGTTCAAACGAACATTTGTTCAAATGAACATTTTTCCCCATAGAAAACAGTGTTTAACTGGAAAATGTTCATTTGAACAATTGTTCAAACGAACATTTGTTCAAATGAACATTTTTTCCCATAGAAAACAGTGTTAAAATGGAAAATGTTCATTTAAACAATTGTTCAAACGAACATTTGTTCAAATGAACATTTTTTTCCATAGAAAAGTGTTAAACTGAAAAATGTTCATTTGAACAATTGTTCAAACGAACATTTGTTCAAATGAACATTTTTTTCCATAGAAAACAGTGTTAAACTGGAAAATATTTTTTGTTCAAATGAACATTTTTCAAATAAAAAACAAAGGTAAAAAAATGTGTACTGTATCATGAAAAAAAACTAATAAAAAAGTAAGAAAAGTGAACTGTATCACCCAAAAAATAAAAAAAAACTTTTCACAAAAGTGAACGCTGTACATGTTCACGACAAAAAATAAAAAATCCGGCGCTGAAGAAATTAAGTTGGAACAGAAAAAAAAGTGGTACCAGATTTCTTAACTCATAGCGTCACGTTCACCAGATTATTAGTATCTGGTTAGATTTAAGCAACCATTTTAACATGGAAAGTTTAGAAGCTATACTTGTGGAGCAAACCACAGAAACTCCACCTTATGACTATTACATGCGTCCAGTTTTACAAAGTGTTGCTTCATATAATCAAGCTTCTTCTATAACACCTGACAATGATATAAGTTCTGTAGCATGTGGATGTTCAGAGAATTTCTTTTGGGAAATAAAACCTGCAGAAAACATTGGTTATTTTAGAGGAGCTGAACCAGACACTGTTGACCACTGTATAACTAGTGTTAAAATGTACAAATATTTCTCTTCAGCTTTTTGGGACGCCTACAGAAACTGCATGTACTATTGTCGAGTGAAAAAAGTTAACTTGATAATGCATGATTGGTGTATAGGAGTATATCAATTGCACACTGAACCTGGCTGCCCAAGACACTACACAAGGTACACTTTAGGAAGTGTAAGAAAGTTTGCTCTTACTCTCCAAGAGTTAGAATGTAATCCCATAGTAGGAGTGTTTTGTCAGTGTAATTGTAAACTGGAAGTATCTGCTATTGCTAAAACTATTTGTTTCACATGTCTGCAGGTCTCACTGGAACTTCATGCCTTAAGTATACCTGGAGTGAAAAATCATTTCTCCTTTGAGGTAAACTTTAAGGATGGTTTTTTATCTGGTCTTTTACCTGGACCCAAAAACAGTCAAACATACTTCCTGGCCCAGGCTTTGTTCGAGCATGCTATATCTAACATAGCCAAACTTAACAGTTATTGTTTCCACAACACATGGAAAACTAGTCTCACTGGCCAAAGCTGTGCAACCTGTGGATGTACCATCCGACCCAGAGGGAGAGGAGCCGGTTGACCCAGTTGTGGATGCCACTCCGACTGACGAGCAAGAGGCTGCTATCTGGGCTAACGCCAATAGCAACTTTGCCGACTTCATTCCTCTACACAGGGGACACCTGAAGGGGAGTAAATCCGTATGGAGACTGCCCCCTCGGATCACCTGTGAGAAGCGTGAAGATATGGAGGAGTGGCTTCGCAAGAAGCTCTCCGATAGAAAGCCGGCCAATATGTACTGGATCTATTGGGAATTCGTTAAGAATTCGCCCAATGGTCTGTACAATTACGACCAGAAGGGCAAGCTCAAGTTTGCTCTAGATGAGTACTATGGGGAGGATCGTAAGGATTGTCCCTTTCAACGTTGTACTCAAAGTGAGGGTGAGGTTGAATTCTTCATCGAGAAAGACGAGTTCCTTCGTCATCTCGTGGAGGATCATATGCACCAGAGGCCGGAATATGTCTGCGACCGGGAGGTTGGCAAGAAATGTGCTAAATGCACAGGATGTGTCACCCCCCGACGCGGAGACATGGTCCGGCACTATGTGACTTCGCATGGAGAGGGCCTGGAGGCAGCCATAGATCGGGTGATGAAAATTCACTCTGAACTCTACGGTAACCTTAAGGGCCTCAATGCAGAGAAGTTGGCTTCCCTCACACCGAGTACGAAGCAGTTCGGGGTTCCTGGTACTAACCAGAAACTAAAGGCTCGGTTTGCCCAGACTCCCAGGTCCAGCAAACTAGAGTACGCTCAGGAGGAGTACGATCTGTTGAACGAATGGAGGAGCAACAAGGCCCGCCGCCGTGGTGGGGCTTATGTAACTCCATCCGGAGAACAGGTCCGAAGCCGCAGGGATTACCGCCAGGGACCCTCCGCGGAAGATAGGAAGAGACAGGCGTCTGAATCTCCAAGCCGAGCCAGGTCACCACTGGAGGCGTTGGAGAGACAGACAAATGGGGGAAGGAAGAAGCCACATCTTCCATCTCCTACTGGAACTCCTTCCCATTATGGACGAGCACCAACTCCACTAGGTGCACAGAACCCGACATTCTTTGGTGTCAGTGGACCGGGTGGCCAGTCCTCCCGGAAACACGCGCCTTTGAATGTCAAAGACCCGAAGCAGTATCCTGCTATGGGCCCACCCGGACCAGAGATGCAAATCTTTGATCAGTACGGGAGGGTCAAGCAGGAACTGCCGACAGTAGGTCAAGCTCCCCGACCAACAATGAGTGCTGTGGTGAGACAACGTCCACCCGCACCATTGTTGACAGCCAAAGACCTTAGAAGGGAATTGTCGCGGTTGCCCCTAGCTCAGGGATTACCAAATCAAGGCCCTTCTTCGACCACTGCTAGTGCGGCTACTACTGCGGTTGCTTCTTCGCACACGCGTGTAGCTGTCACTGCGAGTGGGTCTGGAGCACAGCCGAAGCCTCAGGGTCAGGTACCCCCACCTGGTGCTGTGGTTCATCGGCCTAAGCTGATCCAGACAGTGGAGACCTTCTTCAAGAAGGAGGACAAATTGTCTTGCAATATTCAGAGCAAGCAATTTGAAACGTTACAGCACCATCTGGAAAACCTCCACCTGGATATGTATCGTCGGACCGTGTCGAGCACTCTCCAGTGCATTGACGCGATCCAGAAGTCAGAGATCAACCGGATCTCGACTCAGATAAAGGCGGATGTTGCCAAAGATAAGCAGGAAGCTGCTAATCTGTGGCAGGAGGCCCTATCCGAGAAGGAAACAGCTTCTCAGATGCTCGACCTAGAACGAGCAACGAACATGAAGAACCAGCAAAAGTTCTTCAAGGTTTTTGGAGTTATCATGGATAACTGGGACGGCACACCTGAGCATGCTTTGAACCTGTTCGAGGCACGCCAAAAGGTGAAACTAACACCTGCTGTCCCCGCATTGGCATCTACGGATGGAACCGGTGTGGACCCCCCCGTTCAGCCACAGGCTCAACAACCGTGTCCAAACCAGCCACCCGAGGAGAACATGGAGCACATGAAGATCGGACATAATTGTGTGTCCCGGGGTGCTATTACCTATGTATTGTTGGATAGGAAACCATTTTTCTATCCAACCCGTATTGATTCGGGTACCAAACTGTACCCTAATCCGGAAACTGAAAACAGAAGGAGAAACAAACAAGTCACTCTGGAGGAGGAGTACGAATGCTGTAAACACCATAATTGTACTGTGCTATAATATAATGACTGTGCCTATTATAAAATCATGGACAATTTACACTAATATGGACTTTTGAACTACAAACCGGATTTACTACTACACCACTACTATTTGTGAGCTAGCACTACAGGCATCAGGGTTTAGCTACGCCCATAAAGTCCATCAACAGTCTACAACTGGATCTACTATTACCTCCAGTTAGCTAGCACTACAGGCATCAGGGTTTAGCTACGCCCATAAAGTTCGTCAATAATCTACAAATGGACCTCTTATTATCTCCAAGTTAGCTAGCACTACAGGTATCAGGGTTTAGCTACACCCACCAACAAGTTTTACTATAGCACTTCAGGCATCAGGGTTTAGCTCGCCCATACCAAGACATCAGCAGCATCCGACTCCTGTTACATCCTCCAATCATGAAAACAAGTAACTTTGTTGATAATATTATATTGTATGTAAAAATTGTATTTATAACAGATATATTATTATATATGTAGATATATTATTATATAAGGGTACTTACCTATAAATATACTGGATCTGCGAATCCTAAAAGTTGTTTAAGGTAATCCTAGACCTATAACTGTCTATATAGGTCATTCCTGGTCTCAATATATTAAGAGACTATACTTCTTCTGTAACTTGTAAATATAAAACACTAAGGTATAAACTGAGCTGCGTCTCAAAAGTATAAATATCTTTCTATAAAAAAAAGAGAAGGTCCAACGGATTTCTCTAAACTTAGTATTGTATTACTCAGGTTAATACCTAATTGTGTTCATATAGTATCAGATTAATTGTTCATATCTGATCATTAATATTCAATTCACTTTGTAAAGTGGACAGAGTTGTTTAAAACTTTAATTTAAAACGTCGAAAATTTTTTTCCCGGGTTTAATAACTGTAATACGATCATCATTTACAACCACCGGCCCTTTTCAGGACCCTACTGTTGTCAAAACGTTACTATAAATCTGTGATAGTTGTATATTTATCATTTGTGGTTGTTATAAGCTACTGGTGGAAATGAAATGAACGACACTCGATGCTATTATTGTATAATTTTTCAGAAATAGGATAGTCTTATACTATAGCCTATTTCACATCGAGCAAGTGTAATTAATACCCCTTTTTAGTATTGTAAACAATCACTTACTAGGTTATTAATACACTGCGGTTTAATTACCCCCAAGTTATTGTCTAAGGGGGGCAGTGTAGGGGTATGGTATTTGCACTTTACGTTCATGTACCCGTGGGTTCGTATCCATTACACCAGGGGGCCTACCACTCGTCCGCCACACGTCACGTGGCCGGTCTGAGTTTCGCAGGCTTTTCCCCTATATAAGGCTGGTCCTAACCCATGTTCTTCAGTAGTGGTTTACCCACTGCTCAACCAGGTTGTTACCCGAAAGGGTAACCGAATGCCCTAGTAGCATGTAGTCCTCTGAGGCTGTGATCGTATGTAACATAAGCTATGAAATAAAAGCTCGGTTGCCTACCCGGAAACTTTTCTCTCTCTTCGTTATGATTTAATCTAACTTAACGAGACGAACCATTACACAAGGTTCTCATAAATTTACACACTTGTGGCATAGTGCCCTTCATCCAGTTATAACCCCGTTCAACACAGTAAACAATCCATTTTTTTATGTAAGTTGTATAAAGTTTTCTTGTAGATGGTCTCCAAGCTTTTATCATAAGGTCAATGGAAGCCTTGTCATACCCTTCCTTTTGGAGGCGTCGCCTCAGAAAAGGAAAGCTATAATTGGTAGACTTCCTATGAACTGTAGGCTTGTAGGGGCCCCATGAGGTAGGTTGTTTTTTCTCTTGCGGAACCGTACGTAGTCCACCACATACTTGTGGGCTTTTGCCTTCCAGGGTTGACTCTCCCAATCCGGCATCACGAGGATCGCTCTTGCTCCTGCCCTCAATATGCGTTGAAGCACTCGGCCTACAATGCTGAACGGAGGAAAACAATATAAGAGCTTATTAGGCCATGTGAATGAGAAAGAGTCAACTTTCCATGCTTCTGGTCCTGGCCTACGTGACACAAAACATTGAACTTTACAATTTGTTCTAGAGGCGAACATGTCCACCTGAGGCCTCCCAAACCTTTCACAAATGATTCCAGATGTTTCTTGATACCAGATTACACATTGGAGACTGCAGCCCTCCCATATGTCTCACATACGCAAGTGCTGTGGTATTATCCGTCATGACCCTAATATGAGCCCCTCTCACTTTACACAAGGATTTTAGCCCATATTCTATTGCCATGTTCTCGTGGATTTTGGTGTGGAAATCCACCTCAGAGGGAAGCCATCTGCCATTATTCTGACGTTCCCTCTGTGTGCACCCCAGCCGTCATCCGAGGCATCCGTATACAATTCAAACTCTGGTGGGCCTACATCCAGTGCCTTCTTAGCAGTTGGTATGCTGGCTTGCCACCAAAGTATGTCCTGTATAGCATCCTTGGAAAGTACCATTTTTGCATCAAAATTCCCTTTTCGGTAGGCTAACCATTCATTCTTGCATTTCTCAAGTCCTTTAATATGTGCAGGCCCATATTGAACTCCTGCCGAGTAAGCTACCATAAGACCTATGAGAGATGCAACCTCCCTGATTTTTGGCTTGACTTTCCCCAGCAGCAAGTAGGAATCTGACATGAATTTGTCTACCTTCTACTGAGTTGGATATATAGACATATCCACAGAGTCAATCCAAAACCCCAAGAAAATCACCCTTTGTGAGGCTACAAAGGCTGACTTATCTGGATGAATAACAAAGCCTAACCCGTCCAGGGTTTCACACACTCTTCTGATAGATTGCTCACAACCTTCTTTTGACTCATGCATAATAAAAGAATCGTCAATGTAGGGGAAGCAGATGTGTCCCTCCTCCCTAAGCTTTGCGAAGGGGGAGTGAGCAACTTAGTGAATACTCTTGGTGCACATGAAAGACCGTTTGGCATCCCTACAAACTGGTAGAGGACCCCATTTCACCTGAACTTCAGAAATTTACGATAATCTTCTCGTACAGGGATGGAGTAATAAGCATCCTTTAAATCTACACTCCCCATAAAACAATTAGGGGTGACAAGGTCCACAGCAGTTTGTAGGGAGGCCATCTTAAAATGCTCATACATGACCTGCTTGTTCATATCTGTCAAATCCAATATAAGCCTGTAATCTCCATTGGGCTTGGGACGCAGGAAAACATTGGAGATGAATTCGCCCTGTTCATGTACAGAATACTCAATAATACCCTTAGCTACCATTTTCTCTACTTCTTTATCCATGAAGGCCGCCTCTACCGGATCAAGTTTATATGGAGGAGGCACCCAGTCCTGGGATGGTAAGGCATTAAAGTCAATGGCGACACCCTGAGACATGGCTAAGATCCAAGGGTCCTTGGTGAGTTTAAACCAAGCATCAGCACACTTCAGAATGTTACCCCCTTGAAAGGATTGGACAGTGTTATGTAGTGGAAAGGGACTCACCTGCCCTACTTGGGCCCCTTCTTGGAAAAACGCTGCTGGGTTTGCTGCTGCTGACCTTGGCCCTGAGGACGAGGTGCTTTGAAGCGGTAACCCTGGCCTTGTGTCTGGTAATTCTGAGAGTAAGTCTGCCGGTAGCCATGAGCAACTTGAAATCTCGGCTGAGCGTATTCATGGCGCGGAGTGGGGTAGCGGCCCGTAGGGCCCTGGACATAGTAGTGGTTTTGTCCATAAGGGTGCCTAGGTCCCCAGGCTTGAGCAGGTGCTGTGCCCATGACCTTCTGCCTCTTAGGCTGGGAATGAGAATCCTGAGACCCTGGGCGTTTAGACGCTAGAACCTTGTCCGAGATCTTCTTGTCCTCCTCAGCTTGCTTAATACGAGCCTCCAGGTTGCCCCCAAAAAGCCATTGTGGGTCCCCGTCAATGTTGGTCTTGGTGAGCGCCTTAGCATAAGGCTTAGCAAGGAAAGGTTTTAGCAAGTCCCACAACTTTACCGATAGCCCATTGCACACATTGACCAGTAATCTGGTTGCCTTATTGAAATCCCTTCCAAAAGCATCCAGTTGTTAGTCCTCGGGCCCTTTCTCCAACATCATCGAGCCTAACGGTGCCATAGCTGCAATGGCCGAGACCACCCCTTTCTGCAGGGTCTGAAGAGATACATCCAGCATACGCACTGCCGCATTCTTGGAAAGCGCCTCAGAATTGAAAATTGCTTCCTCTAATTTAGGCGCTACCAGTCTCTGCACATTTGAGGGCCTAGGAAATTCTTTAGTCGCTTTCTCTAAGTCCTGGGCAATATAAGTCTCTTCAAAATAGGAATTGATGGCATCCAAGAGGGCTTCATGTACGGTGGGGCCTTCCTTGGTTAGTTCCGCTTTTTCCCGTCTGTAGGACTGGATACTCTCAGCTAGGCTTCCTTGAGATGGTCAATTGGAGGTGGCTTAGCCTTTGACGACTGTGCCTCAAAATCACCCTGCACAGAAGCCACTTCCTCCTCATCATCAACCACTGACATAGCATGTGCCTGTCCATGTGGGCCTAGCACCACATAACCCTAACTTCCTCCTCTACTGGTTCACACTGGTAGGCCATGTGATCCATACCATAGGCATAATCCATTGGCTGATAAGGTTCCTGATAGTATTTATAACCCTGTTGGTAGTAGGGCATAGGAGGAACCCACCTTTGAGGTGGCTGCTGGATCAACACCACAGGTGCACTGGGAGTCTCAGTAGTTTGAACTTCAGGCTCCTTCTCAGAGTTAACAGGACTCACAGTCTCTTTCTCAGAACCCTTATCTTTAGAATGCCTAGATGAAGATCTAGCAGAGCTGGAACTCCCTGAACTAGAGTTCTTGTGTGCTTTCTTTCCCTTCTCCACAGCAGTGGGACTGGACTGTGATGTACTTGCCATCCTGGAAACAGACCAGAAATAAAAGCTTAGAGACTAGCGACATGGTCGCGGTATGTACTTAGAGCAGGACTACAAAAACGTGTACCTGAAGTAGACCAGCTTAGTGATACCTTACCAAAGCCACAGAATGTTTAACCTCTGTAACACAGAATGTTTAACCTCTCTAAGTACCGCCACACACGGTCAACTCTAGGTCCGCGGAAAAGCCAAAATGTAAACAACAGCGAAAACTCGCCAAAATTAACCAACAGTGTACTCTAGGTAGCTCTGGCGTTTCCTACTTTAAGTACGCAGGTACAATGACGCTGGTGCCCGGGGAGCCTCAACGGACAATTTTTCAATCGATATCAACAAAAACTGCCCGAAAACCCTGCAAACTGACGGCAAAAAGGTGCCACAACATCAGGGAATGCACAAAACCCCTGTAAGATCCCTGTAACGAGAGAATTCCAGCGGAATTCCTGCAGGAATTTGGAAAAATGTAATATCTCTCTACAGCCCGCCGACACAACGACTGTCTTGAGAGAAATCTTTATTTTCTAGCGCTAAAAAGGTACCCCAGCGGTGTAACCTTGGCCAGAAGTAAAACAAGAACAAAATCCCTTAAAATAGGGCAAAAACTGCCCAAAAAAAGGGCAGTAAAAAGGTGAAAACAAACAAAAAACTCACCTAGAAGTTTGAAACCATCTGCCAAACATAAACGCTCGATCAAAACTGTCGTCACGTGACCAGCTTCGGTCGTATCTCATCGGTTCCGGAAATACCCGAGGTATTCCTGAGGTAAAATACTGATTTTTTTAAGCCTAAAATGCGTGAGAAATAGCCTGCTCTGCGTGAGATGAGCCCCAAAAGCGTGAGACTCACGCCAGATGCGTGAGAGTTGAGAGCTCTGGTCTCTTGTCTATGCTCAGGCTTTCGTGCCGGTCGATAGACAGTGATGAAGGCTCGTCCATCTTGGTTTTGATGTCCAGAGATGAAAGTCACTTTGGCCAAAAATCCCTGAAGTGATCTAAATATTGATTTTGTATATGAATGTATAGGGCTTTAAGACTTTAAAAAATCCCAGAAATCAGGGAAATTACTGAAGACTGGTCGTCCAACTCGGAAGGCTCACGCTGCAAATCGCAGCCGGGCCGTTTGTTGCCTCTCTGCCTACTTGTAGTAGGCATCGCCCAAGACTACTAGAAGTAGGCTTCTCGCGCTAACCGATCAGACTGCTTCCTTCAGAACAGTTGCTTTACTCCACTACGGCCGCATCATGCATAGATCTATTTAGATCTAGTTTTCGCTGAATAAATACAGGGCTATACCTATGTAACATCATTATGTGCACTCAGTTGTCAATTTTGTGGGTGTTGCTTTTTGTTTGAACGCGCAAATATTTTTTGCGCCCCCCTCGACGGCAGTCAACATTTTTTGCCCCCCCCCCGCGTCAGAGGCGCGGAGAATTTTCGTGCCCCTCTTTGATCTATAGTAGCACGCTGGCTCTTTTTTGCTAAAAAGGGGGTAATTTTTTTAGCCCCCACCTCAAGAGGGGTCAATATTTATTTAGCCCCCCCCTCGGCCCGGGAGAGGTCTGAATTTTTTACGCGCCCCCCCACTCAAAACCACCACCCCCCATGTTGATAAATAATGACCACGTTTAAGAGTTCAGATGACAGTCTGATTGGTTAGCGTGGGAAGGCTACTTGTAGTAGGCTTCGGCGAAGCCTACTACAAGTAGACAGAGAGGCAACAAAGAGCCCGGCTGCATCCAAATCTGACGCTGTTTTAAGTCTGTCTTTATATGGCACTTGGCAGTGTACACTGTGGAGTGCGCCCATCGTATTTAAATCTGCATGTACAAAGTAACAAACTACCGGTACCATTTTTAAAATTCTATAGCATAAGCAAATGCATGGCGTGTTTGTCTGAAGCAGAAATGATGCAGTGCGTATATCCTAGAGGTATGGTGCCAACATCCGACACTAGGTAGAGGCACCGGGCTGCAGTAGCAATGCAATGTCCAATCTGCTCACAAGGTGTCACTAGTGGGTCATCTCCATGCTGATACACAAAACGACCATAGCGTTTTCTAACCATATAAAGTATAGCAATTATAAGGTTTGATAAACCCAGTCCCAATCCAAAGGTTATATAGGCTGTGTACATTCTCGTGAAATCTGCTCCTCGAGGTCCAGCCATTGACATTGTTAATTTCACAGCTTTGTTCAATTCTGACCTAAAAAAAAAAAAAGTGTTTCCAGTTACCCGACTGACCCTACCAAAACATTTTTTTTGTTGAGATTTTTGTGGATATCCATCATTTCCCATTTTTCATAATTTTCTAGTTTTGAGTTCACAAGGCATGTCTTTTCCATATTTTTTTTTCACATTTCTCACACTCTTATTTCTACAGTAAAGTCAAAGAACCTGGCATATCTAACCATACATTGGTATACAAACTCAAAAAAACAAACCTGACCTACCGACCCTAGCTCTTTGAGCTATGTTACTGGAAACACCTTTTTTTTTGGCCTGAGGTACTATGTGGCATTGTATTTACTTAAATCAAAATAAAACAAGAATCATGATATTGTATGACGATGAGGATGATTTATTGAAACATTACAAATTGTGTAGGTATTGATGATCATTGGAATGCCCGCTGTACCCCTTGAAGAATCCCAGTCACGGTACACATCTGTTCCCCTGCTGTGTGGATGCACACTTTCCCCTTCCACTCTGTCAAAAAATAAAGATAACGAAAAGAAGAATTAGAACATGAGAAACGTGTAGAGGTACGTTAATACATATATATAACCATAGCGTTGGGTACCGTCTGGCGTGGCGGGCGAGTCGAGTCGTCGGATGTTCCTCAGGTTCCGGATAGGTGGCAACACCGATCCGGGTCTGTGGGGACATCTGACGGCGAACACCTAGGTCCTTATATAAAGGCCAGGGCTCAGCCGCTCATATAAGACCTTTTTAATAACATATTAGCTGCCCTTGTTCCAACTACTGGGTAGCCGTGAGTGTTTTCTATAAATAAACTATCTGTTGGCATACACTTGAATCACCGCCTTGCTCCTTCTTTCGATAGTAAGGCCCGAACCACCCAGTCCGTAAGACTAAAACCCTTACAAACGTTTCGTTTAGTGGGGACGGTAAAACTGTATGGATACATATTTGTTTGTGGCGATAATAGGCCAAACAACTTATTAAGATACATCATGAATCAAAAGGCAGTTAACACGCCTACAGGCCTTAGTACAACATTGCTCTATCCACTTGTGCTATAGTAACTGGAACACTTCTTTTGCCTCTCATATATCTACCCTCCACCGTCCTACAACCTTCTTGCCTTAAGACGAAAACGTTACCTTCAACCACTCTACCTTCCATGGTAAGGTGGCCTATGTAAACTTACCGAATCAGACATAGATGCCAACCCATAGGAGGAGGAAGAGGACGCCGAACCCCATGAAGATGGACGCGACAAGCGACAAGAGAAGCTCCTTGTACAAGTCTCGTGTGAACTTTGTGGACGTTACCTCATAACTGTCAATTGTCAAGGAACCAACCGTGTTCTACATGTTTTGAACCTCTAGCACTTCAAAATCTCCCAGCAAGTACTGCGTATTTTCATCTTTTAATCATTATAATCATAGAAAAAAGATATATGGATTTGGAGGGAGCTTTATGCCACACTTGGGGCTTGTAAATTGTGGGTACTGTAGTGCCAAATACCCCCCAATAAGCCGCACCCCTTCTTTGGGCTGATCCTATGAGGCACAGGGAGCTTATGGTTTGCATATAAGCCATGTCTTGTATCCGGGAATTTAGGGTGTATGTGGAACCTGCATGTGATTCTTGCAATACATGAAAAAATAGACAGAACTCATATTAAGTATAAGATGATGGTAAGGATACACGAAGAACCATGCCATAAAGAAGATTCCGATCCCAAGTAGTGTGATTGTCAAGTTGGGGAAGACAATTGGGTTGATTGGGCTGACATAGCGGCTCATGGACTCAATGGACGACTGCAAATATACAAAGCACAAAAGACATATAACTACAGGTAATCTGATACTGAACTCATAATAAAAAGACATTGTACTTACAACTACAGATAATCTGATATTGAACTCATAATAAAAAGACACTGTACTTTGGGAGAAGCTTTAAGCCATACCAGAGGCTTGAAAACAGGCAAGGTTAAATAAAGTTCAATACCGTGTTGCAGCATTTAAGCTGCCCTGACTTTGGAAACGTCCTATAATATCCTCGTGTGTGCAAGGGGGCAAGGCAACAGGATTATACAATGCAACTGTATAGCTAATAGTGTTTATTTCATTTAGTACCGGTAGTGTATGTCTGCCTCTTAAAGGGCTAAGGTTTGCAAATGGTGGTACATTGATGAGTATGTGACTTTTCGTGGGTGAGGGTCTACGTTACTTGTATCAATACTATGTGGCACTTAATGGGGTTAAGGGATGTATTCATTCAATGACATTGTATCAATACATCTTACGATCCTAGGGAGCAGAACTTTGATTACTACCGTAATGTCCTGTGTATAAGGCGCGTCTTATACTTGAATCAGATGCCCACTGCGCCTTATAGAACTTCCTACAAGAGGAGTGAGTAATAGATGTTTAACGCCATTTCGACAGCTAAGGTCATATTCATGGCGAGAACTACATTGCACAATTTCAGAGGAATGTGTCAGTGCCCGTGCATATGTGCACCACACACATCCTGAGGGGATAGTAAAGAGGAGATATAGACCCTTTTAAGTGGAAGCCCGTCCTAAAAAGAGGGGGTGTGCCTTGTAGGAGGGGTATATTTACTATAGATAACCACTAAGGTACCCAAATTGAAGCCCCATATATAGCTTTTCCTTCAACTCAGGGTGCGTCTTATACGCAAGATGCGCCTTATACGCAGATTACGGTAAGGACCAAGCAAATACTAGAGCAAGAAGTATGTTAAGACTACGTCATTTGTAAACAAATGTGGATATCCTAACAGATGAAGTGTCTGATTTTTGAGCCAACTTTACCAACACATCTGACAAAACATCTGCTAGACAGTCAGATTGCATACCATCCAGCACGAGCCCGAAAATCAGCCTCTTGCAGCTCTCACTTACGAGTTTGAAAATATATAGCAACCATTTTTCTCCAGAAGTGCCAAAAAGTCTGATTCCTCCCCCCCCCCCCCAAGAAGAAAAATGGCCATAAAAAAGTTAGGTTAGGGCCCAAAAAGATAGGGTAGGTATAGTAGTGTTACCGGAACACAACATTTTCTTTTTTATGCCGTGTTGTTCATGGCTTTTCTACTAGAATTATGAGATAAATCCATAGTATAGCTGATATTGATGCTCCAATACATATTGTCTATTGCCACAGACATGATAAATCCTGCTGTCAATAGGACATGAGATGACTGCCCCGGGATGCCTGTCCCTGGAGGGTTGTCTCCTGCTGTCAGAAGGAGACAGCTTGAAGAGTGACTAGCATTTCCAGTTCTGGTCTCCTTAAAGTGAGGCATATTGGAACTATAAGCTAGTCACATAAAACGATGCTCCGGATGTGTCCCCTCCTTTCTAAATATTGGCTCTGCCCCTGGGGAGGTTTAGGGGGCATGCAATGTCCTTAGCACCATTTAAAAGAACAGATCACCTTATTTTCACCATGGCTTATTTCAATAGACTATGATGTACAGATGCATCATTCATATGTATGGATGCAGCATCTATATTGCATCTTGCTGTCCATGCATCATGCGATGCATATTGCTGCATCCATGACTATTCACTGCAGAACTTCTCTAGTGACCAATGTCACATACATATTTTCATTAAGAAAAATTGTACAAAATATGAATAGAAAAAGCTGCCTTTATGAGTGACAGTACATGTTAATTGGAATATCACACACTATCAAAATTATATATGTATTCCCGAATGAGGCAGCATTCAAACTTCGGTTAATAATTGAGAAATAGTCAATGAGAACTGATTTATCAAAATGTATCTAATAGCTTTAACTAAAGTGCAAACAAAAAACTATTGACGATTTTCACACCTTTACAGAGCCTTCTTTCTTTAACTTTTGTAGAGGTGCTTGCATTAGATGCCATCTTAATATATTCAGAGATGCCACTCACTGGCCGACAAAAACCTGGAAAACTGGACTTTTGGACACATTTTCCCAGGAATTTAATATAATTTAATGCAGGAATCTTAGAATGAAAACCAGGAATTCCTGGTAAACCAGGAAAAGTGGCATCACTGTATATTTGTATATTTTGCGGAATTGAAAATTTGTTACATTGCTTTCAGGGCCATGAGGTCGGAAAGGGGTTCACAATGTACACTTTATATCAGGGATTTCTTGTGGTAACAGGCTTTCTGGCTCAGTAAGGGTTATTGTCACCACTGTCGACCTATCATTCACTACCGTTTATATAGTCTTGAGTTGGGTAGTCCAACTATAAGGGTTAGGGCTATAAAACCAGGCCTCCTACCAGCCATTGAAAAAGATAAAGGAATTTTAAAGGAACCATTTACACGAGGATAAAGTAATTCTAAAAAGAAACCTGGGGCAAATAAAGGAATTAAAATGCATAATTAAGTGACATGTGACTGCATAAAGCCACATAAAAAAAAAAGTTGGTCTAGGATTTCCCATATTTTCATCAATACAAATTTTTTTTTCTTTGAAAAAAATCTCGACTACGGATTTCGCTCGCTTCACTTTCTACAAGTTTTCTCTTTGTGATGTTTGGCAAATTTTTTTTAAATAAATTTTTTTCGCTCGCCTCACTTTCCCAGCAAGGAATCCATTGGACACCAAAAAATTCTTTTAAAAAAAAAAAGAAAAAAGTTTCACTTGCTCGCACCATTTTTTCAAAACCAAAATCCGTAGACCAACTTATGTTTTTTTTTGTGTGGCCTAATATTGATTTAAGTATCATCATCAACTAGATTCAGCTTTGTAAATGGGATTTAAAGTGAACAAATATAATAAACTTAAAGTTTTCCTGATTCTGGCAAGTATCATAAATTTCTGCGTATAAGCTGGATCAGCCATAGCTGATACACGAGTCAGAGCCAGGTGGGATGGAGGGTGGGGGTAGGGGTTATCTGTGATACATTTAGGGTGGCTGGCGGGGATAGACTAAAAGTGATTTAGAGATTTTCGCCATATTCTCACCAGAGTCCCAAACTGATTTGTACTTTTCGTATGTGCTAAAATAATATGGGGGCCCCATGCATATTTTTGAGATACAGGAGATTCAACCCTACATAGGATTATATAGTGATTTTTTTTTTCAAACAAATTGTAAAAAATTGGTCTGTTCTAAAATAATTGTATAGAAGGGTGTCTGGTGAGTTGTACCCTGAAGGAAAATTTTTTGAAAAGTGTTAGGTCAAAAAGTACAAACAGATGCCTTTTCAGGATAGCTGACACATTCAATTGCAGTGTGCAGTTTACACTAGGGTGCTCCTTAGGATGCCCTATCCCTCCATATAAGTCATAAGTTCCAACTTCAGATTAATAGGGAAGCGATTTTACGTCACGCGACCACTGATTCTGGGTAAAGCATATTATTGCCTGCAGCCTTGAAAGGCCCGGGATTTTTTTAGGTCTTGAATAACTTTTGAAGAATAAGAGTTAATTCTCTTGTACAGTAAAATTCCTTTATAACGAAGTGCTTGGGACAAGCAAAAAAATTCGTTATAAACGAATTTCGTTGTAACCAAATCATACATTTATGAAGCATCAAGTGCCATCTAACACCCTCCAGACCCTTCCTTACCCCCTACCCCACCTCCCTTACCCCTTCTGCCGCCCAGAGTTCAATAGAGACGGGTAAAGAAGCCCCATCACACATCCTAACACCCCCTACCCCACCTCCCTTACCCCTTCTGCCACCCAGAGTTCAATAGAGATGAGTGAAGAAGCCCCATCACACATCATAACAGTACCTAACAATAGCTCTTAATTCATGAAAAGCCATTGTAAGACCAGGGAAACTGTTTTATAAGCCAAGAAAAATTCGTTATAACCGATTTCAGATACTGTGAATTTCGTTATAAGGGGATTATTTTAATAAAGAAATGTATGGGGTTGATTTGGAAAAGTGTGATTTGTTTGTTATAAACGAAAATTCGTTGTAACAGGATTCGTTGTAAAGAAATTTTACTGTATAAGTCAATATTAGGCTTATAGGATTGGCCCAAAGACAGGGGCGGCTTTTGTGAGGTTTTTTTTACACCATAGAAGAGTACTGAACTGTCAATTTTCAAGCCCCAGTTGTGTCTCATAGCTTCCTTTCAAACTCAGGGTGCGGCTTATACCAGAGATGAGGCTTATATGAGAGAATTTACGGTACCGTAGTTGGGGGGTTCAATTGAAATACCGTATTCGTTCTAATAAGCGCAAATGCTCTAATAAGCGCACACCCCACCTATTGGGACCTAAAATTGTGCAAATACAGTGCAATAACAGATTTTTAGGGCAAAACCATCGATTTTTAGGCTTAAGGGGGTGTGCTTATTAATTTTGTATTGATGTTTTGAGAATCTAACAATTAAATTTCCGCACACGGTATTGGTAATTTTAGTTCCAAAGCAGCTAGAAATATATCTAAGACATGGTTCATCACGAGAATTAGGCTCCCTAAACAGTATTCAGGTAGGCCTGTTGCATATCATCCTTCCATTTATGGGAATGGGACAAAATTCTTTAAGATTTTTCCTACTCATAATACTGGGAATGAAAGCATAAGGATATTGCCAGCATTTTATGTCAGAAGTGCCTAGTCCTGCTTTAATGACTGATCTGCAGAGATGAACGCCCTTATGTGAACATTTAAGATGTTTGTATTTTGTTTTCCTTAGGACTACATATAACTCATTAAACTTCATCTGTTGGTGTTGTATGGCAAGATGGATTATAAAGTTCTACATTACTTGGATAGATGTATGGGGAGGGTACAACCTCAGCAAAAAGCTCTGTTGTGCTTTCCTGGCCATTTTATTGAAGAGGTGATATAGTTTATACTTTAAACTATGGGATGGTCTATTTTAAGCACAAAAGTTGTCTCGGAAAATATAGGATAGTATTTTGCAATGCAAGTAACCCGAAAGGGCACTTAATTTCTTCTTTTATGCCCCTTCTGATACTAACCTCATGTTTTCTTCGAGCATTATCACTGTCAATGGTTAAGCCTATGGAGAATGCATCTATTATCGCTTGTATATTTCATTGGCGAATAACTACTTTCTTGGCGAGTTAAGCATTGCAAAACAGCAGCAGGTCTTGAATAAGGATCCATATTAAGCATAAAAAGGCATGAGACACTGTAATTCTCCTCCATTATAATCGAGCAGTTTCGATGGCACCGTAAGTTGATCATCTCGCTGTCCGCCATTTTGGATTTTGGTTATCTCTGCGCATGTGCGACATAATTTCCATGGGTATTTGGGTCAATATGCACCACCCCGGGGTTTGAGATGCGAATTAACGACAGGGCAGAGACATAATTTTTTTTTATGTTTTTAATAAAAATAATCTTTTCGCACTACCTATGGGATTTAACATAAGGCTAAAAGCGTCTTAGTTTTCCCCACTGTTAGTAGTGTCTTAAAAATTGCATTTTTACCCCGGCTCTTATAACCCCTTTCGGGTTAATCAGAAAATTTAGATATATTCATGGGGTTTAATCATTTTAAGGGAAATAAAGGAATTTTCCACCAAAATAAAGGAATTTTAAAGGAATAAAAGGAATTGTGTCATTTTAAAGGAATAAAGGAATCGGTAGGGGGTCTGTAAAACTGGCTATGCTGGTGCAAAATTCCTTAGATGTTGCAGTCATTAGTACTCTGGGAAACTTTAAGTAGTGCCGACGGATTCTAGTTAGTTCTCTGGTCTTTTACACTCTATGGTCATCTTGGAGAATTGGGTATTGAAGTCCCCACGCCACTTAAATTAATTCACTTAAAATCGAGGAGATAACATCAACACCAGCATAGCAAATCTAACGTCATTTCCCCGCAAACAATAGTAAACGTGACTTCACTCGTCACAGGTCACTCATCACCTGTGACGTTGCCGTAATGCTTCAGATAAGGACAGGACCGCAGTGTAGCATTATTTTTGGATGATGTTTGGTCATCTGCGAGAACACCCCAAGGGTATTGGAGAGGAGTGTCCCATGTTCCTTGTCGAATCTAAGAAGTGGCCTTTGTCTGTTGTCTCTTACCCCATGTCCCTTGAGGGAATTTAAGAAGTGGCCTTGTCCAGGTGTCGATTTTACCAGTCCAAAGCCCTCCCCTGTGCTGCAGTATGCACGCACCAATACTAAAGTCAACTTGGTGTCCTATGTGGAAGGAGTGCCACAGTAATATTCAGAAGGTTGTGGGGGTCGACCCTCTGTCATGGCACAATTTGAAACCCAAAGTTGTGTCCAGAGAAATGATTTTGTACCCTGGCACTGAAGTCTAAACGCTGCAGCTTTGTTGCATCCATTCTGCATCTGACCATCATGTAGACCTGCTGTACAGTGTAGGTACTACATTACAAGATGTAGGGATGCTGCGTCCATCATGTTGATGCATCCACGTTTTGTGACAATTCTGCTGCATCCGGGATTCTGCATCTGTGTTGCAATGAATTGATGCTACACCCCAGGTGCTACACCTGTCACTGTGCTTGCAAAGACAGGGACAGGGGAGGCAGTTCGAAATGCATGGGTGTGGTACTCTGGACCAAATGGACTGACCAATGAAATGAAAGTATGTTAAGCACCCTGTTATGGCCGTGGTGATGTAGTTCTCTTTGCATGGTCTGAAGTTTGATGCTAAATATCTAATTATCCTCACTTAACTATGCTATGATATTTAAGAAAGAGCTTGATATAGCTCATACAAAGACCCTCGTAGCACTCTTTTGTACCAATCCCCTCTCTATACCCCCTAACCCAGACCAAAACATCGCATTTCTATCGGCGAGGAGGTCACCAGAGCAGTCACTGAGAGTGTTAGCAAATAATCTAGATTTCATAACAATTGCTAGTAAGCCAAAGTAAAACTAAGTGGATCTGTCCAGAAGTTCAAACTCTTTAATGAAAATTAACCAAACTCAAAACAACTCATCCGCATCTCTTGCGTAAAGATTTACGCGATGGCCGGCACCAAGACAGTGATGGACTCCAGGAGAGGGTGGCACTGTAAACATTATGTATCAACAGCCTAGGTAATGACTATTATAAATATGTAATTCCTAGCCGCAGGCGCAGACTCTGCCACAGAGGAGCCGCCAGACTCACCCTGGTCCCTGGATCATTCAGGCACACACTGACACAGTGATGAGAAACAATCACTCTTTTTTAGTAGCCTTACGTTCTCCTAAATTGGTACTAGGGAAAACATGCCAAACTTTTATTTTGGATTTTCCCGGATTATTTTACACCACCGGGAAGCTGACAACTTGAGTAATTTAATGATGTTTAAATTGTCTTTCTAATGGTACTAGAACAGAAGTTATAAGGGATTGAATATGGAATTTCTATTATATTTTCTGTCAGTGGATTCACTGCCATTGTGGGTATTATCAGTCACTGCACACAGCCTGCACTGGGACTCCCTTATTTTAGACCTTGCATTACTTGATGCCAAATTAAATTTGACTGAATGACCATAGAGACTAACCAATTATACCACTGTAAGCACAACAGTTTGGCGATTATAGGGCTATATTTTGCACTACAAGGAACTATGATAAGTAATATAGATCATGTTGGAAAGTAAAAATTTGCTAAATGGCAGTGTGATAGCTGACCTGAAATTCTTGATTTTTTTACTCAACTCTCTTATACTCTTTAAATTTGGGCTAATAAAAACATTGGTACATATTGTATATAACAAGCCATCTAGTCGCAGTTTGACGACCTCCATACGACGTGAGGAGCCCGCTGCCACTGGGACAGGGTCTCTCTGTCTACAACCCATCATGAATTTGAAAGTGGATACTCAAAATGTTAGGTACGTGAATGAAGGGGCTGCTAGAAGCGCGGACCACGTCCTAGAAAACTGTGACTGGTTTGGAAGGTGCATGCAGGGAAAGGTCTCAGTGATTAGCTTTAAATATTGAGAAATACTCAAGGAATAAGGTGTCTGATACTTTATATGTCAAGTAGACAAGATTTCCTTTGATTTTGTGTTTTAATTTTGTATGAACTCTAATTAGTTAATTAATTAGCACCTTAATTAGGTCAATGTTTAATTAATCTCTCATTCATTACATGATAAAACTTAGGAAGTCGAACAAAAACATATAGAACAGCAAGTACATACTCTTAGCCTCATCTCTGCGAAATTTGAAGGAAATCTATCGATGAGCACATAGGTTTCTAGGATCAGCCGTCTTAAATTCCAGCCAATTTTGATGATTTTTCACAACTTTTTATTTTCATAAATTCATATCTCTCATTCTAATGGTCCTATCAGGTTCATTCAAACTGCATTGAGTCTGTAATGTTGTAGGCTTTCAGAAAATGTAAGGTTTGCTATATTATATCTCTTTCGAAATATTGGTGAATTTGTAGCTAAAGGTCACAGACAATCCTTCTTTGTAGAGTTTAATTTTACGACAAAGATCTGTCCAACCTTGTCTCACAAAAACCTCAATAACTCACACAAAAATGAACCTAGAATAATAATTCCAAAAGCATGTTATTTCTAACATATTTCCGGAAAGGTCTGTGCTAAAAACTATGAGATCTGGTGCTTTTGAAATTTTTAGTCACATACCTAAAAATGTACATAGCCTAGGGAGGCGAAGTCACATCACGTGCGGGCGGATTCTGAGCTCAGCATATAGGGAGCCTAAGTCTCGCGATAAACTATGTCGTAAAAAATTTTCTGGGCCTTCAAGTCAATTCAAATATTGGTCATTTTAGTTCCAAATCAGAATTTCTTTTACGACATAGTTTATCGCGAGACTTAGGCTCCCTATGCCAGTGTCAGCGCCGACAGCAGTGAGAGTGTTTGACACACCCCTCAGCAGTCTGCCCCTAATACACACAAAAACACCTATTATCACCCATGTAAAACTAACACTGCAAGTTTAAATAGTACCGTTTAGAAATTTAGACAGCAAATAGCGTCGCCAGCTCTGTCGGAACACTTATAAATGTAACATACTCGTAAAGCAACGAGGAATGACCGGTTCATGCTTTGAGTAGCTTTCTCCTCCAACCCAATTTGCTACACAGGACCGGCTCAGGGACCGGCTTACGTGGCAAGTAGTTGTTGACGCAAACCGACCGGCATACAGGATAGCATAATCAAAACATAGACAAAATAACCAGTCCAAAACAAACGTCGTCTTCATACGAGCATCATGATATTTACAAATATGTACAATCATATATCACAGTATTTCCATATATTCATAGTTAGTGCCGATGGTTTGAATTTACAAAGATGTGAGGAGATTACATTAGCTTACCATTTTGGATAGACGGAGATGTCCTCTTCATCCACACAACTCTGCATATGTGGCAGGTCAGGTCAACTTGCATGTCAAAGTAGGTCAAGGCCGCTGTGCAGAAGGGGGATAGCTGCGGGCAAGTGCGTCCTAGGGACTTTGAGCTTCAGCGTGGCGCGGCATGCTGCTTGCGCCCAACATACGAGCTGCCCTATAGGGGCCTATAGGGCTTAGTACTGAGGCCTAGTGTGTCCGCCATTGCTTTATCTGGGAGCTGGCGAGATAAGGACTAATAGCAGCCTGCATGATGGGTACCAGGTGTTACATAATGTACCCAAAAAATTCCGCACTGAATGTAGGGAGTTATCTCATTGGTTAATAATGTATCCTGGGTCAGCCCTATAATAGCCCTACCCTGTTGACGAGGGAGCCCGCGAGGGAGACAGCTACGCCCTGCTCGTCCCTTTTGGACTCAATGATGATTCTGCGTACGGTAAACACAATTCTCTTAATACTTTCACTAATGGATTTTTGTGCCTTTATCTTGGCCAGCAGCATCAATTTTGGCCTTAAACAAATCCTCAAGCAGATGTTAGGTTTTAGATATATGAAATCTATAAAATAGATGCCAAACATGGAGAGTGTTAATTTTCGGAATTTTTCTACTCTGTGGCCTTGAGATATCATTTATACTGTTCAGTCAGCATTTGTTATTTTTTCTGACCTATTATCAGCACCTGTCTCCTATTATCGGCACACTGACCTACATTCCTTTAGATTTGGCTCATTAATAAAATAGTAGGCTATTGTTTATGTTTTCCAGTGTACAGATTACAAAATATATGTGTAATTTCACAATCTCACATGATTTTTATTGACGTGTAGGGGCACGGTTTGTAATGAGCGTCACATAGGTACGAGTTGGGCAGTTCCCGAGTGGGGTGTACACTCGGGTCTGAGAACGGTATGCTGGGGCGAGCGGTGGCAGCACTGGTCTCCGAGCTTCCTGCCTTAGACTCGAGAGGTCACCACCCAACCTTAGGCTATATAAGGCCAGGTCGGTAGCTGCCGGAGAGAGAGCCCTCACGGGCTCCGTACGGTCAGTAAGCACTTCCCTCCTCTGGTTACGAGAACTTACCTAGTAACTCATTGTTTGATTGTCTGAATACCCTGATACGAATACACTTGAACTCGGAAGCCCTTAGTCGGATTGTAAGCAGGATTCTGAATAAACCTTGGTGCCTCTTCTGTACCAGAGATTGTTGTTTGGTAGTTCTTTCCGGATTAGACATATGAACCCCAAGTCAGAATACTTGACCATTACACTGGTGCCGTGACCAGGATGTTCAGTGTGATTTTGTAGTGCATGCATACAATAGTACGGTGCATGCTTCTACTAATTGTACCCCGAATATGTTGGTTTATGGTGAGGATATCATCATGCCAGCAGACCGAGTATTTGGTGTGATCGGAATAAGCCCTGAAACTCCATGTTCTATAATGTTTGTGGAGTCCCTGAGGGATAACTTTAAGAAGGCTTATGAACTCGTTTGGAATCGGTTGGAAAAATAAGCAAGGTGGCAGAAAGTGGGTTATGACACTGGGTTGAAACCTAGGTTCTTCAGGGTAGGTGATAGTCTTGCGATTCTATAAACCCCTCGATAACCTGAAAATGGTTTCCAGTTGGGATGGCCCACATGTCATAACACAGATTATTTCTGAAACTAGCTGTTTTATAAAAGATCTGAATGGTCATGTAAGAAGGTGTCATGTGGAAGTATTGAGGCCCTATAGGGGTAGAAGATTGGCGGAAGAATTATATGGAGTAGGTCCGAATGTTATGGAATTACCTGAGGTCGTAGACTTACCTGAATTGGGTGAGGATGAGGACTCAGTTCCGGATGAGCAGGCACTATCTGGAAAGATAAAGAGGAAACCAGGAAAGTTGTCTATGATAGGTAACCGGAGAAGAAGAAGGAAGAAGAAGAATGTGGTGAAAGTAATTGAGGAGTTTGTTAAGAATAAAAAAGTCTCGGCAGGAGTTGGAAAGACAAAGCAATCCGGGAACAGAGGGACTAGGTCAGCTCCCGGGAACGAAGCCGCGTGTCCCAATACTAAAAATAGGACTGAGAAGGAGGGCGTGCGCCGTAGTGCTAGGATCGCACAGAGGAGCGGTGTTACCTAATGAAGCCTTATCTGAAGTTCTAGGAAGTATTGAATCCTGTACACAACGATATATTGTCCTGTACGATGTCCATATGTTTATATGTATGTATTGTTACGTGTTATGACAGTAGCGGTGTCAACTAGGTTGACAGCGTAATCAGATTGCGAACACAAGTAGGCAGAATCGCTCTAACCTGCTCTATTGTCTGCAACTTGATGGTTCCCGTGGGTAATGGACGGAAATATCCGGCGTATCAGTATAATACTATACGTAGTCTCCATAGCTACTCCTGAAGAGATTAAGTTGAGAAGTGATAATACAACGTTGAGAGAGTGTTTTGTTTATGAGCGTGCGAGCACGTGTCATGTGACCTCGTTTTCAAAGCGAGGCCAAGACGGGTAGGTGACCTTTGACCCTGATCAGGGTTCTCGCGGGAAAATCCGCCATCTTGTCAAATCAGGCGTGGTGACCGGTAACGGCTGCACGCTTGGGCAACATGGGAAGCGAATTTACGCAGAAAAAGGCAGTCAAGAAGTACAGGAGTTTGTCTATTAGTTCGATAAGATCGTTAAGAAACCAACCTGTCGTACCTTTGGGTATTGTGGGTTCTGGTTTTGGTCTGAATGACTCAGAATATGTTGTGCGAAGACATTAAGATGGAAGTTGAGAAACAGGTCAGTCCGGTTAACTCTGAAGATGAACGCTTGTTGGAAGATACAACTGCAGCCGGTGAATTGGTTAAGAATATGAGCTCGAATGAAGTTAAGATGGAAATGGACATGAAAATTACGGTGAATCCCACTTCTGCAGAAAGTGTGGTTCCGGTGGAGTCCAGTCAGGAAAGAGATACTCGGGAACCCATTCCGGATGTCACACTCAGGAGCGGAGACGGTGCAGAAGCATCGCGGTCGGAAGAAGATGGCCTCCCCTGCACTCTGGATGCACGGGAAAGTCGGGGAGTAGTCAACTATGAGACGGGAATCATACGTTGGCCCAATGGTGACACTGTCTATATCGAAGCATACAGGGTGTGATAAGAAGTTGGAAAAACCCCATAAGTTGAACAGAAGATGGAGTCGGATGATTAAGGAGATGACCCTGGAAGGTGTCATATATCCGGATTTGTGGCGTCAGAATTACATGGACATGGCCACCGGTATGTCTATGTGTGCTAGCTTCTACCAGTTGGTAGTAGCTGTTAAGAATAAATGGGATAAGGAGCACCCGGATCGAGATCACGGTCAGACTTTGTTCCAATTTGGTGGGAATCCGTGGGTTAAGGAGACTCCGAAAACTCTGGATGAATTAGTTGAACAGGATATGGCCCGTTCCAGACGCATGACAACTAGGTCTGCATCCCAGGTTCCTAATCCCTCATTCGGTAATTTGGATGAACAAGAACTGGTTAAGGAGGAGACTCGGATTCAGAATGAGGCTGTCAGAGATGAGGAACTAATCAGGAAACAGGAAGAGCAGGATCAGATTATCCTGAAACAAAAATCCGAACTAGCCGCCATTCAGATGGATGAGGCGAATAAGGTGGACATGGCCCATATCAAAGTTGCTCAGACTTTGACTACGCATGGAGCAAGTAAGAATCCCACGGAAGAAGAGTTTCAAGTTAAGGTTACAAAAAGAGCTCAGGAGCTGCTTAAAAAGAGAATGAAGGCAGAGAAGAAGGAGAAAGTAGACGATGGCTCAGAAATAAGTAAACAAGTAGGTCGTAAACCTGAAGACATGGAATCAATTAAGGATGACACTGACAGCAACCAGAGTGAGTGGGACTGGTCAGTTGATATCGACCATCCGGAAGTATACGATGATGATGATAAGATGACCCCGGATGAGAAGAAAATCCAAGCTAATGTCAGAAGCGGGTTTAAGATGTTCATACCTAAGAGTATGATGGAGTGCAAACGGAATAAGAAATACTTCAGTTGCCCTCCGTTGATCGATATGAATGGTGAGACAGACTTGGAAGAATGGATGCGAGCTACTAGGAAGGACAAACCTTACTATATGTTCTATGTTAAGTGGGTGGAGGAGACGTTGGATAATCGGAATGAGGAATACTATGATTTTGATGCGTACAGTAAGATTAAATGGGCAATTGACTCATGGAGAGAGAAGGAAAATGAAATGTGTCCGTTCACCCATCCGAATGACCATCCGATAAGCAGGATTCTGAATAAACCTTGTTGCCTCTTCTGTACCAGAGATTGCCGTTTGGTAGTTCTTTCCGGATTAGACATATGAACCACAAGTCAGAATACTTGACCATTACAGACTAATCACACTGTATTAACTAAAACACATGACTTCAAAAATAGACATGATCAAAATCAATACTTCTATAAATAATGAGATAGGAAAATAGGGGATTCTGACAAAGGAAAATTTGAAATAGAATATATTTTGTGCTAGGTGTTTCATTACAAAAGCTCTTCATTGGGAGGGATATGGAATGAGTTTTTCTTCATTCTACATGCACTAGTGCCTCTCTTTTATGATTTCAAGATTTTGGGAAGAATATTTATTCACAGATGCTGATAATAGGGTCCTTTGGTTTATTTTGGAGCCTATTATCAGCATCCCTTTCAAATAAATGGAATTAAGACATAGAATTCCAAACAGACCTAAATATGTTAAAAGGGGCCATAAATATGTGTCCATACCCTTTTCTAACTCATAGTTTAGCACATTTCTGCACAAAAATATGATCTAAACATTCATGAAATATCAATTATCTTGTTAATCGAGGCAATTAGGCTGTAAGGAATTTGACCCAGATAATTCTCAAAGAAGAAAAAGTCTGCTTTACATGTGATTTATGTGAAACAGCTATTTATATGTGTGCTAGATGCAATCAATTAGCTTTTTACCTTTGGTACACTCTCCCAGGACTTAGTAACATTGGTTTAGGACCACAGATTGATCAAAACTGCTGATAGGAGCCTCTACTCTATTTCTCAACTCTACAGTTCCATTTCTTATCTTATGACAAATAGCGCTAGGCCTAGGTATTAAAGATATCTGAGCCACTTCCTTACATATTTCATCTGTTTCACAATCATTCTATCATGGCGAAATTGGACATCTTCATTAAAGGAGGGCTTCTGACTTTGTACCAAACTTCTCTGGCGACCTAGTTTGGTGGGCAAACTAAGCCTTCTCCCCTAGGTTACCATTTTGACCAAAAATCGCCATATTCATACACTGCTGGTGTTGGACCTACTTTGACCCCTATAGAGTTTTTTAATGTGACATCAGTTTGCAGTACATTATGGTAGTGGAGATCTGCCACTGGTCACCCTACTCACTGTAATGTCTGCGGATCAGCACGGGAAACCGGGAACGGCGCTGGTGGGCCCTCTCTCTCTCTAGTACTGAAGGGAACCGGAAGTGAGGACAACTTCGATTTGGTAGTGGCCCGGACAGGCGGGAACACAGACATCTGATGTGAAAGACACGTGGCTGCTGAGTTTTAAATGTGAGTAACACTAAGTTAAATCTGATGCAACTATATTACATTGGCGACTAGGTAAATGAACTCATGTGCATAAGGCACCTACTTGTGAGAACTGAACTGAAACTGTAGATCTATAAGCCCAAGTTCAAAACTTTGTGTGACTGGTTTCCAAGCAAAATTGAATCTATCAAAATGGCTGACCTACCAAATTATTCACCTTTTGAGATTGTTGATGATCCAACAGTGGCAACAAAATGGGAGGATTTGAAGCTATAGTGAGAGCAATGACAATTATTGTTGCAGGGAGAAAAAAGGACTTACTGTATTACATTGGGACAGGGGGGAGAAAGCTTCTTAAAAGACTTGAGGATATTGGTGAAGCTGGTAAGGTGGGCCAATATGACAAACCCATTGCAGCTTTGATCAAGCATTTCACCCCAAAACTAGATAGGCTATACCTGATGAACAAGTTACAGCATATGGAGCAAGAGCCTGAAGAGTCCATAGACAGTTTCTATATAAGAATTTGTGAGCAGACTGATAAAATTTATTTGAAGGCCCTAGAGAAGTCAGAAATTGTAGACTTAATTAAATTGTCACAAATGGTCAAAAAGTGCAAGGATCCGCGCATTAAGATGAAGGCATTGCACGACACACTTTCCTTGAAGCAGTTTTTGTCAGCATCCAGGGCATCTGAGCGTACAGACCTAGAGTTGAAGGACCTTGATAAGGAGCAGGTGGTCCCAGTCAATAAGGTAGGCCTACATAAACCTCAAGACAAGAATGTTCCAAGCCAAGAGACCGGTAAGAGGGGTCAAAGTAGGTCCAACACCGCAAACACATATTGTGGGAAGAAATGCTTCAAATGTGGAGGGAAATACCCCCATGAGAAAAACTGTCCAGCTGAGGGTAAGGAATGTGATAAATGTCACAGAATTGGTCACTTTGCAAAAATGTGTAAAACTAAAGTGGTAAATCAAGTTGAAGCTAGTGGGGGAGACGACCCACAGAGTGACAACTATACAACCATCCCAGTGATTGCCCAGGTAGGTGACCAAAAGTGATCCTTACACAAGGTTGCAGTTGATATCCACAATCATGATGTCCAATTTCTACTGGACTCTAGAGCGGAAGTGAACATCATTGGAGAAAAGACATATTATTCACTACAACTTTCAGGCCTACAGACACTGAGTAAGAAATTATGTGGCTATGGGTCCAAGAAAGAACTACCATTAATGGGGATGTTAAGCGCAAGGATCAAAGTACCACAAACATTGCTTGCCACTACTTCTGATATATATGTCATGAAAGGTTATGAGGTAAACTTGTTAGGATGTGCCACAGCTGAGAAGTTAGGTCTCATCAAGTTCATAAATAAAGTTGATGTGAAGAGTGTCGAAAGAGACTATGCAGACATATTTGAAGGCATTGGGAAAATGAAGGACACCCAGGTTAAGTTAAACATAAATGAGGATGTGAAGCCAATTGCACAGAAAACACGCCGGGTACCGTTCCATCTACATGATAAAGTCAGTAAGTGAGTTGGCTCCAGAGAGTCGCTATATAACCACTTTCGCTATTCACGAAGCCTTGTTCAGGTACAAACAGTTATATTTTGGCATCAAGTCAGCCGCAGAGATTTTTTTAGAAGGCCATATCAGATATGACAAGAGATATACCTGGTGTCATGAACATGTCGGATGACATCATAATCTTCACATGAACACAGGATGAGCATGAGAAGACACTTCGCAAGGTTCTTCAGAGATTAAGGGATAGCAACATAACGGCAAACAGTGGAAAATGTGAGTTATTCAAAGACAAGATCACCTTCTACGGACACATTTTTTCTAAAGATCGGGTAAGTCCAAATCCTGCGAGGATCTCTGCTGTGGTAAATGCGTTACCACCAAAGAAGTCAGGAGATGTTCGGAGTCTTCTTGGTATGGCTCAATATGTGGCGAGGTTCTGTCCTAACTACAGTACCATCGTTGAACCCTTACGAAGGCTGACCCACAAAGATGTTAAATGGGAGTGGGGTTCTAAAGAGGAAAAGGCATTTCAAGAGCTCAAAGAAGCTATGGCCAAGTGCAACATGGTCAAGTATTTTGATATTCAGCTAAGAACAGAACTCGTTGTGGATGCAGGTTCTCATGGACTTGGGGCAATCCTATCGCAGGTGGGCCATGATGGTAAAACACAAATTGTGGAGTTTGGCAGTAGAGCTTTGTCGGATACTGAATCTCGGTATAGTCAGACAGAACGTGAAACCCTAGCAGTAGTTTGGGGATGTGAGCATTTCAGCCATTATTTGGAAGGGTCAGACTTCACCGTTGTCACCGATCACAAACCATTAGAGGGTATAATCAAAAAGACAACAGCTCAGCCCACTGCCAGAATACATCATCTCATGCTGAGATTACAGCCATACAGGATAAACCTTCAATATCGGCCAGGATAGTCAAACCCTGCAGACTACCTCTCCCGACATGTCAGGTGGGCACAACCCTCAACAAGGGAATCGTGCTCAGACATGTTAAGTGGTTATACATGCTATCCATTCATATGGGCCAATACATGATGAACTAAAGAGTGAAACATGCCGCGACAAATCCCTACAAAGGGTAATGACTGCCATATCCACTGGAAAGTGGAATCTCATGGAGAATTCGTGATGAACTCTCGGTTGCAGAAGGTTTGGTTTTACGGGGAGAGAGAATTGTGATCCCACAGATCCTTCAAAACAGAGTGATCAACATTGCACACTCTAGTCATCAGGGCATAGTAAAAACAAAGGCACTATTAAGAGAGACTGTGTGGTTCCCAGGCATTGACAAGCTAGTCGAAAAGGCCGTTGCTAACTGTTTACAATCCCAGCAAATCATCATGAAGTTGAGTCAAGTTGGGTGATGCATGTGTGAGTACTTTTGGGTGATAACGAACTGTGTTATATTTCGTGATATTGAGTCAATTCTCTCTCAGCTTGACGAAGCATGACTCACTTCAATAATTATGTGAGGTAAGACTGGGTGAGCAAGTGTCAGCATGTGTCAATACTTGTCAACTCTCACTCAGCTTGACAAACTATCACTCACTTCAATAAAAATGTGAAGGAAGACTGAGTGAGTATGTGTCAATACCTGTCAACTCTCACACAGCTCCACACATCTTCACTCATTTTAATAAAGATGTGAAGTAAAACTTGGTGAGCAATCGTTAGCATGTGTCAATAATTGCTAGCTCTCACTCAGCCTGACTCATCTTCACCAATTTCCAACAATATGGAATCTATATGGATTCTTACTGCATGTACTTTGCTGAGTGGGCCCATTACTTGAATGTCAAAATGATAAGTTATGTTATATAGATCAAGTAGCTTTCTTATGTGACATGAAATATGTATTAATCAGGAAAGTAATGATAGCCATTAATATGGGATATTGGGCATGATTAGGACAGAAAGGCCAATTTGTTTTGTCTATGGGATATAGCACTAAGTTGTAAATACCTACATTTTACACAGTATCTATGTATCTGTTGGCCCTGGTTTAATAGCATATCATGGTTTAATGTTCAGTGATCAGCTAGGTCACATATGATTAGGGCAAATAAATAGAAATACTTAGTATGATGGTTAAAATACTTTGCATTGAGTGATAATAAGGGAAGATGCTATATCCAATATGATCATGGCAGACTGAATGAGCATTCGTCAACCTCTGTCAACTTTCACTCATCTTGACACACTCTGCAGAATGCTGCATTTTGATTGGTCCATTTCAAATTTCCCTCCCTTTTCTTTGTTCTCATTCTGAGTTCACAACAGACAGGCAGAGACAGCCAGGGAGAACAGATGTAAGGTAGGTGGTCACACTCTTCTACTTCACAGTTCTATTTCTGAACCTCTAATGCCATGCTGTTTAATTTCAGTATTAGAGACAACACCTCATAGTCACTAGTAGATATTATACATGAGCAAGTTCCATGGAAATTTGGGAGATTCAGGATGTTTCCTAATATGCTCTGGTATGTGGTAAGTTGGGCCAATAAGGAAGTGGTCATTGTTCATCAACAGGGGTGGGGGTAGGGTTGGTTTGACATTGGTTGGTGCTGTTTTGTGTTCATAATCATTCATTTTCACTTTTACAGCTGTTCCCAAGAGTATTACCAGAAATCATAGATCTACTGGCCCAGAATCCATCCATTGAAGAGGATAGCATGTTCAACAGGACACAGCAAGGAAATGGAATCAAGATAAACAGCTGAATTGATGTTAAGAATTGAAAAATAAAAGATCAAGGAAATCACCCCCCCCCCCAACCCACCCAAAATTGGGTTTGCTTTGCGTCAGTCTGTGTGATACTGCGTTATGACACATGCGTCAGTCTGCATGAGGATGAGTCATAACACATGCGTCAGACTGCGTGAGGATGAGTCATTATACAAGCGTCAGTCTGCGTCAGGCTGAGTCAGACCTAGCGACACATGACGAGATTCTTGGTTCATACGACTGTAAGGGTTCGTTCCCCCGTCGGGTGCGCAGAGCCTTCAGAGGGACTGTTCACTTGGTTGTGTCACTCCCCCTATGTATACCATACCGATCCAGGGTAGTTGGAAGGTGGAAATGTCAGTGGGGCCGTGTTGGTGACAGGGTATGTCAGGCCAGGGGATGTAGCTCAGTGGTAGAGCGCTCGACTTGCAAGCGAGAGACCCGGGTTCGAATCCCGGTGTCTCCAGAGACGTTTTCACTGACCACTACAGTGGTGGAGACACCGAGTGGTCCTGCCTCGCAAGGGGGACCTTTAGAGAGCTCGGTACCTGGGCCGGTATGGTATAGACAAGCGCTTCAACTTGCTAGTGCTGAGGGACTTGGAAACAGATGGGCTGTGTGTGACTCAGTACTGGTACCGTTCAGACTGGACTGGAGGACCGGTTCTGGCGGGATACGGTTGAAGCTGGTTGGGAGGAGTGTAGGGGTTCGTTCCCCCGTCGGGTGCGCAGAGCCTTCAGAGGGACTGTTTACTTGGTTGTGTCACTCCCCTATGTATACCATACCGATCCAGGGTAGTTGGAAGGTGGAAATGTCAGTGGGGCCGTGTTGGTGACAGGGTATGTCAGGCCAGGGGATGTAGCTCAGTGGTAGAGCGCTCGACTTGCAAGCGAGAGACCCGGGTTCGAATCCCGGTGTCTCCAGAGATGTTTTCACTGACCACTACACGACGAACAGTGTGAAGGCTCACACAGCCTGACTCCACTTCACTAAGATTTGCTGGGATGTCAGGCGAACACTAAGGTGAATGATCATGAACCGCTCAAAATGACGGAATTGCCTAGTGGACCATGGAAGGAAGTGTCTGTGGACTTTTGCGGACCATTCAATACAGGAGAATATCTGTTAGTAGTTATTGATGACTACAGTATGTTCCCAGAGGTGGAGACTGTTTATTCAACGTCATATGAGGCTACAAAAGCGAAGCTGGAGGCTATCTTTTCACCGCAAGGTTTCCCTCAGGTCCTTAAATAGGACAACGGCCCACCATTTCAAGGTCAGAATTTTGCCGATTGGGCTGATAAGACAGGTTTCATGCACAGGGGAATTACCTTTTTGGCCACAGGCAAATGGGGAAGCAGAACGCTTCATGAGAACTTTGGGTAAATCCATAAAAGCGGCAGTAGTAGAAAAGAATAACTGGAAAAGCCAAATTCATATTTTCCTTAGACACTACTGGGCAACACCAAATAGTACAACTGGACTATCACCCAGTGAAATGATGAACAAACGAAAGTTGAGAACAGAAATACCCGTCATCATGAAAGAAAAAACTATGACTGATGATAGAATTGAGTCAGCGAGGCTCAAGGATGAGAGAGGCAAAGCCTATATGAAGGAGCTCACAGATGAACGTCATCATGCCAGGGACAACACACTTGAGATAGGGGACAAAGTTCTGATACGACAACCACAGGCAAGTAAACTATCATCACCATACAAACCGACCCCATTTGAAGTTATAGAGAAAAATGGTTCAATGATCACTGTGGAAAACAACAATAGGAGAGTTACCCACAACTCGTCCCATATGAAAAGGATACCTCCATACTGTGAGGAGACCTGTGAACCACCATCAACAGGGGCTGCTGATGATTCAGCGTGTGTCTCTGATACCACGGCGAGGCGCTCTTCCAGGAGGAGTGCCAAACCAAAATACCTGGAGGATTATGTATGTTAGGATAGGGGAGTGAGGGGTAAAGCCTCACTGGGGACTGATTGTGCTTGAACCTCTCGTCCCAAGCTAGCTATAAGACTGTATCATAATGGAACATGGACATCTGATGTGAAAGACACATGGCTGCTGAGTTTTAAATGTGAGTAACACTGAGTTAAATCTGATGCAACTATATTACACTCACGCTGCCATAGGAAATGCACTGTGGCAAACTACGACCCTGTACATACTCTTGATTTTCTCCTATTCCAGTAGCTTGATTAAAAAATCCTTTACAACACTAATAGTAGAGGAGAGCATTCAGAACTAATAATCATGAATGTCCGATTTATATAAATATTTAATATCTTATATGGAAGTTGAAGAAAGTGCCTTGTGGGAGCGGCAGGGGTAGAGTAGTGAGTGTGAGGCTTGCCTCACTCAAGACAGACATACTTCCACTTCCACATTAGATTTTTAATATTTCTATAAAACCTCACTGTCAAATCTCGCACAGACCATCTTCCACTTCCACATAATATTTTCAACATTCATATTAATTAGATATCCATAATTATTAGTTCCGCATGCTCCCCTCTATCTCTACTATTAGTGGTAAAAAGTTTTTTTTGACCGAGCACCAGGTTTTGAAGAAAATCAGAATTTTGTACAGACTTGTAGATTGCGACAGTACTGTCAGTACTAGACTCGCCTAGACCGCAGATCACCAGGGCCGCCGAGGTGGTGAATACACATTCGCTGAAAAAACTCTATACTGGGTGCTTGGGGGAACCAGCATTTGCTGGTATCCATCTGCCAGCTTGACTCACCAGAAACCAGATAAGAAAAATAGTACCTCCCAGCATGCTTGTTTACCAGTGACATAATCGGTAGACTACGAGGTGGGGCCAATGGGTGTGGACCACTAAAATCGACATGGCGACATGGGCTATTTTAGGCTTAGTGACATGGGACATGAACAATTTCTTAAAATCGACATGGTGACATGAACAATTTCTTAAAATCGACATGTTGACATGATCATTTCTTAAAATTGACATGGGGACATGGCCATTTTTAATAATCGACATGTGACATGGGGGACCCCCCATCCACACCCCCGGGCCAGTGTGACTTTGTACTGCTGGGAACCAGCTTCAGAGGAAGTCTCTGATGTGCATGTGCAAGGAAAAACTGGTGGCATTTCCGAAAGCTGCTTTCCCACAAGATATGATGTTATAGATGGGGAATGATGAGGGGCTGGTTAGCGCTGCCACACGCTGAGCAGGATTTTCTTTTTGAAAAATAGATGTCAAAATCCTTGAAGTTTAAAGCATTTTGGTGTAGGGTAGGGTGGGGTAAGACACCCATAATTCACAAATGTGTCATTTATAAGAAATTCATGGCTGCTTCCAGAATACCTTTTACATTAATCAAAGGATGGAATGATATTTTCTTCATTCACAAAAGCTCTTTAGCTTGGCCCCATAGATTGTTACAGTAAATCATGTATGAAAAAAAGTGGATGCTGGGATAAAAGGCCCACAGCTAGGGTAAAAGGCCCACAACCCTTGGGATAAAAGGCCCACATGCACAATAAAGAGGATCATAATTGGAATAAATGCTCCATTTAAATTCTTGTCATTAAAAAAGAAGTTAAAGTTAATATTACTGAACTACTACTGAGATTTGGACATCCTAAATAAGGGAGCATTCATTATTTATGGCGGGGTGGGGGTGAGGATTTGGTAAAAGAGAATAGGTCAAAAATAAAAGGCCCCCCCTAAAGAATACGTCCAAAATTTTCGGCCCCCCCCTCAAGAATAGGTTGAATATAAAGCGCCCCCCAATGATGATCATCCATGAACATTCTTTTATCTAACATAAATGCCAAAACCATGCCTTTACATTGTGTGATACATATAATTATACCTCTCTTTTAGCTATAATTCATGGGAGTAGTACTTTAACATTTTAATGATTATGTAATGGTTCGTATCGACTTAAATGTTGGGTGGCTCGTTGGCTTGCTTATCACTAAAGATACCAACACAACACGAGAAGTTCGGGTTGGGCAAAGCCCCAGATTACCCCTACCGCTCGGGTAGGCCTTTATTTACGTACTCTCTACTTGGCACATACGTCTTGACTGGACTAGGTCCAGTCCCCTTCTGCAGATCGTCCTGCATTGGGGCCTGTACTCGAGGCACCATCACCCCCTGGTGCGTTTGTATAGTTCGATCCTCCTTGACCACCGTCATTAGGCGGTGGACCAGCCTGACCCGGTTGGCTGCCGTTGCCTGGTGGGTTCTGTTGGTTGCTAGGAATACCTGCACCCAACCCAACATTATCTGTCTGATCCACATGTATGTGGAACCCGCTTGTTTCGGCACCATTGTCGGAACAGTCTCTCGGTACGAAGTCCGGGTCCAAGTTGTGGACTATCGGGACCTCACTAATCCGAACTCTGCTGGTCCGGCCGTTCTTATCTTGGGTTCAAATATAGACACCCCCTTGATCTACATTCCGCGACGCATTATCATTCACGAATGGATTATACGCTGGATGCTTTGGAGTCGAACAGGAAACTGGATCTCCCTGTTTGACAAACGTTGAGTTTGGATTTTGGTCCTTACTCACTGGGGGAACATTCGCATGTTCCTGTTCCTGTAAATAACTTTCCATGGCGGATTTATTTATCGTGAGGGTGGCCACGTCAGTGGTTAAGTTCCTCTGTTCTTCTCTTAGCTGTGCATTTTCTGATAAGATCTCGGATCGGATCTTCTCATTGTCTGCAACAGCTTGGTTTCTTTCTTCCTGGGCCGCTATTGCTTCCCTTTTCAAAGTATCTTTTAGTAAACGATACTTCTCACCCTTTACTTTTTGAGACCTTTGGTACTCGCAGGTTTCTTTTCGGATCTCGGCTTTCCGAGACCAACTTGGCTTTTGTCTCCGCTTTACGGAGCTGAAGTCTTTTCAATTTTTCCTCCATGGCATGCAATTCGGATTGTAATTTGCTTACATCCCGGGCCTTAGCAACTTCCTCGGCTCTAGCCTTGTCAATTGCTCTTCGTCTATTGGCTTCCTCGAGTTCTAGGTCAGCCAACTTGCTATCTTTTTCTTTTTCATCCTAATCCTCATAGTGGTTGAAGAACCTTTCGGGTCTTCTTCAACCTTATCATCGTCGCTCTCGTGATCAGACGATGTCATCAATGGGGCCACTCGGGTTGCCCCACCTTCTGCAACGTCCGTACATTGCATTGGGCTTTGAGCTTTTGGGGTCTCCAAGATACCAGCAGAGCTCGCTGGGATACTAGGTCCTAGCTGGCGCCTACTAGTTAGCACTTGGGACCAATCGCTTAAGTTTAGACTGGTGGGTTTAATTACTCCGCTGAATAACCCTGTACCCGAAGCTACCTGTTGAGGTGTGTCCGAATACATTTTTACAATCCCATCTCCAATTCTGGTGGGATTGTCTGTTAGACCGGGTGTCGTAAAAACTCTCTGGACACTTTCCGGGTTGAACACATGTTGTTGACCCGGTTTCCAGTCTAACAACAAATGCTGGGATGAGTAATCATCCTCTTCGAATCCCTCTAGCCCAGGGCTGGAGGGACTCGCATTGGGTTCCCTGTGGCTTTCGGCCGTCTGGCCGCGCTCCACCCCCAAACCAACTGGTCACGGCACCAGTGTAATGGTTCGTATCGACTTAAATGTTGGGTGGCTCGTTGGCTCGCTTATCACTAAAGATACCAACACAACACGAGAAGTTCGGGTTGGGCAAAGCCCCAGATTACCCCTACCGCTCGGGTAGGCTTTTATTTACGTACTCTCTACTTGGCACATACGTCTTGACTGGACTAGGTCCAGTCCCCTTCTGCGGATCGTCCGGCTTCTTAGTAGAAGCTGGACGCGAGGCATGGTGCTGCCCCTCTTGTACCAAACGGGTATCGCGAAGCGACACCTGGTTGGCATAGAAGGAACGAGCACCACCCGAGCACGTCTCTCGGATGAACCGCACTAATATATATACAACGATGCCGGCCCCTACAATAAGCATTGGCTATAGTCAACACCGTGGCGGGTCTATCATCGACTATAGTCGACACCATGTAGGCCTCCTTATATAGGAATTGTGCGGGGACTGTGAATACCATATTCATTCTAATAACCGCACCGGTGCTGAAAATTAATCATTAGATGGTCGAAACCTTAATACAAAAATCATTTCCAAAAGGCAAACCCCTAAAGTCTAAAAAACATTGTTTTTGCTCTAAAAAAACTTACTTTTACATTAGCATGATTTGACACCAGGGGTGTGTGCTTGCAGGCCAAAAGGCAAGGGGTGCGCTTATTAGTACAGGTGCATTTAATAGAAGGTAGGCCCTTACTCCTAGGAAATTTAAAGGCTGCCCCCATGGCCAGATAACTCATGTGTCTTCTGCCCTTAATGGGTCAATAGACTCCAAGGGATAGGTGATAGAATTGGTCTCAACACAGATACACCTTATAGACAAGGTATTTTTGTGTAGAATAGTAGACCTACTACTGTAAAAACTCATGCATAAGATGGAGATTATACATGAGGATAGCTCCTTCATTCAGGCCCACAAAGAATCCTCCTAAAGTCAGGGTGTGCTAGGATATCATATTGTAGAACAGTACTTAATTTCCAACTTTCACCCAATCTGCGCCTCACCCACAGGATATTTTATATGTACTTTTAAATCCCAACATTTGCCAATTGGGTTTTATCTTGACCCAGGGCTTACAGTCGGCCCTTGCTTCCTCGACCCTTTAATTCCTTTGATCCCTCATTACCTAAGAGAGATGATCTTCAACTATCTCTATGTTTTCTATTATATTTGAACTTACATCCTCAGATGATTTGCTTCCCCAGACATTTTTCCTTGCATATTTCAAATCTTATGAAGCAAGGGTCGACTGTATACCCACATGAGATGTGCATTATAACATGTCCTTACACATTCATACACATTGTATTTACCTTACCTTCACACAAGTTGGATGTTCCAAAAGTTATTTGAAAAACTTTCACAACTTTCAGTACTTCCTCGCAAGCCCAAAGCCAAATTTATTTCTATACTTCATACACTCTGGACTACAGTAAATCCGCATGTGGAGGACGCACCTTTTATAGAGGAAACACCTTGGGTTGATGGAAATGATTTAAGACCCACCTGAGATTAAGTTTTGCTCATTTTAGTACTGTTCTATGGTATGAAATCCTTACCTATAAGCTGCACCCTGATTACTAAACCAGTACTAAACCTTAAAAAATCTGCCCCCCCCCCAATGTGCCTTATAAGATTTCCTTCAACTCAGGGTGCGTCTTATATGCGAGGTGTGCCTTAAATGCAGGAGATAGCAGTAACATGTTTTCTCTCCATGAACCTTTGCAGCATGATTTGAAGGAGATTTAAGTGGGATGAATGCAGTTATTCTCCTGGGAAACATGTAAGATCACCAGCATGACATGTCTTGTTGTTCATAAGAGAGACTCAGATTCTTTGGAAGATGGTGCATACTACGTATCATCTCTATCTGAATATGCTACTTCTAGGTTAAGAATTAGCTGTAGTCATCGACATGAAATGCACATTGGTATTGATCAATTAAAAAAGATCTCTGAATATAGTTCCATCCAATTAGATTTCACTGAACTGGATCAATTTGATTACCTTTAGTCTTTCAAAAGGAGTCTCTGATACATTAAAAGACATTTTATGGTGACGAAATTTGTGGCATTTTGGATAAATACCCTAAAAATAAATGGCCCCCCCTCTAAGAATAGATAAAAAACAAACGGCCTCCCCCTAAGAATACCCTGAAAATAAATGGCCCCTGTCAATTTGCTCACCCCCACCCCTGCCTAAATAATGAATGCTCCCTAACCTAAAGTAGCTTTTTCGTTAATTCATATTGAAGTCCAAGGGGTGATAGGGTAGGATAAGCTAAAATACCCTAATAGCATGTAACTGAGCTAGTTCTAAGAGAATAATCCATAATTAATGTATATATTTCACACCAATCAAGAGCTGGAACAATGTATCATACTTGTAAATTAGGTTGTCAGCCTAGCCTTATAGAATATTCCAATAGAATGCTTGACAAAAAGTGGGGCATTTTGCCCCGTAGGTTGAAAGGCTGGTGTAAAAGGCCCAAAGCGACAGGGCAAAAGGCCCATGGATCTGATGATAAGATAAGGTTCATCTCAAAAGCCCATGTCGGTATTGGAACAAAGTGTAAGGTATAAATAAAATGTATCTTTATGACATAGCCTTCACCCCTTTATCTAATAATACCTCACCTAATACTTTTAACCCATTTAACTTGCTACCCAAAATTCCATGCATATTTCAGGACCCTTTTATTTCTTATTACCGTAATCTCTCGTGTATAAGGTACATCTTCTACGGGGGGGGGGGGTTTAGTGCTCCCTGGATCTGCAAGGGGGGCACCAAGACCTTTCTTTTGATATGTTACACTCCCATATAAGCTCATCTGCTGCATATGGGGTCCAGGGGGGGTTACGGGGGTCCAAACAGCACATAGCTTTTTGAATTTTGAAAATCCATTCATTAGAACAAAAGTTATGATTTTTTGATTTTTTTGACCATATTCTGAAACTCTGGATGCGCCTTATACGTGGGATGCGGGAGATTACAGTATCTCAAATTGAGCATGATGATCTTAACAGTTATAAATTATTAAATGTCTGATAAGTTAACTTTTTGTCATCCAATCATAATGAAAAACTACAAAAGAGATCTCCTTGAATTTATCCTTACTTCAAGTGTTAAATGGCTGCATACAACTAGTACCTTGGTTATGAGGGCTAAAGGGCATTTTAACCCAAAGGGCCTCTTACCCCGTCCTACCCTACCACAAGGAGCATGTTTATGCACTGCCATTGGTGATTAAGGGGGTTGAGGGGGGGGGGGGGCTAGACTGACATAGACTGACATACCAGACTGACATACCAGCTAGGTACAGTATCCCGGGTATCATCAAACTTGTGGGCCTATTTAAAGCATTTTGCATCACATTAAAAAAGTGGATTGTTTAGGGCAGAGTCATTTATTGCTAGCTGGGAGGGCTCGGTGGATTTTGACGGATCAGCACATATTTTTCCAACCTACCCCTTCACTACGATAAGAATATATCATGACCTCTCCTGAGGGGTCGTAAAGCTTTGTACCCCTCATGAGGGGGGTGTAAAAATTTACCTCTTTTTAGCAAAAAGGCCTGCGCGGTACTAATTCTCAAGCGCCTGTGGCTCGGAACGGGGGTGCACAAACAAATTTTGCCTGCCTTCAAGGGGGTTGGGGCTTAAAACCTATGCCTCCACTCCCTTGGCATTTCCGCAGCAAAGTCGATGGCAGTACGCACGGGTACGAGGCGGGAAGTCTAGACGCGGGGAATACACTTGCGACGCGGCACGCTGCAGTCGGCCCTCCAAAGCCGCAGGACTTTTTTGTCCGAAGCAAATTCCCACCTGCTGCCCGACCGTTCCACTACTCAAGGTTGGGGGGCGGGATGATATTTAGAAAAAGAAAATACAAATGAAAAATAGCACTGAAAAAAAAAACACACCGCTGAAATAGAATGTGAGGACATTATGATAAGCATGGGTAGGGGGCGGGCCTCTGCGAAACGCACACGTCAAATAAATCGAGAAAACAGAAGCTGAGAGAGGTGTGGCCTACCTACATGTAATGGGCACGTCCTGTATGTTGTGTTCGCACATTGCAGTGACCTGCCTCATACCGCGATTTGGCGCCCACGCCAGTGCCAGCGTTCATACTCAGCCTAACTCAGCCTTGGACTATAAAGTGTATATGAAAAGGCAAACGTGGCAGGCACTATGTTAAGTCCTACTTATCTTAGAGAAACACAGTGTTGACGGACTGGATAGCTGAAACATGAATTGGACATGATAAACTCTAGGTGTCAGTAGGGACAATTGACTGCCACTATGTCTATGTTGAGCCCCCTTTCACGTGGTTGTGGAACGTGGGATGGAGGACTATTGGAGAGAGGCAAGGAAAATCAGGTAAATTTATCTCGAAGGGAAATACTTATATTAATAACAAGAATCTAGAATAAAGACGTGTATCATGGGATTGGCAAGACTGGTAACTCGAATAGATTTCCCTTAGTAAGATTTTCCTATGTGCAGACACATTCAATAGGCCTACCCCTAAAAATATTAAATATCTACACTTAGGTATAATGTAAAGTATCAAATAAGGCTACTCAAAAAATGAGACAAAAAAACAAGAAAAAAAAAGAAAAGAAAAGGAAATAGGTCAAATCCTCCTCCATCACTTTATTTATTTTTCAATTTACTTTCTTCCCTCCCCCCTCCCCTCCACCCCCCTCCAAAAAAAGGCAGGCTCTCCACATTTTATCTTTTCGCTGGCCATGAAGGGGCTTGTAAAGGGGTCATTCCACTTCAGGCAAGGTTTTCTTCGGTCACCAAAGGCCATGTAAAACTGACAATCTTTTTGACTTTAGATCGATTGAAAAAAAAAAAATCAACGTTCTCATCAAAAGTTAACTTTTTTAGGTTGATTCTAATTGAAACTTTTATTGACATGAAATTCTCACATCGCTGGGAGTTTTACAATTGTGTTCAACCAAGCATACACCAGCGTAATATGCCTGAAAACATGAACAAAGATATAGCAGTTATGCATTGATTTAATGTGCAGTATTGAACTAGCATCAGTGACGTAGACAGCAGTTTCATACGCGTTAAGACTGAACTTTTGACTGGCAGAGAAAACCTGTTTCCACTTCAGGCAAGTCAGCAATATCTGACTGAAAACATTGACGTTTGGGTGCCTGACCTATAGGTAAATCAGTTATTTTTTTCAGTCAATGTTCAGGTTTTGCTACTCGGGCGGATTCAATGGGGCACACCACATATCCACCTCCCAGAAATAGCCTTACTTATAGCTGTAGATAACTGAGTCAGGAGAGCCCTCAAAATCCACTAAAATGCACTATTTCCCCTCAGGATTTTAAAATTTACCTGGGTGAGCATGAGCCATGACCCCCACACCCCCATTAAAGAAAGTCGCTGCCCTGCGCTTGCGACATCGCGGTGCTACCTCCTGATGTCTAACACCAAAATCACGCCCCACCCCCTTTCAGAAAATCATGGATCCGCCCCTGCCGGCGCCGCCACTTCAACTGTGACTGATTCCAAAATAGTATTCAAAGTTGGAAGATCATTTTGATCAGAAAGTCCAACTGAAAAAGTTAGCTTTAGAATGAAAAAGGTAACTTTTGACGGAAAAAGGTTAACTTTCCCTCATTGAATTAGGTTTGACACAGTCAGGCAAAAGTCAGCTGCCTGATGGACTTGCCTGATGGAAATTGAATTTGGCTAACGTGGAACCAATGATTTCTTTGTTCTTTTTCACATCATTCGTATATGTACAGGTAAAGAAACAAAATGTTACGAAGGGTAGGACAATACCTAATCTGTAACTGAACTGTATGTATATATATATATGTGTGTGTGTGTGGGGGGGGGGTATTGCCTTATACATGTAAATTGTTCGGGGCCCCCGTAGACTAACTGATCACCTGGGCCGAGGGCAGTGATCCCCGGACCAACCCCGACACACAGTTAAAAAAAAACTCTAATGCCAGTCCTGTAAAACCATACAAAATCACAAGGGGCAGGTAGTATAACAAACTAGTGACCCCCAATGGTCTGGCTGACAAAGCTGATGCCCTTTTCTGTAATTGAGAATAACACCTCGTTTGTTATTGATTATGATCGTAACACGAACCGGTATGTGTGTAAAACTGGCCCCGAGAGGCAACCTGCTCCAGTGCACGTATCAATGGTTTAGGTATTTCACTACCAGATTAGGTTCTCAAAATAATACACCAGTGGGTGATAGCGTACACATTGGCAAACCGTCAGCAGAGTTTTAATTCAACAATAAGGCCAAATCCCACAACGCGAAAATAGCCAGAAAATCCTTGTGATATATGATATGTGGTTACTTAGCCGATATTGGGGTGGTAATATCGTCTAAGTAAGTCCTTTAATGGCTAAAAATCCTTGCCAAAGTGTTGTTTTTTCAGGAGTGGAATACATCAAAAGCTTTTGATATTTTCCTCACAAGAGGCCAGACATCTCTGTAATATATGGAAATTCCCTGTGATTTAGAGGAAAACAAAAATCTCTAGTAAATCACAAGATGTGTGTTATCTTTTCATAAATCAGGACCCAAGTTCCACACATTCTAGACATAAGAATGTTGTACTTGTGACAAAAAGTAACAACTCTTCAGTACAGTGATGGATTTCACAGACATTTTCCTTCCAATATTGGCTAGCAGTGGGGTTTGATAAAGGTAGGGGTGGCATGGGAACCCTTGTGAATTTTGTTTTTGACAAGACTCCAAGGCTGCCGATAGCCAGAATCACAGCCGTTTTAGACCCATTTTCCACGTAGTGGGTTTTGGCCTATAGTGGTCTGTTGGGATCTGGGTAAATTTGGTACGAGAACAAATTCGTATGAAAGGACAATCGAAGTTGCCAATGAAGTGGATTCTGTCTGCGCCAAATAAACCTGAATTTGACTGTATTTTGTCAGACACATTTTCTATAGTCTGCCTAGGAATTATCTTTCACAAAGGCTCCTGTTTGAGATGCGTTGGGACCATTCATGTACATGTACTAGCTTTTGTGATTCGAATTTGCTCTCCGCGCGAGTTATTAGGCCTACTTGTCGTTATCAATAAATAAGTCAGAAATGCTCTATGGCATTATGATACTTAGTTAATAATAAATGTGCAATGCAAGACTGTGTATTACACACGCTCTGTCTCATGACTAAGAAGTTGTACATTTTATTTCTTTAATACTGAACCCATTGTCATTCAATATGAATTACGTCAGCAAATAGAGGGGGGTAACAGAGCGGTGTATATAGGGAGCATTATGTTGGCCTCAGAGTGCGGTGTATTCCCGTCATGCTTCCCCTCACCAATGAAATGTAGGCCTATATCATGAAGTGCCCATCCACTTCTGGTAATAAAGGGTAATCTTATCATCTCAAACTTAGCATTGATAGGCCTGACCTGAATGACAATGAATAATTCCAGCTGAACAGCTCTAGGCTCTCACTGATCAAGCGACCAAGCAGGTCACACCAAATGGCATGAAGCCGAAATTATTGGACCCTGAGCCTCTGAAATCGATGCTGGTTGACCTAACACGGTGTGTTGTATTACATGATTGTTAGTTGAGCCGCGTAAGGTCGAATCCCACAGGGCGAAAAATGCCCCAAACATCTCTGCGATTTTGATTCCGTTGCATTAGTGTGACTTACCCCAAATTCGCAAGGGTCATAACTATGGCAGAGTGTATAGAACACAAGGACACTGTTGCGTTTATTCATGTATTGTTTATGATAATTTGCCTTTGTTTATGTTTATATCTCTGTGATTTATATATTTTCGGGCCTAAAAATTGCAACAGAATGCTTGTGTTCTATACACCCTGTTGTACTTATAAGACTTACGAATTTGGGGAAGGTCCCACAAACACAACAGATTCCAAATCACAGAGATATTTGAGGCATTTTTCGCCATGTGGGATTCGACCTAAACTGTATATAAAGGACGGCGTCTCGCCTCAAGGCACATCATTTAACGTCATGATGCGCCGATGCAGCACTGTGGTGCATCTTTCCTAACATATGGGTCGATGTGTTATGGTCTTTTGCCAGACCTGTACAAGGTTCCAATATACTTGACTCCGCTATACCAGATCATAAGGTCGAATCCCACATGGCGAAAAATGGCTGAAATATCTCTGTGATTTTGAATCTGTTGCGATTTTGGGGCCTACCCCAAATTTTGCCTTTGTTGATGTTTGCATTATGTATTTTTTGGCCTAAAATCGCAAAAGGTCGAATCCCACTACGTGAAAAATGGGTCTGTATTATCTGTGATTCTGGATATTGGCAGACTTGACCTCTTGCCAATAATCAAAATCACAAGGGTTCTCCCCCAACCTCTGCCTTACCCAAATCCCACTATTAGCATATATTGAGAAGGAGTTCTCTGTGATTCCCATTACTGCACATACTAGCTGTTAGCTTTATTCACAAGGATAGAGTGTTTGATATCAAAATCATAGTTGTCTGTGAGTTAACTCTTTAGTTTACAATACAGATGTAGTAGCTTTGCATGCATAAATCACAAGCAGAACCTTCTTTTAACCACAGTATGTGGAACTTGGATCCTGATTTATCAATAACATACCTCTCGTGATTTACTAGAAACTCTTGTCTTACTCTAAATCACAGGGAATTTAAGTGTATCACAGAGATTTCCGGCCTCTTGTGAGGAAAATATCAAAATCTTTTGATGTGGTCCACTTCACAAATAGCAACACCTTGGCAAGGCTCCGTGGCCATTATGACCCTTCTAAGATGATATTACCACCCTAATATTGGCTAAGGAACCCCATCTTCCTAAATCACAAGGATTTCCTGGTCATTTTCACGTTGTGGGATTTGGCCTAAAGGAGTGCTTGTGTTCTATACAACCCACTGTAGTTATAACCTTGCGAATTTTGGATAGGCCCCAAAATCGCAACAGATTCAAAATCGCAGAGATATTTCAGCCATTTTTCACCATGTGGGATTCGACTATCAATGACAATAGGTCAAGGTGTGTTAAGGCACTATGCAGCCATAAAGGGTCGAATCCCACATGGCGAAAAATGGCTGAAATATCTCTGCGATTTTGAATCTGTTGCGATTTTGGGGCCAACTCAAAATTCGCAAGGTTATAACTACAGTGGGGTGTATAGAACACAAGCACTTCTTTGCAATTTTAGGCCAGAGAATACATAATGCAAACATCAACAAAGGCAAAATACTCCCAAGAGTAAAGGAATAAATGCAACAGTGCCCTTGTGTTCTATACACCCCACTGTAGCTGTATCCTTGCGAATTTGGGGTTGGCCCCAAAATCGCAACAGATTCAAAATCGCAGAGATATTTCAGCCATTTTTCGCCAAGTGGGGTTCGACCTATAGGGTTAGATACGTGTTTTGAGTTTGCTGAATCAGAATAATAATGTTATTCCCTCTATTGGAGAACCTTGTTAAGGTCGAATCCCACGTGACGATTTAGGGCTCAAATATCTCTGCGATTTTGTCCCTTGCGATTTTGGGGTCTTCCTGGGCTCCTAGATCACAGGGATTGTTCAACTTATACCAAATCCAACAGTGAATCAAGACCAATTAAGCAGTTATCCTTGCGATATAGGGGCTCAGGAAAGCCCCAAGAGTGCAAGGGACAAAATCGCAGAGATATTTGAGCCCTAAATCGTCATGTGGGATTCGACCTTATGAGCAGGAACTTATAAGTTCCACTATCTCGGCATTACATGAAGACAAGATATGTGGAGGTAAAGACCATCATTAACATTGAAAACCATCGATCCGACAGCCCATAGTCACGCCTTTGTTCCGGGCGATCCTTTAAAACATAATATCACCGACCCAATTTATGACAGTAGTATAGTGAGGCGTGTATAGTCATCCCATCTTAAAATCTATGGGAACTAAATGCGTCAGGCTATGTTGTTTTGATTAATGCAACAGAACGTAAGTCAGGTAGGTTAAACGGATTTAGGGAAACTACCACATGTTCGTTGATAACAAGGAATAATGTTATTATTTTGCTTGATATAATCTAAGGTTATGAAGGCATGTCACACCACAGGTAGTATTGGTAATGGGAAAGCAGTATCTCTAAACCAACCGACATATATAGCTGACAGTTGTACTACATAATCACAACTATGGCACAGACCATGATACATTGCCGCCAATAACTTTAGAAATTGGTTACTCTGGATGCACTTGAGTAAAAGTCCTTTATGTCTCCTCCTTCCGCAGTTTGTACAAGAAACTGCTATACCCAAAGAGTATATGTCAATATTGGTCTAGCATGTTAACGCTATTGGTAGTGTGCACATGGACTGGGTGGAACATACAGTTGAGTCTGGCGAGGGCAGACAGCACGGGCACTGTTGTAATATATGCCTTCCTACTCGCAGAGTCTGCTGTAAAAACGACGTGTAAAAACACAAAACATTGACAACTCACAATAGACAAAAAAATGTACAAACTGTCTTTGCCCCAGTTAAGGTCGAATCCCACATGGCGATTTAGGGCTCAAATATCTCTGCGATTTTGTCCCTTGCGATTTTGGGGTCTTCCTGGGCTCCTAGATCGCAAGGATTGTTCAACTTATACCGAATCCAACAGTGAATTGAGACCAATTAAGCAGTTATCCTTGCGATATAGGGGCTCAGGAAGTCATCAAGAGTGCAAGGGACAAAATCGCAGAGATATTTGAGCCTTAAATCGCCATGTGGGATTTAACCTTAAGCAGTATAATTTTCACGCCTACAGAATTAATCTTAGGTCTCGTATTCAGAGAAACCTTTAGGTCGAATCCAACGATGCAATTTTGGCAAAAACGTTTCTTCAATTTAGTCATCTGTTGCAATATGGGGCTCTCTCTTCATATTGCAAGACCTATAATGGCATTAGGGGGCCTTAATGACAAAGAATCCCTTGCAGATTAGGTCACAAGTTAAGATCTTTATATTCAGATATTTTCCCTTGCTTAAGTGAAAAGTTTCTGTAATTTTCAGGATACTCTTGCAAATTACAGAAAATTGGACAAAATCCTGGACAAAAATGTATTTGTGTTCATCTTAACTTGCAACCCAAGTCCAACTATGTGGTCTGATCTATAGGCCAAATCCCACAACACAAAAAAAATGACCATAAAATCCTTGTGATTTAGGTATGCAGCGTTCCTTAAGGTCGAATCCCACTTGGCGAAAAATGGCTGAGATATCTCTGCGATTTTTGAATCTGTTACGGTTTTGGTACCAACTGCAAACTCACAAGGATACAATTACAGTAGGGTGTATAGGCCAAATCCCACTACGTGAAAAATGGGTCTGAAATGTCTGTGATTCTGTATATCAGCAACATTGGACTCTTGCCAATTTCCTAAATCACAAGGGTACTCATTGCACTTCTCACCACTCCAAATCCGACTTTAGCTAAAAGTAGCAGAGGAATCTCTGTGATTTTCATTACTGCACAGATGAGTTGCTAGAATGATTCACAGAGATAGAGTATTTGATATTAAAATCACAGTTGTCTCTGACTATTTTCTGTGTTTTGCAATGGTATCCTGCATAGCATAAACACATGTAGCTTGCATAAATCACAAGCAGAACCCCATTATCACTGTAGTATGTGGAACTTGGCTCCTGATTCATCAAAGACACACCTCTTCTGATTTCCTAGAAACTGTTGTTTTCCTCTAAATCACAGGGATTTTGAGTCTATCACAGAGATTTCAGGCCCTTTAGGCCAAATCCCACAATGTGAAAATGGTCGGGAAATTGTTGTGAAATAGGACATGTGGGTTCTTAGCCGATATTGGGGTGGTAATATCGTCTAGGGAAGACCTATAAAGGCTAAGAATCCCTGTCAAAGTGCTGGTATTTAGGGAGTATAGTACATCAAAAGTTTTTGATATTTTCCTCACAAAGGGCTTGAAATCTCTGTGATAGACTCAAAATCCCTGTGATTTAGAGGAAAACAACAGTTTCTAGGAAATCAGAAGAGGTGTGTCTTTGATAAATCAGGAGCCAAGTTCCACATACTACAGTCATAATGGGGTTCTGTTTGTGATTTATGCAAGCTGCATTTGTTTATGCTATGCAGGAGACCATTGCAAACAACAGAAAATAGTCAGAGACAACTGTGATTTTAATATCAAATACTCTATCTCTGTGAATCATTCTAGCAACTCATCTGTGCAGTAATGAAAATCACAGAGATTCCCCTGCTACTATCAGCTATAGTCGGATTTGGAGTGGTAAGAAGTGCAGTGAGTACCCTTGTGATTTAGGAAATTGGCAAGAGTAGAATGTTGCAGATATCCAGAATCACAGACATTTCAGACCCATTTTTCACGTAGTGGGATTTGGCCTTTTGTGAAGAAAATATCAAAAACTTTTGATGTACTATACTCCCTAAATACCAGCACTTTGACAGGGATTCTTAGCCTTTATAGGTCTTCCCTAGACAATATTACCACCCCAATATCGGCTAAGCACCCACATTCCTATTTCACAACCATTTCCCGACCATTTTCACGTTGTGGGATTTGGCCTTATAGAACACAAGGACACTGTTGCGATTTTTGGTGTACTCTTTGGGGTATTTTGCCTTTATTCATGTTTAAATCTCTGTATATTGTATATTCTCTGGCCTAAAATCGCAAAAGAGTGCTTGTGTTCTATACACCCTCATGTAGTTATACTCCTGCGAATTTGGGGAAGGTCCCAGAATCGCAAAATATTCAAAATCGCAGAGATATTTCTGCCATTTTTCGCCATGTGGGATTCGACCTATAGCAGATATCGGAGGGTCATATCGCCTAAGGAGGACCTATAATGGTTAGGAGCCTTGCCAAAGTCTTGATTTTTATAGAATGGAGCACATCAAAGATTTTTGATATTTTCTTCAGAAAAGGGCAGAAATCTCTGTGAATTTGTCATAGTTCCCAACTAAAAGATGTATTTCACAATGATTTACTGCCGAATATTAGCAACTGAATCAAAATCACAGAGATCCAGTGGTCAAAAGCAGCAATAGAATTGTAGAGGTACACTTTACTACCATAGGAGTTGGGTACCGTCTGACGTGGCGGGTGAGTCGAGTCGTCGGACGTTCCTCAGGTTCCGGATAGGTGGCAGCACCGATCCGGGTCTGTGGGGACATCTGACGACGAACACCTGGGTCCGTATATAAAGCCCAGGGCTCAGCCGCTACGTCAGAGGCCCTTCTGGCCTCCACACTATGTAAACCACTGTCTTTTAATATTAGCTGCCTCTTTGATATCATTCGGCAGCCGTGAGTGTGCATTAAGTAATAAACCTAACCGTTGGCATACACTTGGAATACTGTCTTACTCCTTCTTTCCGAATCGTAAGACCCGAACCCCCCCAGGTCCGTAAGGCCACAAACCCTTACACTGGTGCCGTGACCAGTTAATTCTGGTGTATAGCCCGGACGTTATAACGTCCGAACGGCTAGTACATGGGTTAGACACCCTTAGGGAAGCTAACCCAGCAGGGCAATCACTTGCCCAAGAGAATGGAAATGGATCGCTAATGCTCCAAGCCCATTCGGACCCACAAGATGCAGAATCAGCATCCTGGAGAGATCCCGGACCCCACTATAATGATAGTGAGGAGAATCTGCCAGACTCTGTACGACGCGAACAGTCCATACAGAGACATAGTAACTTAATAGGCCAGCATTCAATTGTTGACGAATTATGTGATTCGATGTTCGAAGTCGGTGGTAGTACTAACCCAGAACATCCGGCACCAATGCGAAAAAGGGTAACATTCGGAGAACTACCTTATAGGTTACCCAGGCCCGAATTACCAATATTAGATTATAGCGCTATAGATGGCGACTTAACCTATGCGGTACCGGAAGGTGAAGAATTAAAACGACCGGATGTCCTGTTGTTGAATGAAACTTATGTAACTTTGAACGAGAATTTAAATACCTTGGTCAAAGCTAAGGATGAAGTACTGCATGAAAAACTTCAAATGGAAGAGGACCTAACTGGCATGCGAAAGGAATTCGAAGCCAGAAGGAGCGAGTACATGAAAGAACTCGAGAGTGAAGAACTAAAACTTCAATCTATGAGAGATTCATTCAATAAAGAATATGACAATAGACACATTCGTATCCAAACATACATAGATACGAACGACCAACTAAACCTTGATAAGACAAAATTCGAATCCGAAATTCGCCATTATCAGGAGGAGTTGGATAAATTGAAACTTCAGTGCATTAAACAAGCTGAAGATAATGAGACCATCCGGGTAGGCATCATAGCTTACAACAAACAACTGGAGGAGGATAGACAGAAACTCACGAATGAGCTTCAGGAATTGCAGGCCACTGCAATAACTCTAGATAAATATGTAGAAGCAGCCCAGCTGTGGTATCTACAATGTTGGGAAAGACATCTAAAGATGCAACCCCAATTAGATACAGCCCATTCGTTGATGATGGGGCTGACAAGAATGTGGTATCCGGAATCTATAAGAAACCGGATAACGCTGCAGTAAATGGAACCGCATCTAAACCAGTAGTTCCAATGCTGGATACGATAGGACCAGCACCACCCATACCAGATTTGAGTCACAAAATCAAAGCGACTCACGATGGTGCTACAGGGAATAATAATAATTCACCCGTGGCACAACCAAGAGCACCCGGACCAATGAGACATATGTTGACACCACCTTCATATTTCCCCCAACCCGGCCACAGTACACCAGCAGTACCAAGATTACCGAATCCACCCCCAGGTTCTGGTAATGGTCCTACTGATGGACGTTTTCCGAGACCAAATCCGCCACAAAACAATATCAACGGCGGTACGCACCAACCGAGAACATCTTCCTATGGATATAGAAATAATTATAATCCATCGGGAAGTGGCAATTATCAGAATGGTAATAGCTATAACCAGGGATGGAATCATAATGATTCTTACCCTAGATATGCATCTTCTGGAAACACCGGTCACAATAGTGGATACCCTGGTGGTTCATCTGGAGGCTATAATAATAATGGTCCACCAGGAGGAAACCCTCCAGGCGGCCCAGGAGGATCCGGATTCGGAGGATCAGGATCAGGAGGAGATGGCAGGAAACCTAACAGGAGAACTTCTATGCCTGCAGGGATGCAAACCATCTTTGATAGAAGCCAATGTATACAAAACCTTGGCATTGACTGCTACCGAAAGGGAGCAGACGGCATGGAAGTCATGAACTGGAGCATGCGAGAAGCAGATAGACTACGCGGATGTAATAATCCGGCACGTAGGCAGGCACGGATACCCCCTCCATATGATTCTAATGATCCATGGAAGGACAGGTATCAAGCTTTTGTTGACGAAGTCAATTGTAGTGGCTGGACAAAAGAAGAAGCTCTGCCATATTTGATCTGTTGGTTAAATAAAGGCGGAAAAGTAGCCCTCAACCAATGGAGAGCAGCTTACGGAATATACGGTACTTATGATCAATTGGTCGAATGTGCCGCATACCTTTTCGGATCAATCGTTAGAGAAGATCCGTGGGTAAGCTTTAAGAAGAGGACACAAAAACCTAAAGAATCACACAAAGTCTTTGGTTTGGAGCTACAGGACTTGCTTTCGAAAGCACGTCCAAATTGGGCTCATGATGATGATTGTTATCTACAAGAATTGTTTATACAATTCTACAGTGGATTGCGTGATCCGGATCACAAGCAAGTGGTCTGGGACTCTTGGAAAGATGACACTTCCTTCAGTGATCTGTTCATAGCAATCGATGGACATGACATGAAGAAACGTTTGGTAGGTCTCGGACCTAATCCGATAAGAGCAGCTCCATTCCAATATGGAGGTACACCTACTCCGGTATACGATACTTCCCAATTGGCTCCGGTTGAATCGAATGAAGTTGATGAGAAAGATGAATATGTCTCCGATGAAAACGGAGATTATATTGGTTCAGTCCATGTAGCTGGAAAGTATTACCGACAAAAGCGGTATAGGAAAGTACATTCGAGAGGGAGAGGAGGATCTGTTGCTGGTAAAACAGCTTCCGGATCAACTCAACCTGGCAGTGTAGCCTCTACGGCGAACCCAACTGTAGCAGCCACTGTTGCTCCGACTAACATGATGGAAACATTAATTGCCGGATTAACAGAAGCTCTAAAGAGACCGAGAGTTGACAAATCTCAGAGGAGATGTTTCAGATGCCAGAAACTGGGGCATTATGCTCCAGAATGTATGGCTGAAAAACCTGTCCCTCGTAGACAGGAGAGTGTCTCTGGAGTAAGTACAGAGGAAAACTAAGGAGGGGTCTCCCGAGGGGCAAAGAAGGGGATCCCAGTGACAAATCTTGCCATGATATCACCATCCGTGATGATAGTTCACATGAAGTAACAAGATCGCCTAACACCGAGGTGGTTGTAGACACCCGGAAGGTTAGGGAAGCTGATATAACAGGTGCTATGGGAGCACAGGGGAAACCCAATATCAGTAACGAGGCAGGCGGCTATTCGTTAGCCAAGGTCTGTGGTGCCCACCTGCCCCCGGGTCATCCTTGTCTGGAATTCTTAAAAGGATGTGGATTGACTCCTGGTGTGAAAAATGACGTTCCGATTGTCACGGACATGCCCTCTGTTCTAAACGGAAGGCGGTGGTATGTTTGCCTTACTGTTAACGGAAGGTCTGCCGAATTCCTTGTGGATACGGGAGCTAGCCACTCTTGTATCTCCAAGGGGTTCTACGACCTTATACCGGATGAACATGATACTCTCAAATCGGGAGGAAGTGCTCAGACGGCCGACGGCAGTACCTTGCAAACGTATGGTAGAACTTGTGTGAGACTACAGTTAGATGGTATACATGACTATGTCATGAGCGCCACCGTTGCGGATATAGCAGATGAGGGGATACTCGGGTTGGATTTCGCATCCCTGTATGGTGCTGTATTGGAACCCCAAACAGGAGTGTTGAGTGTGAGATACCCGTACCCCGTGAAGGTTAGATGTGCACTGAGACAAGTGAGCAGTATGGCTAGTGTGGCACACACTGTGCGAATCCCTCCGGGAGTAGCCTGTGATGTGCTTGTAAGAAGTGATCCTGCAATGCGTAACAAACCTGCAGTGATAGAACCGGATGTAGTTACTTTGTCAGGTATTGGATTAAATTCTGTAGACACTATAGTAGCGAATGCATCCTGGTCGGTAGTACCTGTCTCCAATACTGGAAACACTACTATCTACTTGAAAAAGGGACAAGTTTTTGGAAACGTGACCCTTTCGGAAACTGTAACGGATAGTAAGCTAAGCTTACAGAAGGTAACAGGAGATGATGAAATTTCGGAAGACTTACTTAAGTTGTATGAAGAAACTTCATTAGAAGATCCGGAACACCGGAAAGAGTTCTATGATATGCTCTGTCAGTATCATACTGCCTTTGCCAAACCTGGTGAAAAACTAGGTACGACAAATAAGGTATTACATAAAATAGATACTGGAGATGCCGAACCCTTTAAGATACCGTATAGACGGTTACCCTTAGCAAAAAAGAGAGTAGCTGAGGATGAAATAAATAAGATGTTGGAACAGGATGTAATAGTCCCTTCCAATAGCCCATGGAGTAGTCCTGTGTGTATGGTAACAAAAAAGGACGGTACTATCCGTTTCTGCATAGACTACAGGAAGTTGAATGGAATAACGAAAAAGAATTCGTATCCATTACCGAGAATAGACGAAACCATTGACTCCTTAGGAGGAAACAGTTGGTTTTGTACCCTAGACTTGCAATCAGGCTATTGGCAAGTGGGAATGAACCCTTCAGATATGGAGAAAACTGCATTTTCAAGTCATATTGGATTATTCCAATATAATGTAATGCCGTTTGGATTGTGCAATGCACCTGCAACATTTGAAGCAATGATGGAAACAATTCTAAGTGATTTATTGTGGAAAAGATGTCTTGTATATCTAGACGATGTCATTGTCTTCGGAAAAACATTCGAAGAATGTTCTAATAACCTAAAAATGGTACTAGAACGTATTATTTCAAATGGTCTCAAATTGAAACCTAAGAAATGCCACATGTTTAGAAAGTCCATAAATTATTTGGGCCGCATCATCAGTGATGAAGGAATAAAGGCTGATCCGGAAAAAATCGAATCAGTCACGAATTGGAATAGACCTAAAACACCCAAGGAAGTGAGGTCCTTTTTAGGATTCTGTTCCTATTACAGGGAATTTATTCCGAATTATTCTAGAGTCAGTTACCCATTACAAGCAATAGCTAACTGGACTCCAGGAAGTACCAAGGAAAAATTTCCTTGGACACATGAACAGGAAAACGCTTTTCGAAAGCTAAAAGACCTGTTCACGAGTACTCCCGTATTGCAATATCCGAATGAGACGGATCATTTCATACTGGATACTGATGCTAGTAATGATAGCATTGGTGCAGCTCTCTCGCAAGTCCAAAATGGGAGAGAAGTACCAATTGCCTTTGCCAGCAACACACTGAGCAAGACTCAGCGCAATTACTGCACAACCAAAAGAGAGTTGTTGGCAGTAGTCGTATATACCAAGAAGTTTAAACATTTTCTATGGGGAACGAACTTTACTTTGCGTACGGATCATTCCTCTTTAAGGTGGCTACTGAACTTCCGAGATGCTGAAGGCATGTTAGGCCGATGGCTAGCCCATTTATCCGAATATGGGCTTGAACATCAACAGATTCAGCATAGACCCGGAGTTAAGCATTTAAATGCTGATGCTTTGTCTCGAATACCAATCCGGAAATGTGATAATCCGGATTGTACTGATTGTGGAGCTCATAAGGCAGTGTTAGCAGGGATTCGAAGACCATTCGTACCCCTAGTTGCCAGTATACTGGATTGGTCTATGGATCACATACGACATTTCCAGGAAGCTGACTCGATAACTGCACAGCTACTGCAATTAGTACCAAAGGGTATACGTCCAGTTAGACCAGAGGTCTCTCTGGAAAATCGAGAAATGAGAAGGTTTCTTGCTCAATGGACCGAGCTTGAAGTCCGGAAAGGCGTGTTATACCGTTGGAAGCCATGTAATAATGGTGATAGAATCATGCAAGTGGTGATACCACATGCCATGAGACATGACATTATGTACTTTTGTCATGGACATCGGACCAGTGGTCATTTCGGAAGGAAACGCTCGCTAGCACGACTTTCCAAGAAATACTATTGGCCTGGCATGACACGGGACTTGCAAAGATGGGTAACCACCTGTCCGGATTGCTGTAAAAACAAACCCGGACCCGGGATGGGCAAACTTCCCCTATCCCAAGAACTTTTCGGAGTTAGATTCGCAAGAATCGGGGTAGATATTATTAGTGGATTTAATACAACCGCTAATGATAATACCTGTATGATGGTAGTGTGTGATTATTATACGAAATACACTAAAGTATTTCCACTACCGGACCACAAAGCAATTACTTGTGCCGAAGCTTTTGTAAAAGGTTGGGTACTAAGCTTCGGTGTACCATTAATGTTACACAGTGACCAAGGCAGAGAGTTCGAATCAAATCTCTGGCAGGGTATGTGCGAATACTTGGCTATTTGCAAGACTAGAACCAATCCGTATAGACCACAAAGCGACGGATTGGTGGAAAGGTTCAATAGAACCCTCATCCAAGTCCTAAAGTCACTCGTTAATGAACATATGGATGACTGGGATGAGCAATGTCATTTTGTGACACATGCTTATAATAGTACGGTACATTCAAGTACAAATTGTTCTCCGAACCTTTTAGTATTCGGAGAGGATTTGATAATGCCTGCTGACCTAGTTTTTGGAGTCGTAGGAATGGACCCTGAACTACCTTGCCATGTAGTTTTTGTGGAATGTTTAAGAGACAGATTTAGAAAAGCATATGAGTCTGTCCGAATTGACTTGGAGAAAAGTGCCAAATGGCAGAAAGTAGGATACGATACCGATCTAAAGCATCGGAAATTCCAATCCGGAGACAGAGTCCTCAGATTACATGAACCACTTAGACACATAAAATTAGCGTCTAATTGGGACGGTCCCTTTACTATAACACAAATTATCAGTGATTGTACCGTAATAATTAAATCTGACCTTGGTCGACTCTATAAGTCGAATGTGGCTAGATTAAGGAGATGGTCTGGGAGGGAGACCTCCACAGAAATGTATGGTGAAGGTTCCGAAAGGATCCTGAACCAGAATCGCATAATAGACCAGGTAAAGAACACTACAGTGAAGCGTGGTCAAGGTAGACCCAAAAAGTGTTCCGAATCAGTGACACCCACGCCAACACCGATTAAGCGTGGGGGAGTTAAAAAAGTCTCGGCAGGTGAAGACAGAAAGAAGAGGAAAGGTGTTTCTAAGGCTAAGAAGCACCTAGAGAAAGCTCTTCAGACTGTCAGGTCCGATAAAGAACTATCCGAGAAGGGGAGATACGTTCGCCGCAGCCCCCGAATTGCCCAGAGGACTGCAGTGACCTAACCTGTATACACAACGAGTGTAATGTTTACATTTAGAGGAACGGATGACAACTGACCCTAAAGGCTTATTTGTCGCCCCCGCATGATGTACCAATGGGTAGTGGACGGATAATCCGGTGGATTTGCTTAAGCTTTCCATAATCTCCACTTAAATCCCCAGTCGAGTCATCGGGGTGAGCGATAATTACCTAAAAACAATCAGTTTGTTGATGTACCGCCTGTAGCACGTGCGTTTCCGCATGACGTCACCGTGTCCAGTCTCGGCTGACCTCTCGTGACCTCGCGGACCGCGGGGAAATGACGTCACGAAAGCTGGCCCGTCGCCATATTTGTTTTCGGTAACGTTCAAGACGGTCGAGCTCGCTCCCTTCTTGGATTTTACCGGCTAAGCAAACCCCCCGCTGCTCCTCCAGAGTCTGTCTCCTGGTAGACAGACTCCGTTTGTGCCGGCCCCGGCGCCGTAAAAGCCGGAAAAAGGAGTAGTTTACTCCCGTGATCGATTCCCCAGTCATGGCTGAGGAATCCGTAGCTGCAGCCAAGCTATCCGGTGACCCGGATAAGCTGACTCCGTCCGCAGAAGCTTTTCCGGAAGCTTTGTCGCCTGTTACACAGGAAGAGAGCGAGATGATGGACGTGGAGGAACCCACGGATCGCTCGTTCGAGGAGAAGCTGGCTTCATTCTCACTCAATGAGCCAGAGAAACTGCTATCTCCACTCCCAGCAGAGGGATCCGGAGCGACTGCGAGTGCTGAACCCGCAGCGACAGAGTCCGAAACTACCCAAGTTGACGGACAGAAGGATGAGTGGAAGCCAGCAGTGGCGGAGCCTTTTCCAGCCAGTTATGATGGTCGCTACCTGTATGTCCACCCGGAACTGCAGGCACAAGTGACCTACGCGGACGGGACACCAGTCAGGATGGACCCGAAAGTCAGGATAGCTATCGAGGGCGTCATGGCTCCCGAACAGCTAACCAGGATGCCTCCCGAGTGGCTTCGAGACTGGCCGTGGTTCCAACGGGGACTTATGGTGGACGCCGGTTTCCGTGAAACCGTGTACGCAGCTAACCGAGCCTTCGAGCTCGGAGCGTATCCAAAGCCTGACAAGTCCCTGTGGAACGTCAAGGCTACGAACATTAACTGGGTAGGCTGTGTCTGGGATACCGATGGCCAGACCTACCCACGCCCTAGTGCTAACCGGACGCCGTGCCGGACCACTAAGGAATTCCGGGAGGCCGCTGCTAACTTCGAGCAGTGGGACGACGGTTACTACATAACCGAACAGGAATTGGTGGATGTCCAGAACAATTCACTAATCGGATTGGACCGAGCTGCAGCCCTTCGGACGGTTATTGTCCGCCGCATGACTGCCGAACAGGAGGCACAGGAAGAGGCTAAGAGGGCCGCGGAAGCACCCGCACCTCCTATCCCCGACCTGAAGCTTGCCACCAGAAGCTCCGCCAGTGCTACATCAGCTACCGGCAGCACTACTACTCCAGTAGAAGCCACGACCTCCAGCACATCCGGAACCCAGGAACCGGAGGAAGACTGGAAGGTCAGTAAGAACCGACGATCCGCTGCTCGGAAGCTCAAGAATCTCCCGGATTCTGCGAGAGCCGAGCCGAAACCCAGCACCTCAACCACTGGTAGTACTGCCATGGAGGTTGAGTCGTCTGACGAGGAGTCGGTGCACGAATCCTCGGTTGAGTATGATGAGAAGGCCACTCCATCAACTCAAACCGAGGCCGAACGTTGGGCTAACGCCAAATCCGGATTCAAAACCCGGATCCCGACGTGTTTCTCCGACTGTGCGTACGGAGTTAAGAAGGACGGCTCTACCCTCTATGCCTGTCCAGACTCAATCAATAAGAACGATGAGTCGGATGATGAAGATTGGATGCGCCTTTCGGACGAGGACCCCAATCCGAGCAAAGCCTATCGAAAGATGTGGCTTATGCTAAACCACACCGAAGGGTATTACACTTATACCCAGAGGAGGAAGCTGCGTTGGGCTTTAGAGAAGTGGTACGGTGACGATCAAAAGTCCTGTCCCTTCTCTATCTGCCAGGATGCGAGTGATGTCTCGATCCGGACCTGGAGTACTCCAGCCCGGTTTCAAAGGCATCTGGTAGAGGCCCACTTCCACCATCACCCGGTTTACATTTGTGATCCGAGTTATGGTAAGAAGGGCAAGAAGTGTACTACGAAGGTGCAATACAACCGACGTAGTGATCTGGCTAGACACCAGAAGAAATGCCACGCAGAAGGTTTGGACGGGGCCCGGAAGCGCATCATGGAGCTTCATCAGGAACTCATGAAGGAGTTCGATAGCCTGAGCGAGGATGCTTGGTCTAAGATCCGACCAGGGGACCAAGTCCTCTGCGAAGTTCCGAAGACCAAGGATTCGAAACTCCGAGCAAAGATAGTCCTGACTCCTGGAAAGGGTAAACTGGACATGCACGAGTCTCTCTGGCAGAAATGCGAGGAATCCGGAAAGGATGCAAAGAGAGCTCGTGAAAGGAGCAGGAGAGACCAGAACCGTGGCGGCAATGGTAATGGTCAGAGCACAACAAAACCGAAGGTCAGAGCAGAGGACCGTTCCAGGTCCCCTCTGACAAGGCACCCCGCAGAACAGGCTCAGGGCACTCCGGTGTTCAAGAAGCCTGAACCTGCCGGATACGCTGGAGCCGTATCTAAACCTGGGAAAGTGAGTTCTCGAAACTTTCCGTCCTTAAACCAGGGACCTGGACCTGAGAGCCAGACCTTGGTGGTAGGAAAGGATGGTCGCCTTATGCCAAAAAAGACCACCGCATCTGCTGCCGCCGGATCTGCATCCGCTCCAGCCGCCCCACCAGTTACCTTTACCCAGGAGCAGTTAAACATGTACCTGCAAATGGGACTGAAACAGAACGTACCACCTGCCTTCTGTGTACCAACGACAGGTGTGTCCGGGAGTCCTAAACCCGGAAGTGGTCCACAGGCCGCCTCGACTCCTCCCAAGGCTGTCGCGGCACCTGAGAAACCAAAGGACGCCATTACCATTAAAACTGGTAATGCGGAAGTTTGGTTTGAGAAGTCTCGCCAAGGGGAGGCAGATGTCCAGAAGGCCATCTACACCCATTGGGAGAAGACCGTTCGTGAGAAAGCGATCGAGTTTCATCAGGGTCTCCTAAACGAAACCCTGTTGTGTATGAAACAGGTGGGCGACGCTGAAAAGCAACGTCTCGAGACTCTCATCCGGGACGATGTAAAGGCCCAGGAGGAGGCTGCCTCAGCTGCTCAAGAAAAAGCAGCTATGGATGTACACGTGTTGGAAAAGCGTGTAAAGGAGGAGATCACTCGGAACACCAACCTGAACACTAAGTTCATGAGGGTGTTCGGAGTCGACTTGGACGAGTGGGACGGCACTCCCGAGTCGGCTTTAGCTCTTCTGAAGAAGAAGCATGCTAAGAAATCCGTTTAAAGCATGCTAGGGTTATTTCTTCCATAATTTTTTTTCCAACACCAAATGACCAGATATAGTCTTTGCGGAACCCTAAAGGTCTGCGAATGCTTTTACTAGTGCATGAACACCTATGCTATGTGTTCCGGGTTCCTTTGACCAGTCTATTATTCAGGTTGTATAACATTTATTACACCCTGAATAGCCTATTCGGATTTATAATTTCATCCATGAACAATCCGATAGTAGACTTGCTGCTGTGAGACGTATCCGGATGCCAGTTCCAGACTCCTGCTGTTACCCGTGCTAACCAATTACTAGGATGGACTTTACGATTTACCTCTACAACTCATCTGTACTCCCGAATGGACTTATATCTCTACTACTATTACTTCCGGATCAACTTATATCGGACTATTATTTTACTTATGTCAACTAAAACTTAAAAAGGATTACGTTCTCTACACAGTTGACACATCCGGACTAATATTCTACAAATCTACACCATTCGGATATACTATAAACTTTAGCACTACTAGAGGATTGTGGGTAGCTGCCCCAAATCAACTACCGTGTTCACTCAATATAAGGAAATTATAAACTTTAGCACGTCCATCCCGTGGTTAGCTGACCACACCTACCTACTAGTACCCGGAGGATACAGCAGAAGACTCCAGCAGCATTTATAATCCGTGTATATTGTATATAATGTCATATTTCTATTTTTCTATAATATTATATGTATGTACATATCCACTAGATACATATTATAATACGGGTACATATACATTTCCTGATACGGATCTCTAATCACTATTAGTATTTATATTATAAGATCCGTTAAACTTCACCAGATAACATATATTATTGTCCTGCGAGACAAAATATATAATAAGTATAATGATCTGGTGCTATAAAGGTTATTAGGTACACGGTGATAATATATTATTATATTCATTACCACACCGTGATGTTTTTTCTTTTTTTTTCAAGTGTATGTTATAAATAATCATATTCGTACTACTCACGGAATCCTTAACGGATTCGTATAATATTAATATACGACATGTCATTAGATAGTGATGTTACTATAACAGTCTTCTTTAAGACTACATATTCAAATGTGTTGTCAATGACTACAAACACACATACGGATGTTATTTTGTGATATGTTTTATTATCGACAGTTCCGTTACATATAGCTGTCATCATCACATGTATACGATTCATATTACTTGTCTTATTAATTATACCTGAAATATAATACAATATTATGTGGTATAATAATTAAATAGACAGTTCCGTTTCACATAACTGTCTCTTCTTCAAGTAATTCGTATAATATTTCAACATCCTAATCGTTATATGTAACTAAAATTCACTATCGAATATATATATATGACATCTGGTTCACAATTTATTTAGTGCTAATGTTATACCTATGGTTGTACCTCTATTACTAAAGGTTTAGACATGTAGAAATGTTATCCTAAGTAATATTATACGTATAACACCCTCCTAAATGTCTGGGGGAGTGGTGTAGAGGTACACTTTACTACCATAGGAGTTGGGTACCGTCTGACGTGGCGGGTGAGTCGAGTCGTCGGACGTTCCTCAGGTTCCGGATAGGTGGCAGCACCGATCCGGGTCTGTGGGGACATCTGACGACGAACACCTGGGTCCGTATATAAAGCCCAGGGCTCAGCCGCTACGTCAGAGGCCCTTCTGGCCTCCACACTATGTAAACCACTGTCTTTTAATATTAGCTGCCTCTTTGATATCATTCGGCAGCCGTGAGTGTGCATTAAGTAATAAACCTAACCGTTGGCATACACTTGGAATACTGTCTTACTCCTTCTTTCCGAATCGTAAGACCCGAACCCCCCAGGTCCGTAAGGCCACAAACCCTTACAGAATCAAAATCACAGAGATGTGACATTTGGGTAAGGAGGAGCTGCATAACCAATCCTCGTGATATAGTCTGCAGATACTTAAAATCACAAGGATTCTAGGCCCATTTTTCACATTGTTGGAATTGACATTTTCACCATATGTTCTTAGCTCATACTCAGAGCTCAATATCAGTCTCATTCTACACTCTGCTTGCCCACAATAGCTTGCAAATTCAATGTAGATGGCGAGTAGTATAAAGGTATAACCCCATCCCTCTATATACCAGGGCAGCACCTTGTTGGTTCCATTGGTCGGCACTATTTACATTCTTGCATTGATAGGGGTTGCTAAACGTCACACTAAACCGTCATATACTAATCCGCCTTAGAGCGCCGATTAGACCTCTATGATTGGGGGATGATGGCCTTGGAGACCTGCAACAGCCAAATCCTCTCCAACGGCAAAACCTGGGGGTACAATTATTGTTACCCACAGGCTAGATTGCCAAACTGGTCACAAGGGCAAATCCCACTATGTGAAAAATGGGTCTGAAATGTCTGTGATTCTGGACATAGGCAGTCATAGACTCTTGTCAATTTCCTAAATCACAAGGGTTCTCACCCCACTACTCCCTACTCTAAGTCCCACTGCTAACCAATAGTGGGCAGTACATCTCTGTGATTTTGATTCTATTGCTGCTTTTGACTGCTGGATCTCTGTGATTTTGGTTCAATTACTGTTATGGTGCAGTAAAGCATTGTCAAATACATCTCTTTGCTGGTAAATCATGACCTCAGACAAATTCACAGAGATTTCTGACCTTTTCTGAAGAAAATATCAAAAGTATTTTATATGTTCTACTCTATAAAAATCAAAACTTTGGCAAGGCTCCTAAGCCGTTATAGGCTCTCCTTAGACGATATTACCCTCCAATATCGGCTAAAGGCCAAATCCCACAACACGAAAATGACCAGGGAATCCTTGTGATTTTGGCAGGTAGGGTACCTTAGCCGATATTGGGTGGCAACATCGTCTAAGGAAGAGCTATAACGGCTAAGAAGCCTTGCCAAAGTGTTGATATTTTGGAAGTGGTTCATATCAAAAGTTTTTGATATTTCCTTCACAAGAGGCTGGAAATCTCTGTGATATACTGAAATCCTCTGTGATTTAGGGGAAAACAAGAGTACCTAGTAAATCACAAGAGGTTTGTCTTTGATAAATCAGGATCCAAGTTCCACACACAGCCTTCACAGGGGTTATAAGAAAGCTCTGCTTATGATTTATAATATGGTGCCATTACATTTGTATTGCAAAACCAAATAATTAAGTCAGAGACAGCTGTGATATCAATATCAAGTACTCTATCTCTGTCAATCAAACTGGTAACTAGCCTATACAAAAATAAAATTCACAGAGATTCCCTTTGCCATATTGTCTAATAGTGAGATTTGGGGAAGGGGGATGTTGATAAGAATCTTTGTGATTTACAGCATTGACTAGAGCCCAAGGCTGCCGATATCCGTAAACATAGACATTTCAGATCCATTTTTCACGTAGTGGGATTTGACCTTAAGGAACACTGCATGCATAAATCACAAGGATTCTATGGTCATTTTCGCGTTGTGGGATTTAGCCTACCAGGTATCCGAAACACAGCTAGTTAAAAAGTCTGTGATGGTCTGTAACTATCTACAGTGCTTTTAACCATGAGCCAGGTGAAATGTAAAGTTTATTCATGAAGCTATAGGTCGAATCCCACAGGGCAAAATATGGCTTCAATATCTCTGCGATTTTGTCCCTTGCGTAGTATGGCCCTTGGTGAGGCCATTAAACGCAAGGGATACTGCAAACTTGGCTCTAAAACACTGTGAGATTTGGAATGAGTTGATCAATCCTTGCGTTTTATGGCCCCCACAAGGGCCATACAATGTAACAGACAAAATCACAGAGATATTTAAGCCATATTTCGCCATGTGGGATTCGACCTTATAGGCAAAATCCCATATTGCGATTTTGAGCTCATGATAGCATTCCTTTGTACGGAACATAGACCAGGTCCATGTAGGTCGAATCCCACATGGCGAAATAGGGCTTCAATATCTCTGCGAATTTGTCTGTTGCATTGTATGGCCCTTGTTGGGATCATAAAATGCAAGGATTGATCAACTCATTCTGAGTCCCAAAGTGGATTATGTAGCTATACCCCTTGCGAATTTGGGATAGGCCCCAAAATCGCAACAGATTCAAAATCGCAGAGATATTTGAGCCATTTTTTGCCATGTGGGATTCGACTTTGTAGCACACCGTCTCACCATAAACCAATCAAGTAGTAAAGGTAAAGTTGGTTTCCCAAGGAGGCCCAAGCAAGTATCACAGATTATAAATTGTAAATTTATATGTCAGAGTGTAGAATGGGAAATACTTCGAGAATGGATAAAGGAGTCTTTAATAAAGGCATCCAGTAGATTGAAGATGACATTTATTGATGGTGATACGCCCTGGAGTCCCTGTGTGACGTATGGGGTTCGCTTGGCTTTATGAGAATTTATATAACTATGAATATAATAATATATAAAGATGCATACCGTATTTCCTCGATCAGAAGCCAAGGCTTATAATGATTTCAACTGGCAAATTGACCAGGCTTATATTCGGGGCAGGCTTATAATGGAGGCAGGCTTTTATTCATTTCACTAGAAGATTCAGTCTGCTCCTTTGTCATATTCATAAGGTTTATTCTACGTTTGAAACAATTTAACAGACATTTTCTGATACTGAAATTCATAATATAACTTTATGCCTATCTAAATATGTCTACCTGGCCATTTGACGATTAATTTGTACAGGGAATATGTAGATATTTCACTTAATAGTCAAATCATGACTAAATAAGTACACTCTTAATCCAACAATTCTTAATTGTTAATTCTCAATTGGATTTCTGTCCCATACTCAGGCTTGTATTCAGGGGCCGGCTTATATTACACCCAGTGCCCCTTTTGACCAGGCTTATAAACGGGGCAGCCTTATATTTGAGGCCAGGCTTGTATTTGAGGATATACGGTATTAAAGATAACAATATGAAATATAATATCATAATAAATAATGATGAAGTAATAAAGCTTATGTAACGATTCTGGCCATTTCATTGCCTTTTTGGTCATAAACCTGTTCGGTTATTGTGGTATAACTGCACTCTTGGTTATCAGGGTATAATCGCACTTTCAGACCTTTCAATCTTCCCCAAGAAACCGTTGGTTAGAATGAAGACATCATGTTAATTGTCCTTGTAAAACCATGCCGATTCTATGGCACATGCCATAACCACTATACTACCAAGTGGCTAGTATAATTCAACGTAAAAGAAAAATTGACTCACCTGCCCGCTGTACGTCCATGTTTGCACACGAATTTTCGGTAGAATTATACTTTTCCATGAACAAAAACTAATCCCTTCAGGTTACAGCAACTATAGGATACATAGATGATGATCGCATACTGCTTTTAGACTCACATATTCCACATAAACTCTTTTTATGTACACTAGTTTGCATATCATAATCAAGCATATCCCATAAATTTACCACATGGTACAGAGGTGATGGGTCACAGGGTAGACAGCAGGACCTGCGGACAATAATGCATTTTTATCATTACCCAGGAGCTGTCGTATCGGCACCCTTACGTTTGCCGGACCACATGATATATCATACATTATTCCTCGTAGATCTTTGTTTCTTCTTATATTTAGCATTCTTAAACCAGTACTAACATGTAACTCATGGGCTGAAGTATCCCTGGGATCATACATGTACATGTATTTATGTTGACACAGCCTTTGTACAGCTCTCGTACAGAAAGCTATCATGCTCCAAGACTGGTAGTACCAATTTACTTATATACAGCTTGAGGCATGGCTCATAATCTACAAGTTATGGCCCTTCTTAATTGCTGACTAGTTTTTACCTTTTCTGAGTTCTACTCAAAAGTCATGTTGCGGGGCCTGTTGTGCTCGTTTCGTCTTTTCCCCCCCCCCTACATTGTACGTTGAAATGTTGCCCAGGACCATGCTGACCATTGCAAATGCCATCCCAATAAACCAATTTTAATTGGCAATTCATAATGTATAGAGGTGATGCACATATAAGTTAAATCTTCTGCAACTGAAGTGAAAGCGTCACCTGTAGGTCTTGTTGTACAATGGTTGCCGAGCAGCTCACACGTTGGTATGGCCGACCACTTCCAATTCACCAACGTCAATATTAAGCACAACCACCTAAGCACTACACACGCCACCATCAACCACTGAACCTGCCGCCACCCCACCACCACCACACGCCACCATCAGCCACTGAACCTGCCGCCACAACAGGCACCAGGCTCTTGCTGAAACCTCAGGAGGTAGTTCCACAAAAGTAGTGCCCAGCCTTCAGTACTCTGCTATATTACTTATCCTCTCTTTCCTGTGTATTTCCCAAAGGTGATAGGAAAGAATTAGGCCTACTACAAACAAGTATAACCTCAGTGCCTTTGTGTAGCTTTTTACAATGTGAAATGAAGTGCTTTGTTATAGTTATAGACAGCATTCTGTATGAGCATTGTAGTGCCATGCCTGTCGTATGGACCTTCTCTGCCTACCATACCATTGGCCCAGGTCATGTACCTTCTCTGCCTACCATACCATTGGCCCCGGTCATGGACCTTCTCTGTCTACCATGCCATTGGCCCCGGTCATGGACCTTCTCTCTCTACCATGCCATTGGCCCTAGTCATGGACCTTCTCTGTCTACCATGCCATTGGCCCCGGTCATGGACCTTCTCTGTCTACCATGCCATTGGCCCCCGGTCATGGACCTTCTCTGCCTACCATGCCATTGGCCCCGGTCATGTGGAACAGAGCATGGCTGTGCAAGTTACCTACACTACATTTACTTCAGTTAGCGTGAAGGCCTCTGGCGGCTTTCATTATTAAGGAGTCATCAATCCTTAGTGCCAAATTAATCTACAGGCTGCTACCTGCTGCCCATAAGTAATTTGACGTCTTCCCACATGAGCTGCTCAACTAGCTATGGTAGATTACAAAACACACCACAACACGCGGACAACACATTGAACATATCATATCATCTGATTGAGATAGCTGTTTGAATACACCATGTTGTATCTGTAACATCTACTTATACCTTTTAGTTTATAAGTTTGGGCACCCCAGTGGAGCGTTTCCTGATAAAACACCAATTATAGATTATTCCTGCAGTTTGAAAACCAAAGGCAAATAGGTAGGCAATGTAGGTATAACGATACACATGTTGCAGCAACATCACCCACCACCAAGGGGCTGTGTACAAATGACGTCATGCAGGAGGGGGGGAGGGGGGTCCCACTTGCCATGACCATGCATGACAAGGGGGGGAGGGGGGGTCATGGGCTGCATGACATCATGTCATCAAGAATTCACAATATGCTTTGGTTTTGGCAAGAACAAAAACTTTTGTAAAAAGATTTGTAAAGGTAGGGAAGTTTAATGCATTCATCTGACATAAATTTATTACCTATAGGCCCTACGTGCATGCATTCCTCAGACATCTCACTCAATGAGTGTCACTGCCATCAATGTCAGTGTAAAATCAAGGTGATGTCCAGGCCACTATAAGGGGGCACTACTACTCTATCCTACCTATACCAATTTAACCCTTTTTGAAAAGGGCCACTGCTGCCCTCAGGATCTAAAATGATGCACCTAAAATACCCCTGAACTGCTGCTGTTGCCTCAGGGTAGCATCCATAGTAATCCACAGGCTTCTTTTTGAAAAGGTGTGATATTTCCCCCCCCCCTCTCCTTGAGGTGTCAAAAATATTTTGCTGCTCCCCCAATCCACCCCCTCCCGGAATCCCACTGTTGATAGATAACGAACACTCCCCTGGAGCTCTCCACCACCCTGTTGCTATTTTCACTGAGGGGATGCTTGGGGAGATGTAAAGGGGACCTCCCCCAAACTTACTCTCCACATCTTTGTCTGAATGGAACTCTATCAGACTCACCTTATTTGCAGATTCTACAGTAAAATGCTGAGGTGACTCGATTGCTTTGTAAGATCATAAATTGGAACTATGATTGCAATCGATGGTCTCCTGAGAATTTGTGATGCTTTCTGAGAATTGTTTTCTATTAGGCCCCTCACTAAATTCAGAGTGTTCTGCCTGAAACCTACATCTAGTACACTTTTATATGGTTCAAGTTACAGATTAAATCAATACATTCAATATATCAATACATTCAAGCTCTTGAACTATATGATCCCTAATAATAACTGTTCTTGATTTTCTCTTCGCTGACAAGTGTACAGCTTTCGCTGCAAAGAAGGCAGACTATTTACTGTATTGGACTATTGATCTAGACAGTTTTAAGCCCTTTTGTGACAGGAAATACTTGTGTATGATCACTACCATAGTACTCCGTGTATAACTATAAGGCACGGAAATGGTACATCCTGCATATAGGGACCCATACATTATATAAGCTGACAGTGTTTGGTATGTTTCTCTGTTCATTTGTTGATCAGTGCTAGTTCTCTTTTCACTTTGCATGTATCTTATCCTTTATTGCCAATTCACACCCACTATATGTCCCTTTGAACCATTTTATTTGTTTATAGCCTTCACTATTCATGCACTTTGGGGGGGGGGTATCTCTCTGCATGACATCATGCTGAGGGGGGGGGGGTCAAGTGTTGTATGACGAAACATGACAAGGGGGGGAGGGGGGGGGGGTCAGAAATGGTCCAAAAATGCATGACATCATTTGTACACAGCCCCCAATAACGCAGCAGTTATATATGCTGATAGCACTGAGAGTCTGTCATTGAAAGAGAACTGCTCTTATGTATACTTGATGCCCACGCCATGCAAGTTTAGTGCTCGAATGGTTCAACCAGGAAGAGTTGGAAACACCCATAGTCCACTAGACCTCTGTCGCAAAAATTTATAGGAAATGTATGGCTCAATTGCGTGACAGAGGCCAAGCGGATTAGCGATGTCACACCCATAGTCCACTAGGCCTCTGTCGCAGAAATTGACATAGGAAATGTATGGCTCTATCGCGACAGAGGCCAAGTGGACTATCGACGTCAGACAAATAAAACGACCCCGTATAGTGTGCTTATAAGGTCAAATCCCAAGATGTAATCTAACCCTCCAGAACCCCTTGCAATATAGACAATTGCTTATGCTCCAAATTGCAAGGGTATTCATAATCCTTTCATCCTATTAAATCCCACAGTTGCAAATAACATGATGGCTCATCGCTGCAATTTGTGCTAAATTGTTGTGATTAATGAGGACCACACCTTTTGATAGGGGGGGGGGGAGGTACTTCATAATATTTCAGTTGGTGATCTACTTCACATAAATATGGAGTATATACTAAATACCTGCGCTCATGTAAGTGTACTTCTGATAATCAGCTTCAGCTAGACATGACAGTTCCACATGCATCCCACTAGGTCGGAATAGGCTGACATCTATACATGTGGAATGATAGACATTAAAGCTAAAAGATATTGTATATGACCCCCTTATTTTCTGTATTATAAAACAAATTTTGAATTGCAGAAACTTTCCACATAGGCAAGGGAAAATATCTAATTATCTAGATATTAATTTATGGCCCAACCTGCAAAGGGCTTCTTGCCATTATATCCCCTGCAGCTGTTATACCCCTTGCAATGTAAAGGCAGGGCACTCAATTGTAACAGAGTGCTAAGTTGCAGAAACTTTCCTGTGAAAATTGCAAATTGTGATTCGACCTATAGAGGTTTAACCTTTGTTTTAAGACCCACTGACAAGTTTAAAATAGAAGCAATAGCTTGTTAACAGGGGTGAATTCATTAAACTAAGATGCATCATCTGGGGCGTCTATTGGACCTGCGCTGTTCTGGGTGTGGTAAGGGGCACTCAGTTGTAAAGGTATCTTATAGGTGTGTTTGCAGGTTGGTGAGGTGTTGTAACAGGCGATTAGTCACCTGGAGGACGCCCTCCTACAGGGATCTGGGTAAATATCAGCCCCCAGACCATGGCGCCAAGACAAGTATACCACGTACCTTACCAGTCAGACGTCTTGAAGAAGGTCCCAGAACGCCCTCTATGCCTCTTGAGTCTCTGCTTTTCTGTTGCGGGTTCCTTTCACATGCTGACACCCTGGGGCCGAATGATTGGGGTAAATTCCACTATTTGGTAAATCCTAAACTACCAGCAGTCTCTCCAAATCACTTAGGGTTACTTACGTGTAGGTCGAATTCCACGATGCAATTTTGGCTAACAAGTTTCTGCAATCTAGTCATCTGTTGCAACATGGGGCTCTCTCCTCATATTGCAAGACCTATAACGGCTACAGGGGACTTTAATGGCAATGAACCTCTTGCAGATTTGGACAGAAGTTAAGATCTTTATATTTAGATATTTTCCCTTGCTTAAGTGAAAGGTTTATGCAATTTCAGGATTCTTTTGTCAATTACAGAAAGTTGGATAAAATTCTGGAGAAATAGGTATATGCATTCATCCAAACTTTCAACCCAAGTCCCACTATGCAGTCTGATCTTTTACCATGTTGCAATTGCATCTATTCTGAGCCCATACACAGAGTCAAATCATTGTCTTATTCTACACTCTGTTTGCACGCAAGAGCTTGCAAATTCAATATCAATGATAAAGGCATTGTGATTTAAAACAGCTTACTTTTCTCATAAAGTCTACATTGCAAGGCTGTGAGGTCATTTTGAATGCAACAGTGGGATTTGGAAAATGTAATGACATGTTAGAAACCTTGCAATTAACAGTGAAGGCAAGACACTCTATTTGCCAGAGTTCCCAAATTGCAAGAACTTTCCAGGGACAGATTGCAACGTTGAATTAGAAAGCTTGATAAGTTTGAAATACAACAGTATAAGTCCTGTTAAAATCCATTAAGGTCGAATCCCACAATGAAATCTAACCCTGGAAAGTTCTTGCAATTTGGGAACTCTTGCAGATAGGGGGACTTGCCTTTACTGCAAATGGCAAGGCTTCTAACATGCCATTGCATTTTACAAATCCGACTGTTGCAATTAAACTGACCCCTCACCCTTGCAATGTAGACCTGTAAGCTGTGTTAAATTGCAATGCCATTCTCCTTGATATTGAATTTGCAAGTTGTTGTAAGTAAGCACAGTGCAGAATGAGACCGAAATTGAACTCTGTGTGTAATTTATATAGACATTTTGCATACAAATTGCAGGGTATGGGGCAAGTTTAGATTGCATAGTGGGACTTGGGTTGCAAGTTGAAGTGAACACACATCCCAATTTGTCAATGACTTTATCCATATTTCTTTAAATTGCAAGCAAATTCTGTAAATTGCAGAAACTTTTCACTTAAGCAAGGCAAAATATCTAAATATAAAGATCTTAACTTCAGTGCAAATCCACAAGGTATTCCTTGACATTAAAGCCCCCTGTAGCCGTTATAGGTCTTGCAATATAAGGAGAGAGCCCCAAATTGCAACAGATGACTAAATTGCAGAAACTTTTCAGCCAAAATTGCATCGTGGGATTTGACCTTTAGGAACTTACTACAGGATGAAAGTTTTCATGAGTGAAGGTTGGCCTCCAAATTGACACCTTTTGCTCATAGCCACTGGAGCATTTTCAAGATGCTCCTACAGCAAAAACATTATAGGGCCTAGATATAATATTGGGAATCATTGTACCTCCAAACCTGCAAAATCATTCAACAATTGATAGCCATTCTGCCATTTTCAGGTCTATACAACTTGATAAATATTTAGGTTGTGTGTAAAGGATTTCATACATGATATCTCCAACATATGGAGGAATGCTCAATTCTTTTTGACACATATTTACACAGCAGTCATCCAATATGATCTGTGTGAAACTGACAAAGAGTATCACGCTTGAACCTATAGCCCACTGGGCCTCTTCGGCTAGTTTTTGCCATACATTCCCTACACAAAAGTCGGCCGATGAGGCCCATTGGACTATAGGTATTACGCGGCAATGCTACATCTAAGCTGAACGCGGGAAAGAGAAATTGAGACTCCATATTTAGTAGGGCTAGAGTAGGCCTGTGGGTTTGCTGTATACACGTGCATTGCATGGCATGCTAAATAAACTGTATGTGTCTGCCAATGTTAGCAGACACAGAAAAAGCATGCATGTATAGATAATTGATACAATCATTGTGACATAACTCAGTCTGTGGCAATCACTGTGCCTGCAAATGTCCCCTTGCGCTTACCATAGCTCTATAGCCAAGTTGACATGGATAATGGGCCAAAAGCAGAAAATTGCCTCCAGAGGATTATGTTATGTACCAAGTATAACTAGAGGGCTTGGCACCTGCTCTGCCTTAAAATGAAACCGCTTTATAGGAATGTAAAAGCGCAAAGGCTATATATATATGGACACTGTAAACTCACAAGCTATATATATATATATATATATATATATATATATATATATATACATTGATTGACAATTCATTTGTGCGTGTGATAAAATTGTTTTATTTTATCTACCACTTGGCTGATTTCCAATTCTAGTACTTTACCTTGCCAAATTCCTCCATCATAAAGCTGAACGGTACAGGATATACCAGTAGTATACCGCTGTATGACCCCCAACTTCGCTACATATGGTAGCTTAAGGGCTCTACCGTAATCTCCCACGTATAAGGCGCGTCTTATACGGGGGGGTTTTAGTTCTCATTGGATCCACAAGGGGGACACCAAGACCTTTCTTTTGATATCTTACATGCCCCCTTGGTCATAATAGGACAAAATGGGGCCCAGGAGGGCCCAAGGTGGCCCAAGCTACCCATAGGTTTTTGAATTTTGAAAATTCATTCAGTAGAACCAAAGTTACGAATTTTTCATTTTTTTGAGAATTTTCCAAAACACTAGGTGCGCCTTATATGCGGGCTGCGCCTTATACGCGGGAGATTACGGTAGATAAGTTTGTTCAGAGAAAAATACTTTTGTGTATAATCTGACACAGTATTGCTGGATATATATGTATCATACATCAATTTGACCATATTTATTGCCCCTATCAAATTTGCTGCATTTTATGAGGATTTGGTTGCCATGGAGAGAAAATGGAACAAAAAAAGTTCTATTTTGGTTCCTTCTCATTTGAACAACACCACGGTATAGAAATACTCCAAAATTTCTGAATCTGATGATTGGAAATGAAAATTTAAGTCAATATCTGGAGACCTTTTTTCGTTTGTGGATATTCCAATTACAGTCAACTCCCTCTATTGCAACCACCATCGGGACTTTCATAAATTGGCTGTATTAGCGAGTACATATTATGGGTGCATCTAGTGTGAGCGGCATGAGACATAAAAGGGGGTTGAATGAGGTGTTAACATGACCTGGAGCTAGTATGAGCGACATGAGACATAAAAGGGGGTTGGATGAGGTGTTAATGTCATGTGGAGCTAGTGTGAGCGGCATGAGACATAAAAGGGGGTTGGAAGAGGTGTTAACATGACCTGGAGCTAGTATGAGCGACATGAGACATAAAAGGGGGTTGGATGAGGTTTTAACGTCACCTGGAGCTAGTGTGAGCAGCTTGAGACATAAAAGGGGGTTGGATGAGGTGTTAACATGACCTGGAGCTAGTATGAGCGACATGAGACATAAAAGGCGGTTGGATGAGGTGTTAACGTCACGTGCAGCTAGTGTGAGCGGCATGAGACAGAAAAGGGGGTTGGATGAGGTGTTAACATGACCTGGAGCTAGTGTGAGCAACATGAGACATAAAAGGGGGTTGGATGAGGTGTTAATGTCACCTGGAGCTAGTGTGAGCGACATGAGAAATAAAAGGGGGTTGGATGAGGTGTTAACATGACCTGGAGCTAGTGTGAGCGACATGAGACATAAAAGGCGGTTGGATGAGGTGTTAACGTCACCTGGAGCTAGTGTGAGCGGCATGAGACATAAAAGGGGGTTGGATGAGGTGTTAACATGACCTGGAGCTAGTGTGAGCGACATGAGACATAAAAGGGGGTTGGATGAGGTGTTAACATGACCTGGAGCTAGTGTGAGCGACATGAGACATAAAAGGGGGTTGGATGAGGTGTTAACGTCACGTGCAGCTAGTGTGAGCGGCATGAGACATAAAAGGGGGTTGGATGAGGTGTTAACATGACCTGGAGCTAGTGTGAGCGACATGAGACATAAAAGGGGGTTGGATGAGGTGTTAACATGACCTGGAGCTAGTGTGAGCGACATGAGACATAAAAGGGGGTTGGATGAGGTGTTAACATGACCTGGAGCTAGTGTGAGCGACATGAGACATAAAAGGGGGTTGGATGAGGTGTTAACATGACCTGGAGCTAGTATGAGCGACATGAGACATAAAAGGGGGTTGGATGAGGTGTTAACATGACCTGGAGCTAGTATGAGCGACATGAGACATAAAAGGGGGTTGGATGAGGTGTTAACATGACCTGGAGCTAGTGTGAGCGACATGAGACATAAAAGGGGGTTGGATGAGGTTTTAACGTCACGTGGAGCTAGTGTGAGGACTAGGTTTCTAGTCCCCATGACTACATTTCTAGTTCCACAGACTACATGAATATGGAGGGGGTAAATGTCCTAGAGTAGAAGAGTTAGGGGATAAAGTCTGAGAGGGTACATGTCTGAGGGGGTAAATATCCAAGGGGTGAATGTCATGGGGGTAAATGGCATGTGGGTAAAAGTCTGGGGGTAAATGTCCAGGGGGTAAATGTCTTGGGGGTAGAAGTCCTAGAATCCCATAATGCTGTTCAAAGTAAAAGAAGCCAAAAAAGAATGTTTTTGTTCCATTTTCTCTCCATGGCAACCGAGTCTTCATAAAATGCAGCAAATTTGATAGAGGCAATGAAATCGTTCATTATGTTGGATTGCATCACAAGATTCATGGCCAGAATTGGTTGGGGTATAAAATCTGACCAGACAATGCTCTGATGCATATATTACAACCTTTACTGTAATCCTACTTTTATCAGTATGTGGAGGACGTAGGTGATACTCAGAGCATGATTATGAAGTCTAGGGCATGGATATTGTAGTATACATTTAAGGTGTGTCAAGGTACCGCTATAACAAAGCCTCTATGATATACAACCATTTCATCAGCTTTGATACAGCAGATGGCGCTAGTGGCGACCATGCCACTTTGCTACTCCCACAGGGGCATGGCTGGTTTGAACTCCAGTACTTGTAATATGCTCACATGTTTGTAATGATCTGCCTAATTTGTTGCTCATTATTTTCTTTCAATATTGATAGTGAATAAAACAGCACTATTTTTCTGTGTGCAGCTGTGATTTCTAAGACATGGTGTTGTATTTTACATTGCAAATGGGTATTTTAGTGAGGGGTGTCTGTGCTCTAAGGGTAAGCCTATGGTGCCCTGGGAGTGGATGCTGGATATGCCCATGTAAGCAGTGGGGCTACTGGAGTGCCATCTAGTGTATCAAACTGGTAAAACTAATGTTATACATTAGAATACTACTTCTATTTGATTTAGATTTGCAATATCCATGGGCATAACATTGCCTTTGATATTCAATCTAATCTACCCACTATAAAACATACATTTTTATTGGGGACTGTCAGTGTAACGTTGTAGCTATAAATAGCATATGATATCAGTCCCCAATTTTATGAGAGGGGGTTCGCAAGAAAGGGAGTAATCACTCTGATGGCATTTGTGATAAAACTGAAGTTTATTGAAATTTAATGAAGTGTACAGAAGTGTTGTCTAATTATGTTGTTTGTTTTTGAGTGAAATCCTGTGGCTCAATTTTGGGTAGTGGATAGGGAAAGTGGAAGTTTGTGTTTTTCCCATAGACTTCCAGAGTAAAATTATCTCCAAAACTAATGAAGCTTTTTAACTACAAGTTTGTGTGACATTAGGAAGTAGATAAACGTGTAGAAACCGAGAATATGAGCAAAAACCTATGGTTAGAAGATTGTTTTTTAGTCTACTGTCAAAATAAATAGTCTAATAGATAACAGGCTGGGTGGTGTCAGACATTGCATCAGCTGTAGATGTGTTTTTTCATCAACAAGTGCTGACCTCATGTCTAGACATTATGGCCTGATAATGCAACGGGGCTATGACCAAAAAAGCACTGTCCAAGCCAAAATCGTTAGATAATCTGATATATGTCAATCTCTATAATTGTATCAACCTCTATGCTGAGTGCCCAGCAACAGGTAATTAATGCCTTTATTAATTTAGAGATGTATGCCTTGATTGCAACTAAGCATACGCCTGCACGATACCTCACCCTTTAGACCCAGCTCTCCTGGCTCCACAGAGGTCCCCTGGGACCCTCCAGTGTTCTGGGAGAGGGGCTGGTCAGGGGTCTGATACTTAACTTTCTCAGGATGGTTTTATTTATTAATGCTATCCTTGCTTGGAAGGCACATCAGGCTTTGTAGTGAGCATCCCAGGTGGGCAGGATTGTGCACACAGGTACCTGGTACTACGCAGAGCAGTGAGGGCTTGGCTCCCGAGGTACTCAGACCCTTAGGAGCATTTCTGACTTTGTAAACCTGAAGGATATCATAGATGCATCTGTGGATCTATACTATTAATGTCTGTGGAATTATGATTTTTCTCTCTGATAATTATCTTTATCCGAGGAACTCAAATGAATGGGAATATCCTGGAGTCTAGGTGGTATAATGCCCGTAAAGTGACATTATAGAGAGACAGGCCAGGTACAGGAGTGGAATCTCTTTGGGATATGATTTAATCTTGTTTCCTTACCCATAAGACAAGACAATCATAAGATTGGCATATGAGCGGGACAGATGTCAAGCTTTTCATTCTGGTCTCCATCATACATACGTGTCTCATGTTACCGGAGATACAGAGATGAGGATAGATAGAGGGCAGTTGATGCTTCTACCGTTTCTCTTTTCGACTTCAAACTAATTTCAAATGATGTTCTCTGATAAATCAAAGAATTCTGCTCTCATATTAGAACCTCACCCATAAACTAAGTGTACTGCAGACTGCCAAATTGAATGTAACTCCACATTTCGTCACGGTTAATTCGTCTCTGATTCCATCGAGAAGGGGAAACGTGTGAGTACACTTTCAGTCAATAGCCATGCAATAAACATAAATGACATACAAAGATGAATAACTGGAATGAGATGAGTAAGAGATGGAACAGACAATCAACAATGAAATAAATGATGTGCAACAATTATTTCCTCTGGCGACAATCCCGTGCAGTGCAATATACTTATTTCTACATAGCATTTTGGTGCCAACTACGTAGTTTTGCTTGGTATGTGGACGTTATAATGTTAAGGTTTAGTTACGTTCTAGATACGTAGATATCAGAAATATTTTTTTCTATATTTTTGTACCACCAATTGAGAAAAAAAAGAAAAACGTTAATGAAAAGGTACTTCAAGGTGCTGCCTCGACCCCCCCTCTCTGCATTCGACTCTTTCAGATATATACTCAAGGATTTTCAAAATCATCCATTCTTTTGTTTTACACCTCACGCGGACACAGGTACAGGTCAGTGTGCACTTGATTGAGGTCTCACTGCTGGTCTGGTGTTTCTAGACCCCAATTAATTTCCCGATCAGCAGAATGCATCCAGTCGTTTAGGTCTTCTAGGTCATAGTTACGGTAGCTGTGTGGAAGTTAAGTTTTGCTTTTATTAAAACCCCTTTTCAAGCCCCTAATGGCAGAGACAAACATGTCTTTTCAAGCCCCTAATGGCAGAGACAAACATGTCTTTTCAAGCCCCTAATGGCAGAGACAAGCAGATGGTCAGACAATAAGGCTATCATAATTCCTGATCGCTGGACGTGAATTGAGTTGGTCAGAATGTGGTCAATGCACGAGAATTGTCTCCCCCCCATGGGCGAATGCAACATCTGATCAGGGATTTCAAGCCCAAGGTTCGACGCATGGGCACCTAATATTCTTGAAATAAAGGTGTTAGGGTAGATCGCCCCTGACTCGACCACTAGGCATGTTGATCGACCTTATGTCGACCACCCGACAATTACAGGTTATTTTCAGAACTTGATAATAATGCTTGGGCTATATTCAAGGTTTACCCATATTCACTAATGTAGTACAGCCATTTAATAATTCTCTGTTATTTGAAAGAAGTTAGTGTGGGGTGGTCGACATAAGGTACCAACATGCCTAGTGGTCGAGTCAGCAGCGACTAACCCTATAGTATCCCATGGACTGATCACCTATGATAGATGATAGGCTAACTGGCCATTTCACCAGAAATCTCTAACTCTGATTGCAGATTCTGAACAATGAAACTACTCACATATAGCAGATATTGATTCTAGACATAGATATATATCATTACTAAATGATGGCAAAAACAAAAGTACAGAAATGTTAGATATTTTCAGTTTGGGACTCATTTCCCCAAGCATACTTTCACCATGAACCATCCACACTTTTACCTTGAGCTGCCCATTTAATTGAGTAGAAACCATTTATTATATAGGATTACATCACAAGATTCATGGCCAGAATAGCTTGGGATAAAAAGAGCCACTGTATAATTCACTGATGCATACATTTCAACCTTTACTGTAATCATACCGTTATTAGTATGTAGAGGAACTATTTGGTACTGACAGTGTGATGATGAACTTAAGGAATGTATTATTATAATCCATATTGAATGTCTATATTAAAGTACAGCTAAAACAAAGCCTCTATAATGCAGAGTTGGGAATAACATTTTTATTTTGATGAGATTTACAATATCTATGGGCATAACATTGTCTCCCATTTCCATTCTAATTGGGCCACTATAAAACATACATTTTTATTGCGATGCATAGCTTTAGTGACGCCATTCTATTGCATATTTAAAAAAAGACACTCATTCAGTTTTGAATTCATAATTCAATGAAAAGGGCTTTATTAAAAGGGTGGGTATCAAGTGGACGGCTTAAGGTGCAAAGTGGATGTCTCAAGGTGAAAATAGACTAACTGGAATGTTATGAAAGATGGTGGGAAACTATAAGCAAGATTTTAGCATAGATTTCAGAAGTGTGACAGGTACAAATACCCAAACTTTTCCCTGACCAATCAAGCAGACATTCATCAGTGGTGGATTCAGATGGGGCGGGGGGGGGGCGCTCCCTCCGTTTAATTGCATATTTTGGACCCTAACATTTGGTGCGACCCCCTCCTTTTAGACTGCGCCCATACTACATCAAACTATTGAATGCGCCTATTGAATAGGTGTTTTGTAAAGAGACTGCAAGAGTTCATCATTTTGTGGCCCCCTAGCCCAGTCTCCTCTTTGACAGCATGGGATATGGTGTAGATGTAGACATTTCAAAAGTAATAAAGTACTGACCAGTTAAGTACAGATTCGAACAAAATTAACCGAATCACATTCAAAACCAATGTCACATTACACGAAAAAGTAATTCAGCAAACACAAATACATACAAAATCAAAATAAAGTATACAATCAATATGTTAGTTCTGCGCTGCAATAGAGAATACAGTTGACCAAGGATCTACACAGAAGGGATGAAAACCATTTAGAACAGCACCTCACCCTGATGATATGGAGAGGTTAGTTTAATCTATACTATGCCAAACTAAGGAACAGTATAGCTAATCTTTTTGGGGGAATGGGTAGCCATAATGATGTGATTTCCTCTTCAAAACGGCTACAATCAATAATCCAACAGTTAAAGGAATTGGTCGAGTAACAGATATACTCCTCTCATATTTTATTGTGTTCATGGATAACTTGTGTATAGGTCTGTGAAAACGTCTTTGGAATCACTGGGATTTGAATCTGTCAACTTGCAAGTGACTGCTCTGCCGCTGAGCTACATCCCCAGACCTGACATTTCCTATCTCCCACCTACCCCTGAATTGGTATGATACACAAGGCGGCAGCTTACACTGGCTGACCAGCCCCTGAGGGCTGCTGCAACCAGAATGGGGCAGATGGCCTACCGCCATGGAATTACAGCCAGAGATGGTCCCTACACTCCTCCCAACCAGCTTCAACCATCCTTCAACTAGCAGTGTGAGGCACTCCTGACTCTCTAGCTGACGTACCAGCAGAAAGGGAACCGTCCATCACACCTTTGAGAATCCCCGCTTTGCTTTTTCTACCCGAACAAGGGGGTCTTTTTACGGCCCACTGCTCCTTTTTCACCTTGCATTCTTCGCTCTCTCTTTCTTTCAGTCACTGACATTCACACTTTTTCACCACTTTGTACCCTAACGACTTGAGGTAGGCAGTGACTTGAGCCGTGTTCTTGGCCTTTTTCTCCATCTACGCCCAAGATGTGTCTGCACACCTTGCTTTCCGCCCCGTATTTTGTCCCCCTTATTCGAGTTGAAGATGATAGAAGGACCCCCAACGAGGTTCTTTCTCAGCAAGTCATGCACATTTCTTGCGCGCCCAAAAGAACGTACGGTGCGGCGTAAGGAGAAGTGTTTTCAAAGAGGAACTTCAAGGTGAGGCCGGGCAAGGTCAAACCATCTTTGAACATGTCTACAACTCGCTCTATGAAAAACTTACTGTGTTTGTTGACGGCTTCCACGAAGGGAGCCACGTCCAAGTTGTTGTAATACACCAAGTAGTCCCTCATGGACTGCATCTTGTGTTCCAAATTTGTGCGTTGGCAAGTTTCGTACTCCTCGCGCGATATACACATGCCCGTCAGAGAATTGTAGAAAGCCATTCTGGGCGGCAGTTGTTTGTTTTCCAACTTTGTTTTCCGCACATTGTCCATCCACTCGTAGGGGAAATAGCTTTGGCCACTTTTCCTTTGAGGAAGGCTTTCAGGTAGTTGGCGTAAGAATAGCCTGGAGCCAGCTAGTTGAAGAGATCTAGGAACAGCAGGTTTTCAGTGTACACTGCTATGTACTGGTTGCATCTTTTCACTTCCTGCTTGTCCCATTTCGAAAAGAAGGAGTGAAACTCTTTCTTTATCAAGTTCAGGTTGTATTTTCCAGAGTTGAATCCAATGACTGGCACTTTTTCGATGTAGCAAGCAATTTTTTTCACCCTTTCTCCGCACATCTTTTTTTCTCACTGAGTCGAAAACTTGACAAGCTTTCTCCTCCCTGTTTTTCTCCCTCTCTATCACCTCATCCAACTCGTCTAGTATCGTCGTATCTGTTAGAACGACACATGAAACATACTGGCGTGGTGTAACAGAGGAAATCCGAAGCGACACTGGCCGCAAGGGGAACGTGGTCTTTTTCGATGATGGTGTTGTTGGCTTCCTTTCCTTGAACATGGTGCTTCACGAAGAAACTTTCAAAGTCAAAGACTATTTTATACGGGTATATTTTCAACTCCAAGGGGGTTTTATGCCCAACTCCTCCAAGAGTTGAAAAACGGGTCTGGCGGGTTTATAGATGCCCCCCCTTTGTACCTGAAAGTCACTCTGGTGCAAATTTTTTTCGCACCCCTGTGCCTCGTGAGAGAGTAAACGCTAGTGAACGGCTTATGACCGTAGCGACCCATGTTCGCAATGAGGCTGACGTGAGAATTGTAGATATTGAGGTTCATGACGTTTCTCCTGTAACACTTTTTGCTTCTCACCACTCAGACGGTTCTCTCCCGACCATTTCAGAGAAAACAATCTTACGTCGACCTCGAAAAGATTCTCTAGTCTGTCTAACTCGTCTACGCTTACACCTTTGAAGGTTTTCATGTTCGCCTCTGGAAAGGCTTGCTGGAAAAGTGCTTCGGTGTGTTTCAGAGAGCAGTACTTGTGATAGGAGAGGCATCGAAAGAAAAACAAATGATCGTCGTAAGGTCTTTTACTCTTTAGGTCTCTGTGAAAGTGTATCATGCGAATTTGAGTTTGTCCGATGTCTTCTTTTTTTAAGTTGTGACAGGAGCAGCACCAACTTCAGCAGCACCACCAACAGTATCAGTAGGCACAGCAGCAGTAGTGCGAGCAGCAGCATCAGTGGCAATGGTATCAGTAGCATCAGTAGTAGCAGCAGCAGCAGCACCCGCAGCAGCAGCAGCAGTTGGGTAGAGTGTGAAAGTGATGTTCACTGACAGCTGAGAACACTCCTTATAAACCTTCCACCCCACCTAAATTATTTGTGCCTCACTTGCAGAACCCCCTCCCCTTTATTAAATACGCATACACTAACTACCCTCTTTCATGGTAGAACACCTGTGTTTGTCTATATGGTAGGCTTACCCCTCACAGCTGCTCACCTGCTCATTCTCCCCCTTTCCCTCCCCCTGTTTGTTTTGTCTGCACTCACCCCTGCCCACCCTGTCTGTAACACATGGCACACCAGGGATTACACCACTTCTTGTTGTCTATGTTAGAGGTGGGTGGGTGGGTGGGTAGGTAGGTAGCTGGGTAGGGTAAGGTAAAGGTAGGGTGGGATAGGGTAGGGTAAAAAAAAACAGAAATGGGGTGGGGGGCACCCATTTAAGATGAAAAGGGAAGGGGGGTATGCCGCGCACACGCACACACATATAACTTAACCTACCCTACCTTACTTTACTTTACCCTTACCCTGCCCTATCCTACCCTACCCTTCCTTACCTTACCTTACCTTACCTACCTACCTACCTGCCTACCTAGCTACTTCGTTTTTTTTGCACCTTTTCCTTTCAACTATAAAGAAAGAAGAAAGTTTACACACATAGACACTTTGTTTTAAACCTTCGACGGAAATGGAGAACGGACAGAAAGCAGTGGAAACGGTCAATTTTGACCCTCGACTTCAAGGATCTTTCACCATGATTATAGCAGATCCCACCTCCTATGGAAAAAGTCACTTAGTTTTCAACCTCTTTAGGAAATTTCAAACATTTAGTGACTCCTGAAGTACATGATGTCCACTACTGTTACAGTTGTAATGGCTTTAGGAACCAACATAACACCAGTAGTTAGGGTTGGACAAAGCCCTCAAACTTCTCGGATGGCCTTTATTTACTACAACTGGAAGGTAGGGTAGCGCGTCTGGACTGGACCTTCTGCCGATCGCCCGGCTCCTTAGTAGGAGCTGGACGCGAGGCGTGGTGCAGCCCCCTCTTGTACCAAATGGGTAACGTGAAGCAACGCCTGGTTGGCATAGAAGGAACGAGCAACACACGAACACGTCTCTCGGATGATCAGCACTAGTATATATATAATGATGCCGGCCCCTACACAATCAATGGCAACCTGGATTCGACGAGATGGAGAAGTTAGGCATCAATTTCAAAAAGGGGCTCCTGTCAGACGAATTCCTTTTCGAAGAAGCTTGAAACGTTCGAAAACAAGGACTGATCGCCATCAACGATTTGATCGATCCGGAATACGTTCCCACTGTGACGAAGCTCTTCACTGTAGAATCTTACCACAGAAACTTGAGCGTGATATTCATCACCCAAAACCTCTTCTTCAACAACCCTGCTTTCATGACCTTGACCTGAAAGGTTCACTATCTTGTGGTTTTCAAGAACCCTCGCGACATGAGTCAAATATCCTACATAGGCAAACAGGCCTTTCCTGGGCAGAAATCTTTTCTCACTCAGGTATATAACGCTGAGACACAAGAAAATAATTCATACATAGTCCTGGACTTTAAGCAAGCTACACCGGACGCTCCCAGAGTGAGAAACAGCATAACCAACCCTCCAAGATGGACGTCAAGAACAAGCGAAAATGAGCAGTGCTGACCGGTTCAAAAGAAGCGGCTTAGCGCTCCTGAGAAAACACTAAGCCTTATTGAAGCACATTTCCGAGTGTTCCACGTCAGACTGCACTCACATTGTCAGAGGGTTAAGCAATGAGGTGACCAGGGTGATGAGTCAAATTTGCATCAATGTGATGAACAAAAACCTACTGCGAGACGAAGAGGCAGTCAAACTTTTATTGCCGTACAAGAAACAACTGAAAACCGTCACGAAACCTAACACAACCTTGAAACAAAAGAGGAAAGTGCTCGAGCAAGAAGGGGGATTTCTAGGTACCCTTCTAGGTTTAGCCATACCTTTGATTTCCGGCATAGTTTCTGCCACCACCCGTCGCTGAAGAATGTCTTACGCTAGGATGGTTCTGGTGAGAGCAGACTTGTTACCGCCCGACATTGATTCGCCTCCTGCTCCGCATCCCGCTGCTGCTGCCACTGCTGGAACAGGACATCAGTGACAACGACACTGATGACACCACCGATTGTCCTCCCTCCTCCTCGGGTGACAACGAATGGGACTCTGATCACGAGGAGGAGGAGGGAAGACCTGTCCTTTCCCTTGGGGAAAAAGATATATTACAAGGTGTTCCTTTGAGTTATCACGCTACCGCTGGGAAACTGTACACGCAACTCTGCGCGCAAGGAGATGGAAAGGTGCGCAACTGGGATCGAAACGGTGAAATACACATAGTTGGGGCACCCATTGACGGCAGCAGCATAACAACTTTTAACTGACGCTAGACGAAAGGCCGGCAGGAATCTCGTGGGACGCGATCTTCTTGTCAGAGCCGTGAAGCGGGTGAATCCGTCCTTGAAATACGTCCGAAACAAGAAACTTTTCGGAGAGGCTAGGTCAAAAAGACTTAAGACACCACTTGCAGTCGACCCTGTCTAAAGCTAGGGGGGATAACAAAAATAGACATAGATCAAGAAGGGTCACGGTGGAACAGAATAAAATGGCACACCAGGCTCTGAAGAAAGAACTTCTCAAGTTGTACACTGATCCTAGACAACCCGCAAGTTTCACTACAACAGCAATGCTTCAAGAAAACCCAAAGGAAGAACATAGAACAAGTCTTAGAGGGGGTGGAATCTTACACCAGACACAAACCCTACAAGAGACGCTTTCCCAGACACAAGGCACAGACGTGGGGAATAAATAAACAATGGCAACTGGACCTGATAGACATGTGAGAAATTGCCAAGGAGAACAAAGGTCATCAGTACATTTTAGTCGGGATAGACGTCTTTTCCAGGTACGGATTTGCCCAATCTGTCAAGAGCAAAAGAGCCGAAGATGTACTGACTGCCTTCAGGAAAATGACCCAAAAAAGACAACCTAAACAGATCCAGACAGACAAAGGAAAAGAAAATGTGCTCTAGTGGAACGCTTCAACTCAACTCTCCAAGGTAAGATGTAAGAGCTTTCACACATTACAACTACAAATGGTTGGACTTGTTGCCGGTCTTCGGGGAGTCTTACAACAAAACAAACCACAGAACGTTGGGAGCCGTGCCAGCCGACATCAACCCCTCAAACTCTGAGGTGTTGTTCTACAGGGTGTACGAACAACCTAGGCACAAAGAAGTTCCAGCTCTGAAGCTTAAAAAGAAAAACAAAGTGCGCATGTTAAGGAAAGAAAACACCTTCAACAGAGGCTACAAACCCAACTGGATGGAGGAAATTTACAAAGTGGCCAAACTCTCTCCGAAAGGCTACTTCCTCAAGGACCTCATAGGAGAAGAAATAAAAGGTCGCTTTTACCAACCCAAATTTCAGAAGGTGGTCGATAGTCGTAGTGGCAGAAGGTACGCCATCGAGAAGGTGCTGAAATACAGGGGCAAAGGCAAAAAGAGAGAGGCCCTGATCAAGTGGAAGAGATACGGAGACAAGTTCAACACCTGGGAGCCGACCAAGAACGTGGTAGGATGGCGTTCACCTTGACCTTACCCAGCAACTCGTCTATGAGCGTGTTTCCAGACAACACTCTGACCACGTACGACACTTTGCTGGCCGAATACGTCCAAACACCTTCACCCTTGGAGTGTGCCCTTCAAGAAGTATCCTGTCCCACCGTCTGGTACAACGCGATGGAAAAAACTTTGCTCCTCTTCGAAGGCAACGACCCGAACGTTTGCATCCAGTCAACCGTGCGAGTCTTGAACTAACAACTACCCTTCCTCTTTCCGGAAGGAGGGAAAACACAATAGAGGGTTTTCGACGAAGATTTCGCTACTCCGAATGTCGTCACCCTCCGGAACTGTCTCAGGCACGGGGTCATCGTGACCAGATATCTAAATCCTACGCTACCTCGCGCTCATCCTGAGGAAAAGGCTGCCACCCCGCCTAGTGAGAAGGAGGCGGCAAAGGAGAGCGAGGGGAAAAAAGGGGAGCATGACACACACTTTGCATACCTGTCTGATCCGTCCAAAACAAATGCTCCCCTCACTGACCAAGATCGTTCGTTGATCGAGTCGCACATCGCATACAAGCAGCTCACGCCGCTGGTGGACGAGGTTTGGTCGTTCCTGAGTCGTTACCACGTCTTGGCCATGAAGCCAGCTTTCGTGAAAAACAACGGCCACCTTGTGACCTACCTGAACAACTTCTTCGAGGACAAGTTTTCCAGAGTGGTGGGGGCTTTTAGAAAAGCTCCGCGTAAGAGTGGGGCCAACGTTTTCTCCTACGACAAATACACCATGAAATGCATCGTTTCCCTTCCACCTGGCACGGTGTTGCTTCTGCCCGAGAACTTGAGAACCCAACTGGGTTTCGAGGGTCGCGTCTTCTTGAGCGGAGAAACACAAAGTCCCTATGTGGCGGACGTTTTCTTCAAGTCGCGTCAAATCTATGTCTACTCGGACATAGTGAAACAGTCTGGTAGGTGACAAGAAAGCACCTCTCTTGCACTCTTTCGCCGTGGATTCTATGATGGGCGAGACGCTCACGTTGAGGTTCCAGAACTTGAACTACGTCCCCATCGACAACAGAACCTTCAGACAAATAAAGATCTACTTAAGGGACAACATGGGCCAACCCGTCCCATTCGAACACGGGCAAGTGACAGTGGTACTTGCTTTCCAACCTCTGCAAACTTGAAGACCGTCATGCAGCACTACTATGGACTGCTGGCTTACAAAGCGCCTAGAGGGCAGTACCCTCAGTACTACACCAAGTCTCTAGGCTCTTTCATATCGGGACTTTTTCAAAGTGTCATTCCCCTGTTGTCGTCTGTTGGTCGCTCTGCTGCCAAGGCGGCTGGAAAAAGCGCTTTTGACCACCAGAACATCATAGCAGGAAAGAACTTCAAGCAAAGCGAACTTCAAGCGACAGTCTGGTAGGTGACAACTTTTGCAGAGGGCCAGCACAACAGCCAAGGGGTACATAAATACGCTTTCTCAGCCCACTCCGGCCAAACGATGTGCGACTAGCTTAGGTAAAGGATGTGCCCCGAAGAGGAGAAAGCAGCAGAAGGGTACTTTGTTTTGAAAAAGAAAAGAGCAAAAAGATGAGTCTCCTACACCCTAAAAGTCGGGTGTACGCCCTGGGCGAGTTGGACCTTCACGCTCTGCCTGTCACTCAGAAGGACATGGTCAAAAATCAGACCATCACCAAAGCCCCGAACAATGCACTCACTCCACCCTGTACACAGACCTGAGCAAAGCCGAACTGTACCTGAAATTGGAAGTGGTAGCCGCCGACGGAATTACCCACCTGAGAGCGACTGACGAGGCGGCACCAGTCAACAACATTGCTCACGTTCTGTTTTCTTCATGTCAACTTCTCGTCAACAGTGAAAAAGTGACGGGAAACAATGAGGAATACTCCTACAAGTCTCACCTCCTGGACACCTTGAGCAGCAACAGAGAAGCCAAAGAGACCCGCCTGTGAGGATGTCAGAAATACTACAAGGACACTGTGGGTCACATGGAGGTGAGAACAGCCGAGAACAAGTGGTGGACGGCAAGGCGGGTCAAATTTGCCGGCACGAAGAAACATGCGGTCATCATGCGCCCACACCTGGACCTCGTCAGACAGTGCAAGAAATTAGCGCCCCACTGCGAAAGTTTTGGATCAAGATAACCAAAGCAGAAATGAGCATCAAGCAGATGACAGTCAACGACGAGGTGGTCGACATTCACAATAAATGTCGATCCGGAGTTCGGACCATTCAACTACTACATATCGAGGTGTAAAGTGACCAAGCACACGCTGGACGGTGGTTCGCAAGACTACAGGTGGACTCAACTGGACACCAGTCAAATCCCCACCCATGTGGTCTTGGCTATGGTCAAAGAGACGGCAGCAAAACTGAGAACCTGTTCAACTATAGACACTTCAACCTGAAGGAGGTCACTCTCAGATTTGTAGACCAAAAGTTTGAACTGAGAACGGCTTTCGACATTGACAACTGCGTGAGAGCTTACCACCAAATGTACAGCGGACTCTTAGCACTCAGACAAAACTGCGACATCTCTCTGGAGGTGTTCATGGATGGGCACTCATTCTTCATTTTCGACCTAACTCCGGACAGAACTCCAGAAGATTCTTGCGTAGCGCTCAGGTTCGCTTCTCCCACCACCCATACCATTTAGGCCATCATGTGTTCCTTCTACAACAACAACATCCAACTCACGGCTGACCGCCTCCAGGTGACTATCACATGAACTAGGAATGAAAACTGTTGAAAAACCACCTGCACACACAAAGACACTACCTGGGAACTTTTTCCAGCGACCAATGTCCTAAAACTCCGAAACCCTCCACATGCTTCGTAAGCAACACCGACCCTAGTTCTGAACTGGGTCAACATTGGATGGCTTTCTATGTGAAAGAAAATGGTCAAGTTTTCTTCTTTGACCCCTATGGCATACAACCTCTAACTATATACCATTGCGAGTTCTTATCGCAATTGTTGCAACTTCAGAACCTGTGGGGTTCATTGCATCCACTTTCTCATAGAGACATGTCGAAGCAAGGACCCCTCTCACATGGTGAAACCCTTCTCTCAACTACCGAAGAACCATGGATGAGGACGTAGTTTGCACGGGGCATCCCGCACGTGTAAGGATCAATTACACGCACATGGTTGACGACATGCAACAAATAAAAGTGGGAGTGGAACTAGTCTTGGAACTCATAGACAAGTTGGTGAACAAAATGACCGCGTTGGAGGAAAGAGTGCACGTGTTGGAAAATGAAACACAGCCAGCAGCGAGAAAATCGGGGTGTTCTTGGAACTGTACTAAAAACTATTAGCATGTAGAATGTGTGTAACCCCTTTTTGTAATGAAAATAGATAAGAGAGAAAAATTGAAAAAAGTCTTCCAGTTGTTTTTCACATGTGTTAGCAGCATAATAGAAACGTTGTAGGTGCAGAACATATGGTGCAACCACACCCTATGGGGACTATAGAAATAAACAAGCTGCAGCCGGCTGCTACAACAGCTGGTGGTGTGTGTACATTGCGTAAGACTCGGTTTGTTTTTGTTTACGTTTTCTACTATGGCGACCATACCAACCACATGGTCGGTTTGTTTTTGTTTACTTTTATTTGTTGTCATCACGTGATCATCACTTGATGACGTCATAGCTCTCAACCAATCAGAGCTCAAGAAAGTAGGGCACATGCCCATATATGGTCACTTCCAGTTTCAAAACTAGGTCACCTCCGGTTCATAAGTAGGTCAAACGGATTTCATTAGCTGTAGCTATGTGCTGAGTTTACCCCTATATACTACTTATTGCATCTAGACATAAGGGGCAGAAGTACACTAAGATAAGACAGATATCCATAATATTCTTGTGTAGTAAATCACCAACAGAAATATCATGAAGTGTCGCCCCCCTATCAAAAGGTGTGGTCCTCATTAAAAACACCAATTTGGTCCAAATTGCAGGGCTGAACCATCATTTTATTTGCAACTGTGGGATTTGATGGGATGAACGCTGTGATTGGTACCCTTGCAATTTAGAGTGTAAGCAAGGGTCTAAGATTTCAATTGCAAGGGGGTTGGATGGTTAGATTGCATTATGGGATTCAACCTTATCAGAGAGACATTTGTCTTCATATTTCCCGAATACTATGCGGCCAAGGAATCAGTCTACATACTTCTCCATTGGGATGAGGAGGCAGGCCTGTATAAACAGACCTTATCACACACTTTGGCAGTCAATACTGGTGGGTTCCACTTCCTTATCTGGACCCACTTTGCCTTTGTCATACAGCTGCCATAGCTTTTATGTACAACCTTAGTCTACATCCCCATAGTTGGCTTGGGTTCATAATGATGCCGTGACCAAGATGACAAATGTCTCTATTGTGCCTGGAGGTGTCGATCAATTTACAATTCCCCCTTCTACAAATCAGCTAGGTACTCATAGACTAATCTGGCAATGAGCTACTGCATGGACTCTATCTGCTTATCATGGATTATACAACTATTCCTGCACCTCCCTTACTGTTATGCCCTCTTCTACCAGAGCCTTATGAGAGCATATATTTTTATTTTATTTTTGGATATACTTTTTTTAGGTCAATTTAGACTTAGATTATTTTGGGAAAGTGGTGAGACATACAAATTCAGTCTCACCATTGTTTCAATGTGAAAAATTGTGCCAACTTGTAGGAGTATTGACCCCGGCTGCAGTGGGGGTAGGCAAGGCTCTTAGCCATTATGCCACACTTAACGGTGATGAAATCCAATGCGAAAATAAATGAATTCTAACCTGTAGCTGTAGTCCTGTGTTTACACACACTTTACGTATTGAATCCAACCATGACAAGTCAAAATATTAAAAGGAACACATCTTTAGATAGTCTAGATGATCCCTCCATGCTTATTATGTCCAATACATTCAAAATAAAGAAGAATCCAAGGATTTTTCCATCGTAAGCGAGTCGCGGTCTGCCATTCTCGGCTCCCTCCTTGATCGATGGCGTGCCCTACATCTGGGCTACTGAGAAGGGTAGATCGAGCTCGAGCAGGATGTAGAGAATGGCTGACCATGACTCGCTTACTATAGAAAAATCATTGGATTCTTCTTTATTTTGAATATATTGGACATAATAAGCATGGAGGGATCATCTAGAATGTCTAAGGATGTGTATGTTTTAATATCTTGATATGTCATGGTTGGATTCAATATGAAAAGTGTGTGTAAACACAGTGTTACCACTCCCGGCAAGGAAAAATAACAATGGCTTCTCGCAGAGCAAAGCGGGGAGGATCAGTGTCACTTGCAAAATGTCTTCTCGTGTCTATATTCTAGGGATATCAGGTAGGAAATTAATGTTATTATGGAGGAAAAGGTGGTATAAACACATTATGGCATAAATATGACAGCCCACGGTTTGGATATTGACGATATTGCACTTGCCTTCCGCTCGTGCAATATTTGTCAATATCCAAACCGTGGGCTGTCATATTTATGCTATATTGCATTAGTAGACACACACTGATACTTCGTACCTCATTGCTGCAACGCCTCTGCCTTACACCATCGCACCGATTACAATATTCCTATCCCCCAGACTAGACTGTAGTTTCATAACTACCTAATCTACATTTACCTCGTCACTTCAGTACAACAAGGTTGTAACTGGCATTTTGGCAAAATTGAGTTTGCTCTGCTTTAACATCTATTGGCTAAATTCTGCCTTCTATGAAAGTATTGACGCTCTGTCCATGACAATATACCATGACGGTATATTGAAATTACAGCAAACTGTATTTCTGTTTTCTAGCACAAAAGGGAACTGCTTGTGGGCGGAACTCAATACTATTCTTCCTGAAATCATGTGAACTGACTGTATCGATTTCCCAGCTGATATCAGATATAAATAGCTCAAGGCTACACGCACTGCCTGGGCCATTGGCATATTGATTATTATATTGGTTTTATGACCCATACAAATTGTATGCATAATGCCATTGGATTACAGTACTTAATCCGATAATGCAAATTATTTATGAGCGATTTGAGGATTTGGGCTATAGATTGGTGTTGAAATCCCTGTAAAATAATGAGTTGTTTTGTCCAATCATGTTGACGTTGGGGCAGTGGGTTTTACATCAACCAGTGAAATTCAAAATGGCGGCTCCACTCGGCCTCCATACTGAGTCCTATACTGCGCCTTGTCGTTACTTCAGCTCCCCCAATTTTGACTAGGTGATCAGGGGAGGAACCTTCAGTTTAGGTAAAATCCAGAGGAGGGAGCCTTGAGGTCGAATCCCACATGGCGATTTTGGCCTCCAATATCTCTGCGATTTTGTCTGTTTTGTTTTATGACCATTACTGAGGCCATAAAATGCAAGGATTGATCAACTTATACCAAATCTAACAGTAGGTTAAGCACTCATTTGCTGTAACCCTTGTGTTTTATGGCCTCAGCATGGGCCATATAACACAACAGACAAAATCGCAGAAATATTAGAGGCCTAAATCACCATGTGGGATTCGACCTTTGAGGTCGAATCCCACATGGTGAAAAATGCTCAAATATCTCTGCGATTTTGAAGCTCTTTCGATTTTTAGACCTACCCTAAATTCGCAAGGATATACAGTAGGTTGTATAGAACGATGTGTCCAATAATGAATGAGTTGCGTGAAAGGGATGTTAAAAAGCTAAATTTCTGCAAACTTTGTTGCACCATACGACACACCCAATGCCATCTTAGGGAGTGGTCATTATTTATCAACAGGGGGTTGGTGTATTTTTGCGCGGATGTGCGAATTTTTTTTTACCACCACCCCCCCTGTTGATAAATAATGACCACTCCCTTATTCTAAACACCACTCTGCACTGTTCGCCTTTTCTCCTCTGGTCGGCATTCTCCCAACTTCCTCTAAGGAATCACGTAATGTTGTTGTTCCTGACTATGAACAGCTTTCAACCCATGGGACCAAAACTGCACCACCCCAACACACCTTCCCCGCCTCCCTCTGTAAAAGGCGGATCACACGCTCTATGCCCTATAGGTCGAATCCCACTTGGCAAAAAATGACTCAAATATCTCTGCGATTTTGAATCTCTTGCGAATTTTGGATCTTCCCCAAATTCGCAAGGATATAACTACAGTAGGGTGAATAGAACACAAGCATTTTTTTGTGATTTTAGGCCAGGAAATACATAATCCACAGAGATATAAACATCAACAAAGGCAAAATAACCCAAGAGTATATGAATAAATGCAACAGTGCCCTTGTGTTCTATACACCCTACTGCAGTTATATCCTTGCGAATTTGGGGAAGGTACCAAATTCGCAAGAGATTCAAAATCGCAGAGATATTTGAGTCATTTTTCGCCAAGTGGGATTCGACCTTAAGGTCAGGGTATTTCTGTCGATATGCTGTACATATTTCCCCACAGACACATCGTCTGCCTATAGGTCGAATCCCACATGGCGAAAAATGCCTCAAATATCTCTGCGATTTTGCTAGCTGCATTTTATGGCCTTCCTTGTGTCCTAAATTGAAAGGAGTGTTAGGGAGTTGTGTAATATCAAAGTTCCACTGCAGACTGTGCTAAGGTTTTATGTCCTTGCGATTTTAGGATAGGAAACATATCAGGCACAGATATACCCATTAACCAGGGCAATATCTAGCAAATGCTTTACAATAAAACACAACAGTGACCTTGTGTTCTATGTACTATACTGTAGTTATATTCCTTGAGAATTTGGAGTAGACCCCAAAATGGCAACAGATTCAAAATCGCAGAGATATTTGAGGCATTTTTCGCCAAGTGGGATTCGACCTTGTGGAACTTGGCCAATCAGTGGCCTATGCTATACAAGACATTGTCGTTGTTCCTCAGAAGGAGAGACCGATTGTATTCACCATGGTCAGAAAACTCCTGGTGCAACCTTAAGGGAATATTGGTTCATGAAAAAGTTGCTTTGTTTGCTATATTTTGGTTTTATGCAGTAAGCTTTGGACACTGCGCATCATTCCAAATGGTTAGTCATAGGAAAAGCCGTGGGGCATGAGATTAAAGTTGTACATGTAAGGGAGTGATAATTTTTTTAACAACAGGGGGGGGGGGCTGGTGGGTTTGAGGGGGGGTCAGAATTTTTCAACCCCTAGACCGGGGGGTCAAAATAATTTCAGCTGTTTTCAGTGGAAAACCCTGCATGTTACTATAGGGTAAAAGGGTACATTCGAGCGCGATTTTCGGCCCTTATGGGGGGGGGTCAAAAAGGTTTTACCCCATCAAGGGGGGGGTCGGAATTTTTTTCGCGCGTTCGCGTGCAAACCCACCAGCCCCCCCTGTTGTTAAAAAATTATCACTCCCTAAGCCAAATGTTTCCCCTCGAAAGCCAAGTTATTGTAATTTGATATCAGAGTTCCTAACCCAGAATTCCTAACTCATATCAAAGTTTCTATAAGTATTTCCATAGAAATACTAGAAAGCATATAGGTCGAATCCCACATGGCTAAATATGGCTCCAATATCTCTGTGATTTTGTCTGTTGCGTTGTATGGCCCTTGTTGAGGCCATAAAACGCAAGGACTACTGCAAACTTGAGCATAAACCACTGTTGGATTCAGGTTGAGCAATCCTTGCGTTTTATGGCCTCAGCATGGGCCATAGAACGCAACAGACAAAATCGCAGAGATATTGAAACCTCTACAGGCGTGGACATTTGCAACAGTTAGGTCGAATCCCACGATTTTGTCTCTTGCAATTTTTGGGTCTTCCTGGGCTCCTAGATTGCAAGGGTTGTTCAACTTATACCGAATCCAACACTGAATCAAGACCAATTAAGTAGAGTGCAAGAGAGCTATTTGAGCCCTAAATTGCCATGTGGGATTCGACCTATTAGGTCGAATCCCACATGGCGAAAAATGCCTCTAATACCTCTGTGATTTTGAATACACAAGGGTTATAAGTACAACAGGGTGCATAGAACACAAGGGCACTGTTATGTTTTATTATAAAGCATATGCGATATATCATCCTGGTTAATAGGTATATCTGTGTCTGTAATGTTTGATATCCTAAAATCGCAAGGATATAAAACAATAGCACAGTATGCATTGGGACTTTGATATTACACAATTTAACTAGTACTCCTTGCGATTTATGGCACCAGGAACCCTATAGAATGCAATTGACAAAATCGCAGAGATATTTGAGGCATTTTTCGCCATGTGGGATTCGACCTTTAGGTTAGACAGTCTGACCTTTTTCAGAAGTAAACATCTTTTCTCTGTAAACATCATGGCAGAAGGGGTACCAGGTCGAATCCCACATGGCCATTTAGAGCTCTGATATCACTGCGATTTTCAACCTGTTGCGATTTTGGGAACTACCTCAAAGTCGCATTAGGTCGAATCCCACATGGTGATTTAGGGCTCCAATATCTCTGCGATTTTGTCCCTTGCACTCTTGGGGGTTTCCTGAGCCCCTATAACTGCTTAATTGGTCTTGATTCAGTGTTGGATCCAGTATAATTTGAGCAATCCTTGCGATCTAGGAGCCCAGGAAGACACCAAAATCGCAAGAGACCAAATCGCAGAGATGTTTGAGCCCTAAATCGCCAGGTGGGATTCGACCTTTTAGGTATAAATAAAGAGGGACTATGAAACACAAGCATTTTTTTCCTCAAGAAGAGAGAATGCCTATTCCGTGTCAGTTCAACCAACCTTCCCGGATGACCATCTCAGATTTTCAGGGGTCAAGTTCAATCGGACATGTACTACTACATGTAGATAGCAGAAAACAAGCATGAAAACATACCCCTTGTGCTGTGTGTTGATGCACTGAGGCTCAGAAGACAGGAAAAAATCAATGGGTTCTCAAGAATTTCAAATAATCAAAAATCTGTCAAAATTAGAATCTCCAGCAACTTAATTTGTGGGGCACATATCTAAGTAGATATGCAACTTGTAGGTGTATGACAATTTTACCTCCAAACACCATACAGGTGGTGCTGGTGGTGGCCAAATTCAGCCAATTTAGTCAAATGACCTATATTCAGCAGCCATTAAAGTGATGTTACCCCAAAGTTATTGACCTGCAAAATTTTCTTCCTGAAAGACCTCATCGTGAGCTTAGTTTGAATGTACTCACTAAGGTGTTCAGTATTTCTTTATGGGTGAAAACAATTAATCAAAGTAGGTGTTTTACCTATCTTTTTAAGCTATTCCCTACCATTTTCCACATAAACAACCTAAGAATACAGTAGTTTTGAGCGTTGTAGGTAAGACTAATTGATAGCAGTGTCATGTCTATTCATATATACTTGATATATAGCATAAGCAATGTACATTGCTGAAAACCCCAAAATTGGTCCTTCAAGGGTTGAGAAATGCCCCCTTTCCAAATTCTTGACTGTCTCTTCTCTTGAAAACAGAGATCTTAAGTATATATATGAGCTAGATTAGAAGAAGTAACAGATTATGAAAGAGTTTGGATAGGGGACATTTCTCAACCCTTGAAGGGTTATGGTCAATAAAGAATTGACTGAAATAGTAAGTTGTGATGGCATTAAAAGTATAAATTCACTTGATCACCCACATGGACCACCCACGATAAGGTTTAGAGATTATTGTGCTGTCTCTGTAGATTGAATCCCACTTAGCGTTCTAGGGCTCAAAAATCTCTGTCCAAAAATCCAGGATTGTCTAGAAGGGAGGGGCTGGATCCGCCACTGCTTACACTATCTGTTCGGCCAGGCGTATACCCCTATGCATCAATATGACATCTAAATTCCAATGTTATATTCCCTTCTGTAGGTGAAGGAGACGCTAACCTCTCTGGACCCCTTCGACGACGTCACTCACCGTCATGGCATCACCATTAGTCCACGCATGCCCTCCATGCGCCTGGCCAGCTCCACCTATCGGACAGGAGAGAAACCAGATGGAGAATTGCTGCTCCCTAAGACATTCACTACCCGCAAGGGGCCACTAGTCTTGTTTACTCCTAGTGGACAAGAATTGAGTCTCTCACCGTCCCAACAAGCTCAACTGAGGCAGAACCTTGGCCTTAAAACTGACCAGGTGGATGTGTCTGCCAAATTTGGTAGTCTGACTCGGTTTGCACACTCAGTGCTCGCCTTTGGTGACGAACAGGTAAGTGCTGCATTAATATGGTATTTTGGAAACAGTCTCATTAGACCGGGTGCTAGTAGGATCCAGGAGCGTAACAAATATACTTTTAACCTTAGATTACTTTTCAAGTCTAGCTTGCGGAGCAAAGCACTCTGGGCACTCAAACAAACAAAAAAAAACACCTACATGTACTTGAATCCAGCTGAGGTATGGGGTGGTATGACCCTCTAGGTTGGGCCCTAAAAGGTCAAGTCGAAAAAGGGAAAGTGGCAAATATCCACCTCGTGCAAACGTTTCTCATACCTCTCCCCTGCCCAACCCAATCAGTAAAAGATCAATTTTAAAAAGCACTGAACACACCATCTTTCTCTGACATTTCTCTGGCATTGATGCCCATCCAATCTACATGTATTAAACAAACCATACAGACCCACTGGTGTAGCCTGCAAATGGTGCTTACTCCGATTTGGATGCACACATGGTTGAAGTCTGTCTCCAGGGGTCTGACTATCCCACATCATCCACAAGTAGTTCCCGCTGATAACGGACGTTCTAATATACTACTCACAAGCAAGCCATGGGCGTTTAGCGACTATCGGAGTAAAATATAGGCCTAGATTTATATGTATGCGTACCACCTAAGTCCGCATAACTTGCAGTTCTATTGATGTCCAGAAGAGGCAGGCATAGGTAAATATCGCCCAATGGAAAGCACATCCACAATGGGACATTCATCATAATCAAACTAATAATCATGCGGCCGAACATGGCTGCGCCCGTAGCCTGTGTTAGGGATCGCTGTGAACATTTTGTATAAAGCTATAAGTTAGAGCCATTTCCATATTCACATAATTTTCACATATTTATTTTTGAATAATGTGTAACTTCCATCACTAGAAACTGATGTTTTGAACTGACCAACGAGAGAGTTGGGTTTGGGGGCATCTCGAGGCGTTCGGGGTACGGTTTTCTAGGTATACCCAGTGCATTATGGGTAGGGGTGACCTCGAACGCTAACTACACAACCTTAGCTTGTTCCCTCTACCCCTCTCCACCCCAGCCATGTCTGGGTAGGTACCAGTCCCTAACTATGCTTGGGAGGGTAGTAAGTTGACTCAGGGATCAACATTGACCCACATGGGGTAGACCAATAGGGGGTGGCCTTACAAACCAGCATTGATCCCTCGGCCGTACTCCGAACGCCTCGTCTGCGTACAATTATATAGGCCTAACATGGTTATCGAGCTTAGGCACTGATTTCAGTTCCTAAAATGGATAAAATATGAGTTCTGATATCTGGCGATGGGCCGTCTTGTCGACTCTCAAAAGAAAACAATGGATTCTATCAATTTTAAAGGTAAATACTTAGAATTAATGGTGGAAACCATGTTATATATGCAATATGTAATGATTAGACTTGAACTCGTTGGCTTCATGGGTTTGATAGAAGCATTCGCCTCCAGCTCATGCTTCTATCACCCCCTGAAGCCAACGAGTTCAAGTCTATATTACATTATATATTACATTCATATGCTGTAGACACCTGGGCCATAAAAGCATTACGTTTCCTCCTTCGTTTACCTAACGGCCTGCCCAGCCTGCGCTGATGTATACATACATGCAGAGACGTCTGTTTGAATTTGCTGACCACACGGGGCTGACCACACGGCCCTGGAGAGCCTAGAGAGATATCCAACTAATGACCAAAGAACCCATTTCTATTGAAGTAGGCCTATTAGATAAGCGTCTATCCTCCTCTCTATTATGAAAAACACTTGAGGATAGTGACGGCCATCTAGTAATGTGGCAATAAGACCTGCTCGGGTAGGGCGTGTAGTTTGTTTTGATCGTCCACTGTCGCCATAGCAACCCCCAACCCCGTCCCTATCAAACTTGTCTGATACTGGGTCAGGTGTAGTCTAGTCGAGGTGTTCGGGCAACGGTTTTCCAACGATATGTATTGCATTATGGGTAGGGGTGACCTCGAACGCTAACTACCCTACCTCAGCTGGTTCCCTCCACCCCCTTCCACACCAGCCATGTCTGGCTAGGTACCAGTCCCTAACTATGGTTGGGAGGCTAGTAACTTGACTCAGGGATCAACATTGACCCACATGGGCAGGACCAATAGGGGGTGGCCTTACAAACCAGCATTGATCCCTCGGCCGTACTCCGAACGCACCGAATGTTACTGGCTCCTTTACACGGTAGGACTTGGGTGTCTGCACGGAACACGAGGCGTTCGGAGTACGGCCGAGGGATCAATGCTGGGTTGTAAGGCCACCCCCTATTGGTCTTCCCCATGTGGGTCAATGTTGATCCCTGAGTCAACTTACTACCCTCCCAAGCATAGTTAGGGACTGGTACCTACCCAGACCTGGCTGGGTGGAAGGGGGTGGAGGGAACCAGCTGAGGTGGGGTAGTTAGCGTTCGAGGTCACCCCCACCCACAATGCACTGCATATGGTTAGAAAACCGCTGCCCGAACGCCTCGAGTAAGTCTTCAGCTTAGGGCCTATCTCCACTACACGACTATCGCAACCGATGTGCAAATCTGTCACGATATCCCACCTGAAAGACTGGTATGTTTGAATTTTTCAAACGATTTGGTACCGATCTAGGTACCGAGAGGTCTACTTTTGAGGTACCCCACCCCCTCTCACATACTCACATACGGTACCGACAGTCGTTGTATTTTTTATTAAAAAAATATTTTATATTAATTTGGAGGGGAGACACAGGTATGTGGCCGACTTGAGGTTGTCCCTGGGTGGTGAATTTTGAGGCGAATCTCACGTACCAGAGCCCCACTACGAGACAGTGGTGTCCGCGAAACGCGGCGTTGTTCTTTAAAAATGATAAAAAGACAACAGGATGCAGCAAAGTTTAGAAATTATGGTAAGAATCGGATGCATTTTCATCGACGTCTTGTTTCGTTGAGTGGTGAGGGGGGCAGTGCTGATGTACTGAACCTACTTAAGTGTCGGTTGCTCCGGGGGCACCACTGATGTAATGGCCCTGCCTTTTGCCAAGATGTCTAGTCAAATACTGAACTCAAGATTGCAGGGAATATTTAACAAATCAGATATAGCCTTGTCTCTTTTAAAGCATTACGTCGGTGAAATCCATAAAGCTAACGGCTTTTTGAACTGCTCCTGGTCCTTTACACTGTAGGCCTTCATGGGGTGTTCCGTACGTGTGCTGACAAGGAGTTCCATAGGATAGCTCTCCTATTTAGAGGTGGATTCATCAAGTTTGGGTCGGAGACATTTCAGCTTGACCTTGACCTGGGGGGGGGGGTATTAGTGAGTCTATATTTTGCTGTTTTTTTTGTGTTTTTTTTACAAACGTGAACCAGGCTGGAGACGTGGGTGTCCCTTCTAACCATAGTAAAGGTCGAATCCGACATGGCGAAAAATATCGACTCAAATATCTCCGCGATTTTGAATCTATTGCGATTTTGGGGCCTTACCCAAATTTGCAAGGACATTACTACAGTGGGGTGTACAGAACACAAGCACTCTTTTGCGATTTTAGACCAGAGAATAAATTATGCACAGAGGTACAAACATAAAAAAGGCAAAATACCCCAAAGACTGCATGAACAAATGCAACACTGCCCTTGTGTTTTTGACACCCCACTGTAGTTATGTCCTTTCGAATTTGGGGTGGGCCCCAAAATCGCAACATGTTCAAAATCACTGAGATAATTTAGCCATTTTTGCCATGTGGGATTCGGCCTTATGGGTATCACAGTTCTCATGGTGGGATGGATTCCTATATCGATTCCTTTAAAGAGTTTCATTTAGGCTATAAAACCTTTTCTTCTTCAGGACTACCCTCACGATTCAGGCAGCATTTCGGACACTGACAATAAAGTCTTCCTCAAGTTCTTAAAGCGAATCAATGATGCAGATTTACAAAAAACGACACCAGCCCCACGGCCTGGAAGTGACGTCACCTCTTGCGTACGCCAGCTGCGTGTGGCTAGGTGAGTGGTTTAGATAACAAGACAGTTCTTGGTATCCTCTTTTATTGTCTCAGCTAGTCCTTTATTTTATGAAGCTATACACTTAGTTTTTTTTAGATTGAGTTTACAGTATTTTTTCTTTTGCAATTTTAAGCGTACGCATAGCAAGTCCTAATTTAGTTGCAATATGATTTGTTTTACCATTATCTATCATTTCCATTCCAGAATCAAGATGTAAGTTGACGACAGTAAATCTCCCTTTAACTGCCTTTAATGACAGCTTACAGTCCAACACTAATACCATGATAAAGTACAAGGAAATCACCAAAGCCTCTAATTTACCTGATACTGTACTAAGAGGTACAAAATGTATATCCTAAAACTCTCTAAACGTTTTAACCTCTGCCTTTGAAGATTTAGTGTGCTGGCCTCAGTGTAAGTCTATAAACAGGCAGACCTACTGCTCAAGTCTCACCTATTCACATATACTATATAGCTAGTCTGTTCATTGCCATTTTGCCATGCCTGATGCGATTTTGATTAGAGGACTTCTCGTTAGATGGCAGCATTGAATGCTTCTATAGCCGCAATATAGAGCCCAGCCCCTCCTAGTAGTGTGTCCTTTCATATGCTCACACTACTTATTACATGGTATACCGGTATCCGTTTTGACATAATGTGTATTGACCAAATCATGTGATAACCTTTTTGAAATAATGTCTTGGTATTTCCAGCTTCTACTTTAAGTACCGGCGGTACAAGTACATTCAAATTTTGATACTCTCCAGAACTAGAAGATACGTTGTCAGATAGACATATAGCCTACTAACAATATCCATTGTGCTTCATAACTTTATGCCACTACCACAACTATCTTTATTATATTGTCATAGATTATTGCTGTTTAATGCAATTTGCTTTCATGAACCCATCGTGAATTAGTGACTTAGATACGGTCGATTATATTAATTAGACAAAGCTTCGCTATAAAACACGACCCTGACCCTTTTCCACCTCCCCACAGTCAATCTTGATGACATGCATGGTGCTCTGGATTGAACACATGCTATACTAAAGTTCTAGTAGCAGCAGCGAATTCACCTTAGTGTAGAGAATATATATATATATATATATATATATATATATATATATATATATATATATATATATATATATAGTGGACAGGACTCCGACAGAGGCCTATATTTGAACAACACTATCTTAGACTTAGTTCTCCGTGTTCTTTACATGTAGGCTCCATTGGGGATAACCAATTATTTTGCAAAGTTGTACAATGTAGTAGCATAAAGGTCACAAAATGAGAAGGGAAAGAAACCTATAAGGGAGTGATCATTTTTCAACAACAGGGGGAGGGGCTGGTGGGTTTGAGGGGGGGGGGGGGGTCAGAATCTTTTTCGACACCTTGAGGGTCAAAATAATTTCACCTGTTTTCAGTGAAAAAACCCACACATTACTATAGGTTAAAAGGGCACTTTCACATGCGATCCTCTCCCCCCCCCCTGGGGGGGGGGTCAAAAAGAATTTGACCCTCGAGAGGGGGGGGGGGTCGGGAAAAAGCTTTTCCACATGCAAACCCACAGCCCCCTCCCCCGTTGTTAAAAAAATGATCACTCCCTAATGAAAAGAGGCACAATGTAAGCTTATCAATAATGAGCGCAGGCGTTGATGTCAACCCGTATCTGTAGTTTAAACATCTATGTCTATACACTAATCATGGAGACACTGAAGTGGTAAGCACATAGTGATGTGATTGTGAGTCGGTGCTCAACATATAAGCCTACATATTTTGCGTGCCCCCCCCCCCTTGTTGTTGACACATTCATCCATACCCAAACAGCGACACATCTAAAACCCACTGCTTTAGGTTGTGAGTGATCCGCAGACAAAATTTGCAGCAACGTATTACTAAAACATTCATATATGGGGTTGAAATAACCTTTTCCGAAGAAAAGGTAAGTGTTTCAATTAGTAAACAATATTTTGTGTGTTAAAAATTGGTATCCATAATATAGCGTGGACAAACACTATATACTACGGAGGTTCATATTCAGACTGAACCGAGTTTCGGGACAAATCTGCTAGACAAGGTATAATATATGACACAATACCTTCATCATTTAACTTTAAGTTAAAATCACTGTAAAGACTCGTCATGTGAAATGGTTCTAAAACTAAAGGCTGTCGCTCTGCTTGATTCCCACTGACCATGCAGCGCTAAGCTCAGCTCGAACAGGGCGCGATCTGCCCAGTGTGGAGGCCGCCATGGTGTGCAGCAACCTGGAGGAGAGGGTATGCGGGCCTACCCAGACCTGAGCAGGTGGTTGGACACGGACAAGACAACTGCTGACTCAGCAGCCTTGGTGGAGCAGGCTACTAGGCCACCTACTGCACCCATCAGGTACGCCGACGTCACATGAGAAACGTGTGCGTTATTGTCGCCAACCATGTTACTTTGCCCATGTTGAAGTATCAGGAATCGTTCAACAATCGTTGGTTGTATAATACCAAGGCAAATGCATGAATAACTGACATCCTTTTAATGCTTCGAAATATGTCGATCAGGGCCTCCAGTTTTAGGTATTTTCCTGTGAAGTGCTATACTGTGACCACCGTCAATGCTACATCGCACCTGAGCATTTAGGCGAAAGCAATAAATTTCTGTATGTTGTATTAGTAGATAGAAGGGAAGCAATTGCATTTCCTATAGTCTGGGTGCAGGAGGGATGACGTCGCCTTTTCCTGTATAGTTCTTTCGCTGTTGATTATTTATCCAGGTTTTTGAGGTGAAGGAAGGCATCTCCATTAGCTAGTTTCCACGTTAGATCCCTGAAATTATTACTTATTTGAGCACCCTAACTCTGAGTGAAAACTATGGAATCATGCATGATAAGAGCCGTTTTAAAACAAGGCTTACGTAAACATGTACTTACTACATACGATCGTTTTCACCAAAATCCTATCTATTTTGTTTAAAACGATTCTATTTTTTAGTACTAAAGATGTTTACTTTTTGCTGACAGGAGTCCGACCCCACGGTGCTACCCTGTGTTGTCGTCAGAGAAGCTGACAGCATCATTACGGTCTGCGCATTCTTACCTGGGCAGGTATACATCACCTGAACAAGGTAAGAAAACAACCAGCCAACAAACTGCATAGACTTACCGGGTACACGGAAAGACAACCCTATTTTGGTAGTATTTTCATCTTTCATCATGGGAGGTCTCCTTCCTATCCTTTCAATAGCAGATGTGTCAAAATATATGCCAGAATCCTTTTATTCAATGAAAACACTGCCAAAATAAATAATGAAAATATGGTGGTCTTTTCATCTACGTCCCACTTACAGATTTCTATCTTTACTGGATGTACACAAGTTTGTGTCCTGTTAGTGAATAAGCTACATCCTATATAAATACCCCATGGTTTTTTCTCTTATTGGCACGGGATATGGGCATTTTTCAAATTTAACATTCTGTGCAGTTCTTGTGATGTCACATCACAGAACGAGCTTTCGTGGGTGAGGCTATCACTCAATGTACTTAAAGGTTTTCTATTCCCTTACCAATGCAGAGACACTTCCAGGGTCATCAGACTATGGCCTCGACAGAAGCCAAACACTGCCGCTCAACTTAACACTCAACAAATCCTCACGGCGACCGCAATCCAGCCGATTGTCCTCTGCCACAACTTCGCGCCCTCTTTCCGCAAGGTCGCGAGGTTCGGCGAGATCTGTCCGCAGCAATGGTAGTATGAGTAGTAGGAATGTTGACTCTGGCTGTGGCACCTCTATCACTGCCAGGACTGGAACTAGTGACCTCCCCACTTCCCCCACCCATAGACTGCATGATGACGACTCCATAGATGACATTAGATGTGCGAGTACCCTCAAAACCTGGTCCTGGAACAGCATGATTGAGCTGGTTGAGAGCATGGAGGGGGCGGGGCATGATGGGACAGGGACAGGGTTTGGAGACATGGGGGAGGGGCTTAGAATGAGAGGCAGCGACTGGCCTAAGAGAGCAGACCAAGGCTTTTCTGGAAGGCCAACATATAGTGCAAAGTGGAATGCGGCAGATAATCTAAAAGATTGCGAGGGGGACTTTGGCGTTGGCTCCAATATCCTTCAGCAGGAGATTGTGACACCCTGTGGTGAGCAAGGTTTTACTTGGTTAGACATGAATAACGGAGGGAATGTACACGTTGATCTGTTTCCTGCTAACACACTGTTAGATGGTAACAATATAAACCTTTGAACTAACAGGTTCAGAAGGATCTCATAACAGAGCTCTCCTGTTTGCATGATAATCGATGATAACCTCACAGAAAAGCAATTAGCCGCCCACTGAAATAGGTCCATTTTATCAAAACTATGATATGAGAGCTCCACACTGAGGGAGAGTATCAGTACTCTGCCTAGGGGACACTTTGGCCGAGAAACACAAAAACATGTATGGATATAACCAGTTGCTTGGTTTGAGAATTTAAGTTAAAAAGAATTGAAAATTTTTATTGGCATTATAATTCCCATATCGCTAGGAATTTTTCAATAGATGTCAACCAGACACACGCCAGCGTAATATTCCAAGTTAATTATAGCAGGGTGGTTAGGGTTGGTGACTCTAAACACACTGTTTGCCGACCTTGAATTGGCTGTCTCCCTTTTCTCTGTGCCAGTTACATCCTAACCCATAGTGTGTATGGAATCGGGTTACACTAACACAGACCTACGTTTTAACATCTGTCTATGTCAGTGTCCACTTGACTGATTGGTTTAACACCTGTCGATGACAGTTTCTGGCTAACGCCTGCCCAAGGCAGGGTCCAGCTGACACCTGTCCATGGCAGTGTCATGGCACTAGACCCCTAAATTCGACAAAGTGACATGGCCATTTCTTAAAATCGACATGGTGACATGGTCATTTCTTAAAATCGACATGGTGACATGGCCATTTCTTGTGACATGGGGCTTAGTGACATGAAAAATATGGCACAGAGAAGGCCTCAGCAATCCTCAGAAGGCTTCAAAATGCACCCTTTAGGATCACAAATCTTCAAAATTTTCCTGGGGGATCCCAGAACCCCTTTCCTTTCCTTTCCTTGTTCTAACAACAATTTTTCCAAGGTGTCACTGAACATCACCGTGACCTTGTAACAGAGTGGTCATTGTTGAGGGAGGGGGTGGTTTGTTTGAAGGGGGTGTAAACAATTTGGACCCCTCTTGAGGGAGCATTAGGAAAAAAAAACCCAGCCTGCTACTATAGATCAAATAGAGGGATGAATATTTTCCATGCCTCCTGCGTACAGGGAGGGGGGCACAAAAAAAATTTGAATGCTGCCAAGGGAGCTAAAAGGTTTCTCAACACCCCCTTGTTGATAAATAATGACCACTCCCTGAGTTGTGATAAGCCCCATAAAAAATAGGTCTAATTGGATCAGCCATGTTAGTGACACTAGGGAAACATGTTTTTGCTTAGTGACATGGGACATTGGCCTTTCTTAAAATCGACATGTGACATGGAGACCCCCCCCCTCATCAAGGGCCCCAGTGTCCAGCTAACACCTGTCCATGACAGTGTCCAGCTAATACCTGTCCATGACAGTGTCCAGCAAGCCCAGCTCGGAATGACCTAATTCCCTGTTGGATTAGTAGAATCAAGCCGCTGGGGTTAGTGTGAGAGTCCAGCTGACTGAATGTGGCTGGCAGGGAAAGAGTAAAGGTAGTAGCATTTTCACGGTATCCTCACCACCAAAATGGTATGTAACCGGGATACTTTCCAGCAATGAATGAAAATCGTGGGTACTGAGCTTATTTTTGAGAAACACGACCTAGCACCTCATATAGGATTTCATCGTAGTTAGCACATAATTCCCCATATCCATATTCATATCCAAGAAAGATTATTTTCTACAAATTTCCACAAACACAGACTACAATTATACCTTTACAGTGAATAATTTTTCAACATAGGGCCCCACCATATTTCCAAGGTTTAGACAGTGTTAGAGAGAAAAATGTGTTTTGACTCTACCCTCTGAAGCGCTACCACAAAGTGTCAAATTTGGACTCAGCATCCACTGATGCCCAACAAAGAAACGCAGGCTATTAACCAATACGATTGCAGCTTACTGGTTTCTGGTACCCACGATCCCTTGCTCCAATAGATTACTCTCCAAGTTAACTACTGGTGGGGGCACGTTTTTATGGCAGAGTCTTGAAAAATGAACAGATGTGTATATGTTTCACTTAGCCTTTAGGGTGTGTGTTTGAGGAAGCACGAAGACACCACTCCCTTGGCCTGTCGGCTCATTGAGGCTCCCTTGCTGACCGTTACACCCCCCTCCCCTCAACCTACTCACCCACTCACATACTCAATAGGTTGTTGTAACTGTAACAGATCTCGCATCTGTACTTTTAACTCACAATACAAACCGATCGGCTATTACACCTTTGGTATACTTTTAACTCACAATACAAATCAATAGACATATTCTAAATCAATCTCTTAAATACAATCCTCTCCATGCGAGATTTCGTTTCTAATCGTTCTCACCTTCACACATACTCACACTGAAAGAACACTTTACATTCCCGAGAACCATGGCACAGTATACAAAAACTCATTCCTCTTGCAGGCCATTCGGTGCTGCAGAGTATATCATTCTGCAGGCCTGGATTGATCTTGGCAAGACCGAACACCTCAGTATTATGATTGTCAGGAAAGAAAACAAGAATTGAATTTTTATTTTAATCATTCAATTTATTAAATATTAACAAACAGCAATGCCTTTATCTTAGCCTCTATCAACCTTTATAATGAACCAATTTGCAAGTCTTAAAGACAAATTGTAGCCCAAGGTCCCAAGACTACAGCGAGACATTCCATCCTGCAGTCTGGCAATGTCTGCAGGCCCAGCAGCGATTTTGCTGGCAAAAGCCTCAGTCCTGCGAGTTTTCGTATTAACTGCCGTGGCATGTAATAACACTGCCTGTCCATAGCGGCTTGTCAGTATGGTGTAGTATCTAGTAAGGACGTGTATTACTACTTGCTTTTATATAACCTACTACTAAGTATAATACAAAATGATATAATATGTTGTAGAATATATCTTTATATCAGCAATCAAGCTGTAAACAATACTTTTCAAAAAAGTAATCTTTTCGAATAAAATAGCGTGTGTAATAAAGGTATATTCTTTCACTGTTTGTATCTATTTCAGAGACTTTGGGGCCCTAGAAGGTCATGTGGGTTTCGAAACATCTTTTAATGTTAATCATTTGCAATTACCTTTAAAACAGGAGAGGCTGAGGATTACGAAAGGCTAGGTTAGTATAATTACCATACTTGCAAATAGCATTGGCTAGGAAGAATGCCATGAATTGTGAAAATGATAAAGAACGTATATACTTGTTACTTTAATGGGAATGGCACAGGTCACTATAATCGTGCACACATTTTCACGTGTTGTAACATTTACAGTTGCGCCGCCGGGGGAGTGGTCTGCTTCACCAGGTGATGGTGCGTCTGTCTTCAGCTTAGACATACAAAGGTAAATCAAATGGACCATTTTACTTTCTCTTTCAGTTTTGTTTATGAACTAATTGTGTCTTGAATACCTCTTTGATAGACCTTAACTAACCTCCTCCTCACAATATGCGTTCATCAACCTTGCATGTGTTTATCATCATGTTTCTTTAGTTACACCTAGATGGTGATTATTGTATAGTTGTAATTGGACAAATAACCCCAGTGCTCTCATATCATTGCCACTGTTAATTGTGATTACAGATCGGAGAGTCAGTTGTTAGAGGAGGAGTCCCCATCTGGACAACCTTCATTCTCCAGTATGTATATAGTGGCCGTAGTTCATATACTTTATATGATTGCATCATACTTACAGTCGTAGGGGATTCTATGGCTTATTTTAATGTCTCTGACGACAGCCGAGGCCTCAGATCACTAGGAAACCCACTATGTGTGTTGCATCGACGACCGCTGGGCTATAACAGCTTAACCAAATCCTAAGTACGTGATTGCATGGAGGCAAAGCGTTAGCAACATCTCTGAGGTGGCTCTATCAACAGCAGGCCTCTCCAGTAAGGCGCAATCCACAAATGATGTCATTCTGGAGGGGCAGGGGCAGGGGTCAGACCTGGCATGATGGTAATTTTTCATATACCTTCAGCTTTGCAAAATTTTAGATCGTCAGATACGTTGAATTAAGTGACGACTATAAGTGCCAGGGTTATAGGTTTTAGCATGACCAGAACTGGAGGTATACAAGACAAGGTATTTGCATGAAACTAATTATCACAATTGTCTTGGACTTGTTCTGGCAAGGTGAACGTGGATGAAGCATGGTCTGTTTCCACGGGGTTGTTTCTTCATTTTACATTGAACAGCATCTCATGGTCTCTTACAGTAAGCAGGCACAAGGACGTGGCACATGGTGAGGACTTGGAGAGAAGTGACACCGGTCTGTCCGGACCAGAGGAACAAGAGGAACTATCAGAAGAAGGTTAGTAAATAGGAACATGACACATATACATGTACAAGGTCCGTTTCAGAATAATCCCAGCTACCATTGCTCTGTGATCAGAATCGACCTAATAGACGGGTGGGTGCACAGTGGCGGATACAGGGGGGGGGCCGAACGGGCCTTGCCCCCCCCCCCAAAAAAAAAAAAAAAAAAAAAAAAGGAGGAAGAGAAGAGAGAGGGAGAGGGGAAAGGAGAGGGAGGCAGTTATTTGAATATAGGGTTCCATATACCATTAGAAAGCTTTGATCATCAGGAAATGACCTGTTGGGTTCTCTTATAAGTGCAATACAAACTGAATTTCTTTCATGATTTTGAAATAATTATTTCTGTCCTCCAATATTCAAAAAAACACCTTCCAGCCCACCAGGGTCATATCTCCTCCATCCCCCCTCAACATGTTTTATTACTTAAGCCGTAGGATCACATATCAGGGGAGGTCTTGCCCTTAAAACAAAATCTTATCAGGGTCTAGAAAATGTGTCATCTATTTTTAAAAAGCACCAGAATGCACCTTTTGTCCTGGCATTTTTCAAAAATATTCCTGGGGTTCCCCTATACCCCACTACTTCCATCGTCATAACAATATACCCACCTAGCACTTCATATTCCAGTACAGATCATTATACACTAAAGAAATTACCCTTTTCCCTCTTGATGTGACACAAAAATATCCTCTCCCCCATTCTCTTTCCCCGAACCTTTTTTTTCAAACTTCAAATGGTTCCAGAGCCCTTAATTTCTTTAGGGGAGTAGGGGTGATACCAATCTATATATAGTGCCAAAATGCCTCAGATTGCACCATTTCAACTCTTAGATTTCAACTTTCTCTTGGGGGCCAAGCCCCCAAACCCCCATCCTTTCAATTATCAGAAGCTTAATACAAATGCCCTATTTCATATGGTGTTCAATGATGTACCAGAATGGAATTTTTCTTGTAGAGATCTTCAATGCATTCTGTTTGTGTAGGGAAGGAGATATACAGGCCACCTTTTCATCAAGAATTGTTAACATAAAAACTGATTTCTCACTTAAATTTTACAAGACCTGAGACTTAATATGTTCAGTTAGAATGCATAAGAATGCACCATTTCAAGTCTAAACCCTCAAAATTTTCTTGGGGGGGCATGCCCCCAAACCCCCTACCTTGACCACTGCGCTTCGCTTGCGGTGCTCCGAGACATGTAACACCCCTAACACTTTCACCAGGTCTTGGCCCCCCCTCTAGAGAATCCTGGATCCGCCACTGGTGCAAACTGCAGTACTAGCCCGATAGTCCGCCAAATACCAAAGAAAAAAAATGGAGTGACAGTTGATTTCATATTTTCTCATGTTTGGTCATAAATCACTGCAAATAATAAACCAAGCCCATTACTCATTATAAGTTTAACTTGTGGATATGTGGTGGGTAATTACTTTATCTGGTATGTCCAGGTGGATACATTCATCCATACATATATATTGTGGCTGCCAGTCAGAAGTTACTGTGTGTGTAAGCTGCATGCTCTCATTATGACAATCACCGGAAGTTGTACCCAGGTCTAAGGAAGAAACCCTAATGCAGAGGAAAAGGACTTTTTGATAATGTAGTTCCATAAGCATTGAGAGCACAAAAAAGAAGAAGAAAAACTCCAAGAAAAATTTAGGCTCAACTGTAGGCTATGACATAAGATACTTCCTACTCCATTTCCTGTTGTCTAAATACCTTCGTCTACAATCCATCCTCGGTGTCATTTACAGCATTAAAGTACAAACCCGCAGCTGAGAATCAAGATACCAATAGATCTTATAGTAAAAAGGCCTTCGAGCCTGAACCCAGTTCTGAAGAACGTCTACCATCTGAAGGTGAATGTATAACATATTCTGAGGTAGACTTTGCCCCAGAAGCAGAAATCATCTCAGACACTGAAGCTGTGCCAGACTTCCCTGAGCGGGACGCGAGTGTAGCAGAAATCATCTCAGACACTGAAGCTGTGCCAGACTTCCCTGAGCGGGACGCGAGTGTAGCCACTGACGGAAGTCAAGGTTTGATCCGTGTAACGTCCGCATGTCTGCACAGCAAACACAATAACACTCACAGAAAGTAGAATGAAACTGTAGCCACAATTGTTAACTTACTTTGACATATATCTTTACAGGTTTTGGACCTTTTTTAATCGGTAATCATATGGCGATGCTGTCTTGACTTAACTCCATAAAGTCTGTTTTTGGGTGATATCCACATTGAAACAGTACATTCACACATGAAATTAATCCAAATTTTATATTTGACCGGAAATGCTATAGGTCGAATCCCACCAGGCATTCCATGGATCCGAGGTCTCTGTGCTTTGGCCTGGCATTCTAGAAGCCTTGCCGAACTACTAGATCCAAGCAGTGATTGGTGCAATTTTGTGACACAACTCACTGTGCTATTCAGAATCAATCCAAGAACTGTTTTTTTTCTACGGCCTCAGCAAAGACCTCAGAACATCACAGCATAAAACACAGAGATCCCAGAGCCGTGCGACACCTGGCCCCTTACTCGGATTCAAACTAATGAGCGACACTAGCCATATATATATATATATATATATATATATATATATATATATATATATATATATATATATACAGTGCAATTAATCAGTGTAATAGAACTAAAATATAACTAACGGACACGAATGCAGGAATCTATAACCTGCACCATCCATCTTTGCATTTCAACTGACTTTATATTTTCCGGCCAGGCATATCAATTTAAACTAAAAAAGCAAAATTGTACAACGTGCAACTGAGACATGAGATTTATGAAGGAATTACATAAATGCCCTGTTCACAATGAAATAGGGTTGGGTAAGGGAGTGATCATTTTTTAACTATAGGGGGGGGGGACTGGTGGGTTTGCGCACGGATGCATGGAAAAAATTCCGAACCCCCCTCTCGATGGGTCATAAATTTTTTGACCCCCCAAGGGCCAAAAATCGCATGCGAAAGCGCCCTTTTAACCTATAGTAACACGCGGGCTTTTTCGCTGAAAACAGGTGAAAAAATTCTGACTCCCCCTCAAACCCACCAGCCCCCCTGCTGTTAAAAAATGATCACTCCCTAACCTGAAAACCATTTTTCTTATTCTACTTGACCTCACGAGGAATTATCATTTCAGATAGATGTATCATTATGTATATGTTGCATGGTCACTGAGTATGACGATCATTTTGATGTTCTCTAATCACCACACAGAGTAATTGATTAAATTCGCATTAAATTCACAGGCTAGGCATCCCAGTCTGCTCCTGTCCATCCTCGATTATGAGTATACTTCACCAATCAATATTTCTTTATAATTTCACCCAGAAATTAACTTGCTTTACCCCGTCTTGATTTGCTCTGCTTTAATCTGTCTGCATCTACTTGACTTGACAGACGCAGTGTCCAGTGTAATTACAGTGGAGATAGTAGGAGGCCGTCACTCTGCCTCTGCCACACCAGGTAACACAGATCTACCTCATGCAGTAACAACCACGACTAGACCCAACCCTCGTCTTCTGACCATGGTTTTCCATATTTAGTCATAGACAGTTACCAAACTTGGTGTACTGTTATTTGATTTCTGTCCATGTCTTTAAATGTTGGTGCGAGATTAGGTGCAGTATTTCTTATTGTCTAATGACTGCATTTGCATGTGACAAATTGCTTTCTTCTGAGCCTATATGATATAGAACTATGAACGTAGAAATATTCCAAACTGACACTTAGTGTTGTTCTCGGGTTGTTGTATTCAGTAGCAATACAACAGCGTCAGTCACTTTTAAAGTCCCCCCTCTCCCCAGTCAATAAACCCATCAGGATCCACATGGCTGCTCTGAATATGCATGTCCCCATAGTCAGACATGATGATTTTTATTATACAACGAGATCCAAAAGTCAGGCTAACGACTTTTTGACTCCCGGTGTAGGATGGTTCCATGGTAGAGACCAACTCCCTCCTCCCACAGCCACCAGCCGAAGTGCAAACTGCAATGTTGTTCAATGCAGTGCCTTATGCATAAGGTGGCGCCACTGTTACAAATAGCTACAAAAACTGCAACAAAAAGCAGGGGGGTGGGGCTGGTTTGAGAAGGCAGGCCCGTAACTAGCCCTCTTCGCGGGGTGGTTCGATTTTCGATAAGGTGGAACTCCATGAGTTCAAAGATGGAACCTGCCAAAAATCTTGTCGAATAAAAGACTAAACTTTCCTTATTTTTTGTACAGATGTGTAATGGTGATGGGCCAAAATTTCCCCATTTTAAGGTTTGCTTTCTAAAATCCTTAATGATTGTCCGATTCACAAGCTGCGAACACTGACATGTAGCTAATCATGTGCAATTTTAGGCTGGCTAGGGTGGAACATTTTTGGTCCATCAGGGGCCTGGGGGGTGGGGGTTCGTTCGAACCGACGAACCCCCCTAGTTACGGGCCTGGAGGGGGTCAAAGAAATCGTTTGTTTGTTTAATCATTAATTAGTGCCTATTTTCCGCCAATTTTGATAAGGTTTTTCGGCCGTGTTTGTTGACATTTTTCGACCAGGGAGTGAGAGTGGCTGACTGCTCATGAGAGTCACAGGAGGGGTGGGCAGAAGGTGAAGGACACACAGGTTTGGGGGGAGGGGGGCTGTAGGAGCCTCATTCAAAAGGTAGGAGGAGGAGGGTGTTAGAGTCACATGCAGAGGCAACATTATTTTGTACCCCACCCTCAGAAGGTTTGAAATTTCCCCCATTAACCCACTACCCTTCCTGTTTGTATAAATCCACAATCCCAGGGCCGAATGTGAACTCTTAAGCCACCAGGCCCTACATCGTCCGATGTCGCCTTAGTGCAAGAAGGTTGTAACTGACATTCTGGCAAAAATGAGTTTTCATCTGTTTTAACATGTATTGACCCTTATCTAGCTACTATGAAAGACTGAAGCTCTGCCTATGATTATGTGTGCTTACAGGCCCCACTGTAATGTTACTGTTTCCACTTTGTGCTATACTAGTTAGGACACTTCTTTTGCCTCTCCTGCAAAAAAAGCATATAAAACCTTCTTGCACTAAGGTGACGATATGTTCTAGCGGAACGGGTCAGACATCAATCACACTGCACACAAAGCTCTTAAGTCTATAGGGCTTTAGTGTTGACGCCTAGTGGAATGGCCATTGCTTGATCTGGTGCCTGGCTAGATAACCACTGATAACAACCAGCATGATGGGTACTGGGTGTTACATAATGTACCCCAAAAATTCTGCAGTGAATAAAGGGAATCATCTGATTGGTTAATGATATATCCCGGGTAAACCGGTGGGTCTGCCATTGCTTTATCTGAGACTTGGCGAGATAAGTACTGATAACAGTCTGCATGATGGGTACCAGGTGTTACATAATGTACCCAAAAAATTCTGCAATGAATGAAGGGAGTCCATTGGTTGATAATGCATCCCAGGTCAGCCCTATAGGGTGAGTCACAAGTTGTCCTATGATTACCCTGGATCATTAAGTGTGCTATCTGACTCTGTAGGGCATGGAGGAGCAGAATAACTTTATTGGGAGTCCACAAGGAGAAATCTCCTTCCATACCAACAGTGGGCATACCAGATTCGTAAAAGGCGACAAACTCAGGATTTCTTGTGTCTTGGGGCGAGCTTGTGGGCAGCTGGTGTCCATATGCGCGGGCCGAGGCTTACATGCTTGTCTTTTGCCATGGAATTCCCCCTCAGTGAACCACGTCTGAGTGATTAAAGGCCGTGGTTGGTCTGGCCCTGCCTATAGGACCAGGCAAATAAAAGAACACTTGCTATCCTTCGAGAAGAGTAGGGGAATGAAGCCCCGGTAGCGGTTTTCCCCCTCAAGCCTCCTCATACATTTGGTCATTCATCTCATAGATTCGGTCATTCATAGATACGGTCACTGCTGTGTCGGGCAAGCAGCATATAAATACCTGTCCAAACAGAAAAGAAAGGACTTAATGTCTGAGAAACCTTGAATGTCTGAGTTCCTCGATGGCCCCTGGACGTAAAACTAAACAAACAAACAAACAAATCTGACTCTGTATCGCGCCTTCAGCGTAATTGACCATTGCCTAGCTCAGTGTCAGGTGAGTGCTGAGGCGGCAGGTTGCATACCTAGGGATCATGTATATTCAAAGGAGCCAAGTGGATTCAGATGGGTCTTGTTGACAGGGAAGAGGTGAGGGACTTTGAAAGTGACTGACCTTTTAAGCAATGTGTGCTTAAAGTAGTAATCTGTCTGTGTATAAAACAACTCCCCTGTGTCTATCAATTATGGGTCTAGACCCCTAAATTCGACAGGGTGACATGACCATTTCTTAAAATCGACATGTGACATGGAGCTTAGTGACAAGGACATGGAGAATGAAAAAGTTAGTGACATGAGACATGACCTTTCCTTAAAATCGACATGTGACATGGAGCTTAGTGACAGAGACATGGGGAAATAGAAATTTAGTGACATGTGACATGGCCTTTTCTTAAAATCGACATGTGACATGGGGACCCCCCATCTAGACCCCCTCAATTGGCATGCTACCTCGCAATGATACACCTACTTGGACTATCTTGGCCCGGGGGGGCACTCTCTATGTAAGGTATACACATATGTGCGGCTGGCAAGGGTACTTTTTCAAGGAAAAGTCCCTAGCAAGCCTCCTGTTTAAGCCACAAATGTCCCTAGCAAGGGTCTACTTTTCAGCAAAATGTCCCTAGCAAGGGTCAACTTTCAGCAAAATACCCCGATTTACGCAGGAAATTTCGAAATTTTCTTGGACATAAGCACAGTTTTCATGAAAATAACATGAACCAAATTCAATTTTCTCCCCAATCAGTGTAAATTTAAGACATTTTGAAACAAATCTAGGATTATTGAGTCAAAAGTGCCCTAGCAAGGGTAGGCTTTCAGAGAAAAACCCCGCGAATGAGTGCCCTAGCAAGGGTAAGGGTTGTCGTGGGTTCAGCCACACACCTGTATCAAAAAAAATTGAAGTGCCCCCCCGGGTTCTTGGCTCTGTGTTCCGCATGGTTTATTCTTCTCCCATGACCTTGCTGTTCAGCACCTCTTCCTTCTACCACCAGGCAGTTCACGCGTGAGTTTACTTGGTTCAAACCTCAGCCTGCACAATTCTCCCACAGAGGACCTTAGCCGGGACTACCAGCGGCCTCCTAGTGTATTGGGTGACACTCCGCCAACTGGAGGGTCTATAACTCCAAATGCCTCAATGACCATTGTGCAGCCTAATGGGGAACCCTTGACCAGTGCAGAGCTAGCTGTACCCTCTGATGATCCAACAACTGATATTGTAGCAGATCCCGGAGGAGATCACAACACCGCAAAACCTTCAAGCCGACAGCATCATGAGCATGCTTTCATTGATCATCAGTCGCATATAGCACACACTATTAAGCATGTCCAATTTCCCTGCACTCCATCACCTTCAAAACACTCTGTCCGCATCCCTGCACCACGCATGCGCACTAAAGTTCTGCAGAGGTCTGCCGAAGCCCGCCCCACCCCGCGTTCAAAAACATTTCTGTCTTCAGCCAGACGACCCTCTGCTACGTCCCGGCCCCTGACGTACGTTTCCGGTCCCTCAGCAGCGTCCATAGGTAGCGTCCAACTGACACCAGTGACGTCTGGCGAGAAGAGGTCTACAGAGGAGCTCATGGCTACATTACTTAAGCAAGCGGGTACCCAGCCCAAAGCTAGTAAATCCACTACAAAGGTAACTACTGTCCAATTTCAGGGGCGTAGGAAAAAGGGGGGGGGGCAGGAGGGCCTGCCCCCCCCAATCATAAAGGAGGTGGGGCCTGAGTATGTCTGGGCCCCCAAAAATTTGTTTAAGTAATGGGATAGGGAAAATGGGGGCATGGGCCTCAAGTCAGATCTAAAATTCATCAAAAATTACTTTTCTATACAAATTTATAAAGGTATGTAAAGGCACTGTTTTGCTTGAGCCGACAATTCAAGGGGGCCAAGGTTGCTTCCTACGCCTCTGAATATAAGAGTAAAGACATGAGGACAATCAGAAAAAAAGGAAGAAAAATGAAGATGTTTCTCACCATCGGGTCACAATGAAAACAAAGTGGGGGAAGATTCTATCTTTTTTCTTGTTTTGTTGGTAAGGGTATGTGCAATGAAAACAAGTGGTGAAATGCTAGAGATCACCAATTTTAAATTGCATGGCTGTCCGTGGGTGCGAAAGTTATATTCAAAACTGTCACAAACATTTCAAAACAGTAAAAATGTTTATTACTTATGACTGGCTGCATTTCATTCATGAGTAATAAACATTTATCTGCATTTGCCCGTGTCATAGCGCATTTCCCTAAAAAGATGAAGGCAGTCATGAGGGAATTCTTAGACCGGAGTGGTCTAAATGTTCCTTCATTTGATTCACTCTGTTTATCATTCTAGGTGTATCTTTCTTTTATAATTCTCTAGATCTTTTCCCTGACCTGAAAAGGGACTAGCAACATTCATGTGTAATCAGGTACAGGTCTCGGATATAGTTTTCAACATTCCTTGATAGTCAAATCAAATATGGATCGTGTTTAGTGGAAACCGACACCATGAACTGGGCTATTTATCCTCACATTGAGGTGGGTGGATGAATTTCAGAAAAGTTCTCAATCATTTTTACATACCTGTATATCATTTACAACCGGGTGGAATGCCCATATCCTCTTTGTCAGCAAGCTTATGAGAAATTGATATATGTACATTTTTAACAGACGAAAAAACCGTCTAAAGGCAAATCCAAAGGAGGGAAGAAGTCTGACGATCTGGCCTCCACTTCAGAATCTGATGTTCAGAAACTTGACAGCGAAGCTGACACGGCAGTGAAGGCTATTGCCGAACAGGTATGCAATCTTATAGTCACTACAAGTTGAGTGGTGAAGCAGAGCATGGATTTTTAACTTGAGAGGGTACATACTTAATGCTCTCTTTAGCTTATGTGCAACAGCCTTCATGTATGGCTCAGTCGTCGCAGCAGAAGGTATAGTATCCAACACTAGTACATTGAGCTTGAGTTTCTACCTCACCTGGGGCAGCCGAGATAGTGTAGACAATATGATAAAACTTTGCATACTTTCAAATCCTTTGTTTTCTTTTCGCATAGAGACCCGAAACCCCACACAAATTTAAGAAACTTCCTGTTATATGAGGTAAAGTAAATTATCATGGTCCATATTGTCTATTCTATGTGTTTGATGAATTTGAGGAATTATCCTTTACAGTTACAAATATGAGAATGACATTTGATGCAGTAAATCACTCCTTTCTTTTTGTAATGGTTCGCTCTATGCTATATAGATATGGGTGGATCTTTGGCTCGCTTAGTGGCTATAAGAACCAACACAACATGAGTAGTTCGAGTTGGGCAAAGCCCTCAATCTTCCACCCCTTGGATGGCCTTTATTAAGTATAATCAGAAGGTCAGGTAACGCATGTGGACTGGACGACGTCCAGTCCTCTTCTGCCGATCACCCGGCTCCTTAGTAAGAGCTGGACGTGAGGTGTGGTGCTGCCCCCTCTTGTACCAAACGGGTATCGCGAAGCGACGCCTGGTTGGCATAGAAGGAACAAGCAACACACGACCACATCTCTCGTATGATCCGCACTAGTATATATACAACGATGCCGGCCCCTACACCACCACCCCTAGACTTTACCTAGGGTAAGTGTTATAATAGTAGACTAGTAAACCTTTGTATTACATATAGTGACTAGTATTTACACAGGTGAGTCTACAGTATAGTAGTTAAATAACTAATATAACAATACAGGGGCATCATAAGTATTATGTACATTAATAGGCTTCGTTACATATGTGGTGGTCCTGCGTCGTCTTCGAGGTACCTTCGTGGTCCTCGTGGGCGACATCGAGAGCACCTCTATTACCCGACGCCTGGGGGCGCTGGAGTCCAGCGCCACATCACCACTTGGTCACGTGGCCCTCGACCCCGGTGTATATAAGGCCGTTGTACGGCCTTCCTCAGGGTCAGTCCAGCCCCGACTGACCATCGTGAGCGATGGTTAGCGGCTGCCCGGCTACCCGGCTACCATATTCTAATACTCCTCTGTGCTGCTGCACAGAGGAGGTGTATGTGGAATATCAACTGTAGACACTAGAAGGCCTAGTGTCGAACCTGTTATAGAGTTCAAACTCTGCCCCCTGTAACTGTGATCGAGAACGGCTGATGCCTATGTGTTATTAGACAATAAAGTTTTAACTGGAACCTGAATAGTTGTTCTTCGTTGTTTATCGAAAGATTCGATTGAACATCGAGGGGTAGAACACTACACTGGTGCCGTGACCAGTTGTTAACTTTAGTCCGCATAGGTACTGCGAGCTTAAGTTCGACATGCAGGGTCACTTGGATGAAGGTGATGACCCCAATCACCAACATCAAGTGACTACAGGCCCGTTAGTGGATAGGAACGATCCACTAATCGGTGGTGGTTTGAACCACTCTCTGATAATAGGTCCATCGTCTGACCCGTTGGGCCTGTATCAAAGGAGCCGGCTACTCAATTGGCGAGTATCGACTCAACTCTCTCCGGCGGCTGAGAATTTCTTGAGGGCACAGAGTTTGTCCTATGTAGAAAAATCAGCCTCGCCCGTGGGAACTCCAATGGGCCTTGGCAGTTGGTCCTTCGAGGGTCCCTCGCCCGTGTCGATACAAGGAAGTATGGACAGTGGCAGGGGACTCAACGAGGAGCAACGCCAACTGCGACAGGGTCGTCAGCAGTTGGATGCTCTCGCGAGTAACACCACGAAAGCTCAGGAAAAGAGTACAGAAATAGAGCTAAAAATTGGAACAGCTTAGGCAGCAAGCGCTAGAGGCTTCGAACAAGACTCAGATCGCGAATAGAGAACTTGCTGATCTTCAAGAGAAGGTCAAGCAGCTCTCTAGCGAAAAAGAGTCCTTACTTGCAACGAAGTCGGAGATCGAGCGTAGTCGATTGACAGCAATGGATTGTCAATCACTAAAAGCGAAGATCGACCGCCTTGCTACTAGCCGCCGAGAATGTGTCGAGAGAGCTCGAAACGATTATTGGGATGCCCAGCACGAGCAGACGTCCCTTAAACATAAGTTGAAACTACAAGAAGTAGAAAAGACTATGTTGGAGGAACAACTGCAAGAGTTGCGGCATGAGTTGAACCAACAATCAGCCGAGCATACTGAAGAAGTAGCTGAGCACCTAACAGCTTATGAAAAGCAGGTCAAACAGCTACGTCAGGAATGGGAGTCGTTACTCTGTCAGATGCAAGCTGACGAGGATGCTCGAGCCAGGGACGAGGCAGAAATGCGTCGTCGCTTTGAGGAACGAATCGAACACGCAAGCAAAATGGCGGAATATCAGATTCTAATGGAACAAAAAGCGAGGCATGAGGCCGAGCTTAATTCTTTGAAATCTGAATCCCTAGTAGCCCAATCACTGAAGGATCAGAATGATTCGGATACTCTGGGAGCCATGCGTGGAGAAATCGATAAGCTCCAACGGGAGATATCGTCTCGCAGGAAGGCTGATGAAGCCAGGGTGAATAAAGAAGTTCGTGATGAACTCGCACTCGAGGAACGTCTGAAGGAGCAGACGGAATCGAAATTGCGTGCCGCTAGACTTCGAGAGAAGCAACAAAGTAGTGAATGCAGCACTACTAGAGTTGCCACTCAAGAGGACCTAGTCGAAAACCCTGACTACAGAGAGTGGCTTGACCGTGCCATGAAGGAGGTCAAGCAGCTCTTTGCCCTCTGCGAGCAACGAGATCTCTCGAAGCCCGAACATGCCCGCCTGGAATTCCTGGTTTCGGAATTAAGACAGGCTGAACGTTCAAAACAGCAGGCAGAGATAGATAGAATGGTGGGGGCAATCGACGACATCTCGAAAGTGGATTCGAGGTCACGTCGGAACCAACCAGTTCTTTCGATGCCGCGCACAGATGGTCTAAGTGGAGTGATCGGGCAGTTCTCGACCCCTACCACGGCCCAACAACATGTTGATCCACCCAAATATAGGGATATCAGGTTCGAGGCTTCGCATTTGAGTGAGGCCGATTCCGGTAACCCTTGGGGGATGAATCATAGTCGTGCAGACAGGACTATGAGGAACATGGGGATGGACCATCAGATACCTAGAAGAGGTACAACATTCGCTCTTGATCAGGTCAGAAGATCAAGCAGAATGTTTGAAAATACCTCTATCGGGCATGAACCGGCCCGAACTAGGTCAGTCAAGTGCCCTCCATTTACATGGAAGGATGATTGGCTCCGTTGGTACCACGGATTCAATCATGTCCGTCGAGTAAATGTGTGGACCTCGAGTATGGCATTAGCTCAACTCCTCATGTTACTCCAGAATGGCCCCGCAGCTGATACTGTGTGGCTATGGGAGGAGCATGGAGATGGGACTTTGGATGGACTGGTCGACATGGTAACAGAAGCCATGACTTCTAGCCTGCAAGATCCCATTGTCACAATGGAGAAGAGACGCCAGGGCAAGAACGAAAGCATTAGAGCCTATGGCTTTGCTTTGAAACATCTAGCCGGCGATGCCTATCCAGGTGTGGACTTCTCGGTTGAATGGCTCATAACCAAAGTCAACCAGTTGTTCATAGGAGCATTGTATGACGTTGATTTACAACAAGACGTGCTTCGGGAATGGCGCACTTACATGTCTCTCAAGGATCTCATGGACTTGGCAGATGAGTTGTTGCGGAAACGACAACTCCTGCCGAAGTTGGTGAATCCTACCTCGACAAATGCATTGTCGGCGTTGGCCGACGCCGCTTTGGTCGAAGAGGGACAGGGGGAGGTGTCCTCATACTCGAAGCCCGGGGCGGGGAGTAAGACTAAGAAAAGTCAGAAATCCGCTGGTAAATCGAAACCGCCAAACAAGGCCTCCAAACCCAAGGTACAGGAACAGACCTTCTCGCTGAGTCAATTAAAGAATTTACTCAGGGTTATCGAGGGAGGGGATGTCCCTGTTACTAACTCAGAGAAGCCGAGTACCCCTCCGTCCGACGCCAAGTGTTGGAACTGCAAGGGGCATTTCGCACGAACTTGCCCCGAGCCGATTAAAGGACTACCACCTGACGCGACGGAAAACTGAGGCGGGCGGCTCGATGGGGCAATCGAGCTGCCCGACCATCGAAAAGCCAAGGTATCAGCACCTCTGGCACTCCTGATCAGACGACAGTAGATTCGAGGGAACTAGGTAAGGTCCCGGTAGGGCCGTCCCAGCCCTTTACCACAGCGGCACCGGTTGATCACCGGTCGGGTTCCGAAGATGTTGGTGTAGAAAAAGCCTCAATGGCCAAGGAACAGGGTGCTGGCAGCCCGAACTCCGAGGTCGAGGGTTCGACTGGATCGAAAGTGAAAGTCGACGCCGGGAGAGAAGCCCTGATGCGGCAGCTGGCCAGAGTCTGCGCAACAGAGCTTCCCTCAGATGATCCCTGTCTCTCTTTTCTGCTAGCAGGAACCGCCCCCTTGTCGGGGAAACGATGGTACCTGTCTGCAGAGATTCGAGGGCGTTCTCTAGACTTCCTGATAGATACTGGTGCCAGCCACACCATTGTCTCTCGGGAACTCGCGAAAACGTTAGTAGTGCCGTCAGATAATCTCTACGAGGGAATAACGGCGTGCACTGTGTCTGGAGCCGAAATGCGGACCTATGGTCGATTGGTTCTACCTCTTAAGGTCGCATCGACCCACTATGTGTTTAGCCCAATAGTGGCCGATGTGGCTGACGATGGCATTCTGGGGCTCGACTTCGCAGCATTATACAGTATGTTCCTGAACCCAAGGACGGGTCAATTGGTCATGACCGAGCCGGTAGAAAAGCACCATCAGTGTAAACTGAAGAGAGTGTCATCGATAGCCTCAGTAGCACAGACCACGAGGATACCCGCCAGACATCGGTGTGATGTCCTGGTAAAATCCGAAGGTCTGGAAAGAGATTGACAGGGCATAGTCAAACCCGACCCGAAAACTCTGAGAAGTTTTGGGTTGGTTGGTGAGGCTGCCCTTGTCAGCAATGTCCGTCGAACAGTGTTTCCCGTCTGTAATCCACTGAATCGAGACATTGTCCTGGAGAAAGGCCAGGTGGTCGGTACTATACAGTACGCTGACAGAAACGGTGAATTCTCTTCACCGGAGGTAGGATCCGTGATGATGTGTCTCGAGCAAGAAGCTGCAGACATCGAGACGGCAGAAATCGCGAGCACCCACACGGGGGAGCTCCCTACCTGGCTGTTAGACATGTATGGTGACACCCACCTGACCCAGCCAGAAGAAAGACTGAAGCTGTCCGCCTTACTACGTAAGCATGTGGATGTCTTTAAATCCCCAGATGAACCGTTAGTGCGCACCGATCGATGTCTGCATAACATCGACACTGGTGACGCACAACCTATCCGAGTCCCTTATAGAAGGATCCCGCTCAGCAAGAAAGCTGCGGCGGATGAACAACTTAAGGAGATGTTGGATACGGGGGTGGTTAGGCCAAGTACTAGTCCCTAGTCCAGTCCCGTCCAGATGGTGACGAAGAAGGATGGGACCATGAGATTCTGCGTCGATTATCGATGTCTGAATGGAGTGACTAAGAAAAATGCCTACCCTCTCCCGCGCATCGCCGAATCCTTGGATGCCCTAGGAGGAAACAAGTGGTTTAGTTGTCTCGATCTCCAATCGTCGAGAAAACCGCTTTTTCCTACCAGAGGGGGCTCTATGAGTTCGATCGAAGGGCGTTTGGTTTGTGTAACGCCCCCGCCACATTCGAGCGAATGATGGAGGAGATGTTGAGAGGTTTGCTGGGTAAGAGTTGCCTGGTTTACCTCGATGATATCATCGTCTTCGGCAAAACGACGGAAGAAGCAATGGCGAATCTGGCAGAAGTTTTCAACAGGATTCGAGCATGGGGGCTGAAGTTGAAGCCTAAAAAGTGTCAGCTTTTTAGGACTTCAGTCGAGTACCTAGGCCGAATCGTGTCTGAACAGGGTATAGAAGCCAACCCGGGGAAAATTAGCAATGTAATGACTTGGGCTAGGCCCACTACAGTGAAGGAAATCCGATCCTTCATTGGTTTTTGTTCCTACTACCGAGAGTTCATCCCGGGGTTCGCGGAACTCGTAAGTCCTTTGCAGGACTTAGTGATCCAAAAACCTAAAGGTAGTAGAGGTCGTTACGAGGCATTCGCGTGGACGGAGAGAGCTGAACATGCCTTTGTCGAGTAAAAACCAAGTTTCAAGGAGACACCTGTACTTCGATTCCCCACACCCGACGGTCGTTTTATCTTGGACACTGACGCTAGCAATACCGTGATCGGGGCTGTTCTATCCCAAGAGCAGGATGGAGCAGAGGTCCCGATCTCGTTTGCTAGCAACACTCTAAGTAAAACACAACGGAACTACTGCAAGGGAACTGCTGGCGGTTGTCGTGTACACCAGGAAGTTTAGGCACTACCTCTATGGTGGTAACTTCACTATCCGCACCGATCATTCGTCTTTGAAATGGCTCCTGAATTTCAAAGAAGCTGAAGGGATGATGGGTAGGTGGCTGGCCCACCTTTCGGAGTTCGGTCTCGAAAACTCTAAGATCGAACATCGAAGTGGGGCCAAGCATCTAAACGCCGATGGTTTTAGTCGTATCCCTGTGCGGTTATGCCAGAGGTCGGATTGCACTGACTGCGGCAGTCATAATGCTGTTTTGGCAGCTGTAGGTAGTTTAGTAGACAGCCGGGTGGGTGTTGCATTTTGGTCTCTCGATGAACTCATTGATGCTCAGAAAGCGGACGCCGACATCAAACGAGTTGCTGAATGGCTAGTTAAGGGGGCTAAACCCACTAGGCCTGATGTATCAATCGAGAGCGCCGAGGTACGGAAATTAGTAGGGCAATGGCCTCTATTAACTTTCCGTGAAGGCTTGTTGTGTCGTTGGAAAGTCGAGGCGGGTCGAGCTAGACGCACGATTCAAGTAGTTGTACCACGCCAACTGAGGGGTGAGGTACTCTCCTTTTGCCATCGACACCGATGGTCGAAAACGAACGCTCGAAAAAGTGAAAAGGAGATATTACTGGCCTGGAATGGGGAAGGACATAGGTTGTTGGGTTCGACATTGTCCTACCTGTTGCCTAGTAAAGCCCGGTGAGGGCATGGGTAAGTCCCCTTTGCACCAAGAGTTGTTCGGGGTGAGATTCGGGAGGATAGCTATGGATATCATCTCGGGATTTGCACCCACGCCAAACAAGAATACTTGCATGTTAGTAATCCAGGATTACTTCACCAAGTATGTACGCGCTATTCCCCTACCAAATCACACAGCAGAGACCTGTGCAGAAGCCTTCGTGGACGAATTGGTTTTGACCTTTGGTGTCCCGTTGCTTCTGCATTCCGACCAAGGTCGAGAATTCGAGTCTCGACTCTTCTCTGAGATGTGTGAATATTTGACGATTGTAAAACAGAGAACCAATCCGTACAGGCCACAGAGCGATGGTCAGGTGGAAAGGTTCAATAGAACATTGATTCAGAGTCTGACTATGTTGGTAGACAAACATATGGACGACTGGGATGAACAGGCGAAGTATGTGGTGTCCGCATATAACAGCTCTGAACATAGTTCTACTGGATGCAGTCCAAATATGATGGTCTTCGGGAAAGAAATTCTCATGCTAGCGGATGTGATTTTCGGCTCAATCGAGAACCCACTCGAAGTCCCTTGTTCCGTCACTTTCGTGGAACAGCTTCGCGACCGATTGAGAGAAAGTTACAGCATGGTAAGAGAAAATCTAGGTAAACCTGCGGAACGCCAGAAAGTCGGGTATGAATATGGGCTGAAGCAGAGAAGGTACTCAGTTGGGGAACAGGTGGTGAGGTACCACACCCCCCAGGCAGCTATGAAGCTTGCTCCCAACTGGGATGGGCCGTTCGTAGTGGATTCTGTCCTCTCTGAATCGACATTATTACTTCGATCATCCCGCGGGCGGTTGCAAAAGAGCAATGTCGATAGAGTGCGCCGGTGGTTGGGCATAGAACTATCACAAACTGTCGAGTTGTTGCAACCACAACTTGATGATGATTCACCTTCTCGTAAGGCTACGAAAAGGGCTAAGTCTGTTTCTGGACAGGTCGAAATAGAGATCGAAAGGTCGCGACCAGAAGTTCAGTCTAAAAAACAAACTACGCAGGGTCATCGAAAACGACAGCAAAAGGCTCGAAAACTGAGCGAGGTGGAGGTGTTGGATGCCAGTAAAGCATCAAAGCGGCGCCGTGGTCGACCGGCTCGTCGAGATAAGTCGAAAGCATCTAAACAGCCTTTGAAGGGATGTCGGAAGCCCGACCCCCCCTCGAAGGTGCAAACGACTGAACAAACTCCACATCGAAACGTTTCGATTGAAGTTAAAGATCAGTCACTCCAGTCCGGACCTATGACTCGAGCGAGGCTTAAGCGCCAAGGCTCATCAAAGGAACGGTCAGCGAGTGTCGAGGATGAAAGGAAACCCAGAGCAAATACTCTGGCTCCTACATCCACACCGTCACAAGTGATGGGAGGCAGACGGGTTAATAGCCCAGTCGGCCCAGCCACATCAAAGGACGGCGGGCTAGGAGGGGGTGATAGTAACCCGCCCCGAGGCTCAACACTCGTTCCAACAGTAAAGGTTAGAATCAGGAAAAGTCCTAGATTAAACCCTACTCAGTAATCGATGATTCGCACAATACTAAGCAGCAGCTTTACTAACCTGTTTTTTTAATGAGGCTTTAAAATAACGGCTGCCGTTCTTGAGTAAATCTGTCTGTGGACGTGAAGCCGACGGTGAATAAAAAATTACACAACGAGAAGTCATGCGATTGCCTCTTAGTTTGAGACAACCTGACGCTGGAAACATGGAACTTTGGGGCATCTGATTTTTATTGGACTGTGAGGATGGGTTCCCAGCATAGGCTGGTGGATTCTGCCCGAAGGGTAGATCCATATTGGAACCATTTTTTAATCCCGGTAGTCTGATGAAGGGGGGGTGTCCTAATTATCCATGTTAATAGTGTTGGAACCCATAGACCGCATAGGAAATAACGGCATATGCAAACATTGCGACTGGAGAACCAGAGCGTGACGGTGAGGGGAGAGTGAGTCGTTCTATTTTTTGAGCATTACCTTATTTGGTCATGGCGTGATGCGCTGTGGACCAATAGGGTTCGCCTTCCTCGGTCACGTAGGCCCTTCCTTCAATCAGAGGCGTGCGCCACAGGGATAAAAGGCCGCGTCGCACACCACGGAGGTCACATCTGCGCCCTTCTCGTAAGAGTCGGACGCAGATAAGCTGGACTAAGCCTAGCTTATTCCAGCTGGTACGCTCCGCCCGGGGACTTCCTACCTGAGTGTAGGAGGTCTCCCCTGCCTAGTGTCGAGTGTCGCAGGTTCGTGTTCTCTCGAGGCTCCAGTCTTCGGTCCCTCGAGCCGCCTGAGTGCCGTTCGAGGTACATCGAAGGCACCTTTGAGGCTTCGACCCGCCAGAGTGCGGATTGAAACACCTCGAAGATCCTCTTCGACGTCTCGTCCCGTCTGAGAACGGTTCGAGACCCGAAGTCTTCTCTTCAAAGTGGAACCCATCAGTTCAGGAAGAACCATGGGGTCCTCGTCCGACGAGCTGTCAGGGTACAGCTCTTCCGCGAGCCACAAGTCGCTGAAAAAGAAGAAGAAGAAGAAGTCCAAGAGGTGAAGGAGGCATCTAAGCAGCAGAAGCGCGACTTGAAAGTCGCGGCTGCTGCCGCCTCGAGGGACTCCTCCCCCCACGAGATGGAGGTCGACGAGCCGTCAACACCTGCTCCATCGAAAAGTGCTACCCCTTCAGGTTCTAAGGGCAAGAAGGCGTCCGAAGGCGTCCAAGGGGACCTTGAAAGACTTCAAGATCCCTAAGGTGCCCAAGAAGGAAAGTAGCAAAAAGGAATCCGCAGCCAAGAAGGCTCCAGCCCGGGAAAGGAGTAGCGAGTCTACTACACCCCCGGAACCTGGAACCGAGCCGTCGGAGGTCGATGCCGGTGCCGTGGAGAGCACCGTATCCTCCCCCCCAGACACGGCCAAGGCTGTCGACGAGTGGAAGCGGCTGTCAGCGATCACTGCCAAGCGACGTACTGAGTATGTCGATGACAGGCCACTGACCAAGCTTCAGGACCACCGCAAGAATGGTCAAGTGGTACTCCCTAGTCTCGTCGGGAAGGATGGTAGTGACGACGAGGAGTGGTATTCGGATGATAGTCATGCCATTGACTGGTATGTCTCGATGATCGAGAATATCACGAATGCCTCAGACTCGTCTGGGGTGTCGCTGCCCGAGCGACAGCGGATTGGGTTCGCATGGCGCATCTTCAATCCAGGGCAGCAGTGTGCTTTCGAGAACTGCACACGTAAGGGGTTCCCCCCTCGCGTATACGCGACAGACGGCAGGTATGCTCGACACTTGGTTGAAGAGCATCGAGCCATCCGTCCGCAGTTCGGTTGTGTTAAGGTGGAAAAGATCATTCCATGTTATCAGGACCCTGATGACCCGACCTCTCCTCCTTTCGTAACCTCATGAAGGGGCTTGATGGCGCGTCATCTCAAGTCGTACAAGCAGACCCATAAGTACAAAGCCAAGGGCGCTATCCAACTAGTGGAGACGCTAGTTGGAAAGTGTGAACGGAATGAGAAGACAGGCGCGCCGACTAGACACTGGATGTGGATGGCCCCCGCACCCCCGTCTACGAAGCGCCTGTATATCAGACCGGAACTGATGCCCGCTTTCTACGGTGCCTACCCCGAGTTCAGGGTAGAGCAGCGGAAGAAGCGGGAGGCCAGTCGTCCTCGAGACCCAGGACCAACAGCCTCTACGAGTGGGAACAAGAGGCCCCACTCTATAGAGGCTGGAAAGTCTGCCGGTTCGACTGAACCTAAGAAGCCTAAGCCGCAGGCTGCTCCCTCGAAGCCCAAAAAGGCATCGAAAGCTGCCCCGGCCCCGGCTCCTAAAAAGTCGAAGACTGCTTCGACTGGTTCGGCCAAACCAAGCACCAGTGGTGCTAAAACTGGAGGCAAGACGGTGGAATCCTGGAGTGGTCGTGATCGACAACCCAAGGTGACCACCAACTCGTCTCCCCCTGTCAAACCCCCTGCAGCGGCGGAGGGCAGCACCCCAGCTGCCACGCCGCATGTCCACGTGGGAGGCGCGACACTGACCTCGGCAGCAGGAGCCACCTTCTCCAACGTCGTGACAGGCGCCGACACCCCAACAGCAACCTTGCGTTGGGAGTTGGCACAGCCTGCATACGGCGATGGCGTCGAACGTGGGGTCCCCAAGACGTTCGTGGAACGTTGTAGAGGACTCCTACAAATGACGGGTAGCCCTGCTATCGATCATTTCGGTGAGGCATTCTGCGAGGAAGCAAGTGCCTACTTGTTCGGCCTGTTTGATAGAACAAACATGGCCATCCGTAATGAGCTCCTTCCGGCTCTTAGGGATGAGGCGCCCCAGACCGTTCAGATGGAGATGGACTCTCGTCTGACCGATGTCCGAACGCGTCTCAATAACTTTGAGTCACAGGCCCAATATGATATCACCAAGAGGGATGGTATCATAGAAGGCTGGGAGGAAATCGACCGCGAATTCTTTAGAGTCTTCGGGGTCCAACTCTCGGAATGGATGAAGGACAAGCACCATGGCGTCCGAACCCTGAAGCCCGTTCGAACTGAGCCCTCTCGCGAAGCGCAGAGGTACCTCGTCGAGGGTGGAGTGGTCCCTGACGTCAGGACGCTGGCAGCTCAGACGAATCCTTTGAGAGAGTTATCTCCAAGGATTGACAGTCTGAGCTCGGCTATGACGATGTTGGGCCGAGAGCAGGTGGTGCAGGACAAGCCTGACACCCCGGGTAGGTCTCTCGGTGCCTCCGTCTACCCACCAGCAGCCCCGCCTTCCTCCTCGGCTCCCTTGATAATCCTCTCGGGAGCCACCGAGCCTACACCGCCACCGGTTCAGAGAGTGGTGTCACCGAAGATCCATCCGGATCTTCATGGCATCACACCTCTGGCCCCTGCGAGTGTAGCCGTCTGCCCGGACCCGTCGGCTTCCGCCCAAGCAGTAGAACCTGCTGAGGCAGAACAGTCGATGGATATAGACGGGGACATCGATGTCGTCGGTCAATCTCCAACGGCTCCCCCTGACCAGGGAGACAAGGACGACCTTGAAGGTCGGGAGAGCGACGACGACGACGGAAGCGACTCAGCAGACTCGGCCGTTCTCCACTCAGATGCTGAGGGAGACTCCCGGGATGCACCCGAGACCTCTAACGAGGCTTGGAGTACGACAATGGACCGTGTGGCCCCATTGCCGGAGTCGCCGACGTTTTCAGGCCAGCTAGCCGCTAGTGCTTCACATGAGGATGAGCGCACTGACGGAGAGCAGGCTGAAATTGACGCCGCTACAGGGTCCATCTCGGAGGATCAGTAGTATGATACTACTGCTCCTCCTCTTCAGCTTGGATCGCTGACATCGAACAGAGTCTCGATGTCAGCATGGAACCCCCGGGAACTCGTTCCCGGACGACGGTGTACCCTCCACGAGTGGGGGTACCTTTCCTGTCCCCGGACCTCCCTGCGAAGCTGTCTGGATCCGACGCCACCCCGGTCTTAGGGCCCGGTGGTGCCACACATCCTCGGCCTCACGGTCACCTCAAGCCTTCTCTCGGTCAGCTCTTGGGGTCGGTATCCATATTCCCTCTCTGCTGCCTCACGTCCTTTCCAGGGTCTGAGCTTCCCTACATTGGTTTTCCATTCCCTACCAGTGTAGCAATCTTTAATAATCAGAGTTGACTCGGAGACGATGCTTATAACCCTAAACGGTCCCTCCCAAGGGGTTATTAACTTTAACCTCTTTAGTAGCTCGTAGTATCTCAGCACCTTGTCTCCTAGATTGAAACGTATTCTTTTTGCATTGGTGTCGTAGCCCACCTTCTGCCATTTAGCGTTCTTAAGTAATTCATTCAATACCACTTCGTATGCTTGTTTGAATCTGTCACGGAGTGATTCGACAAATAGCACACTGCAAGGAATTTCTGGATTAATTCCAACTACTCCATAAACCAAATCGGCGGGCATTATGATGTCCTCGCCGAACACCAAAAGGTTAGGGGTACAATTGGTAGTTGTATGAACAGTGTTGTTGTAGGCGTGGACTACAAACTCACACTGTTCATCCCAATCGTCCTGATGGCTATTCACCACTGGCTTCAGAACTTGTATCAGAGTCCTGTTAAACCTTTCCACCTGGCCATCAGATTGTGGCCTGTATGGATTGGTTCGGGTTTTGCATATAGCCAAGTAATGGCACATTTCCTGCCATAACTCCGACTCAAACTCCATACCTTGATCGCTGTGCATCATAAGGGGTACACCCAGGTGTAGTTTTCAATCCCCTAATGATGTCGATTGCAATCCGAGCAAATCTGACACCAAACAACTCTTGGGACAAGGGTAGTTTGCCCAAGCCGGGTCCTGGCTCATTTTTACAACAATCAGGACAAGCTCTAATCCACCGAAGTAGGTCGCTCCTCATCCCTGGCCAGTAGTAACGCCTTTGCAGGTGTTCTATGGATGGTTTCTTTCCGAAATGATCACTCGTTTGATGGCCATGACAAAAATACATGATATCCCTCCTCATCGCGGTGGGAATTACTATTTGCAATAGTCTATTGTCAGTGGAAGTGGTTTTACATCTGCACAATATACCATCTCGGGTTTCTAGCTCGGTCCATTGGGCAAAGAATTGTCTCGTCTCTCTGTCTTCCAGACATAACATTGGTCTCGCTGGCTTAGTACCTTTCCGTAGGTATTCCAAAATGCGTGCTGTGGTGGGATCCGACTGCTGGAACTTCTTCATGGTCTCTGGAGACCAGTCGAGTTAGCTACATACAGCTTCCTCCCAAGGAATCTGGGGTGTGGTATAGTTATATACCAACCTGGCAACCACAGCATTGTTGGTCCCACAGTCCTCACAATTTACATTTTGGCACTTCCGGATCGGTCGTCTCGACAAGACATCCGCATTGATATGCTTCTCGCCAGGGCGGTGTTCAATCTGTTTATGCTCCAATCCAAATTTTGATAGATGAGCCAACCATCGTCCAATCATCCCCTTGGCGTCTTAAAAATTAAAAAGCCACCTTAGGGACGAATGGTCTGTTCTCAAAGTAAAGTCAGTCCCCCTAAGTTAATGCTTATACTTCTTCGTGTACACCACTACCGCGAACAGCTCCCTTTTAGTGGTACAATAATTACGCTGTGTCTTGCTTAACGTGTTACTAGCGAATGCTAATGGAACTTCAACTCCGTTCTGGAGCTGAGAGAGAGCAGCTTCTATGGCATTATTGCTAGCATCGGTGTCTAGTATGAAATGTCCCTCGGGTGTGGGATATTTCAATACCGGTATATTTCTAAACAAATCTTTTATTTTGTTAAAAGATTCTTCCTGCTCATTGGTCCAAGAAAAGGGTTTCCGAGCCCTACCGGGTGTTCAATGTGCTAGGCATTGCATAGGAAGGTTTATACACGAGTAATTTGGAACAAAATCCTAAAAATGATCTAACCTCCTTAGTACATGTAGGCCTCTCCCAATTCTCTACAGCCTCTAGTTTTTCCGGGTCCGCACTTACCCCATCCGGGTAATTATTCTTCCTAAGTATGTTATTGTCTTTTTAAACAAATTACACTTCTTAGGCTTCAGCTTAAGGCTGTTTGCAAGAATCCTATCCAAGACCAATTGTAGATTAGTCTGGCATTCATTGAATGACTTGCCGAATACGACAACATCATCCAAGTAAACCAAACATTGTTTCCACAATAAGTCACTGAGTAGAGATTCCATCATAGCCTCGAATGTAGCTGGGGTGTTACACAACCCAAAGGGTAAGACATTATACTCTAACAACCCCAAGTGGCTAGAGAATGCGGTCTTCTCTATGTCCTTCGGGTGCATCGGTATTTGCCAATACCCGGATTGTAGGTCAAGGGTACAGAACCATTCGTTCCCACCCAAGCTATCTAAAGTCTCGTCTATCCTTGGTGGAGGATACGAGTTCTTCTTTGTCATTCCATTTAGTTTACGGTAATCGACACAGAAATGGATGGTACCGTCTTTCTTTGTGGTCATACATACAGGGCTAGACCAGGGGCTCATGCTTGGCACAATTACCCCCAGCTCCAGCTGTTTTTGTATTTCCTGTTTACATATTAACTTCTTCTTCAGAGGAAGTCTAAGATAAGGGATTTTAAAAGGTTTCGCATCACCCACATCAATGGTGTGTAAAACCTTGTCGGTTCTACCTACGGGTCCTCCATCCATCCCGAAGGCATTCTCATACCTTCGCAGGAGTTCCCTTAGTTGCCTTTTATCCCCCGTATCCTCTAAATCTGATGTATTTATCAGTTTCTCAAATTATTCATCCAAAGGATGCTTACTAACAGGTTTTAATGGTTTCTTAAACTCGGCTTCAGCCACATGTTCCACAGAATTCATGACCCCTACACTGTCGCCTCGCTTCAAGTCAACCACCAAACCAGTTCGGTTAGTCATGGGTAATACAGACCATGCTGCATTTGCCACTAATGTATCTACGGAGTCCAACCTGATACTCGATAGGTATATCGTGTTGTGTTAAAACACTCCAATTTCACTCTTTTGGCCCATTGATCCGCCACACAAGACATCACAAGTGTATGTATAACCGAGGCTACTGACGACACCTTTCTCAATACACATTGTACGCGCAAGCCATAGGGGTTCTGTATACTCATCATACTGTTTCTCGGATCCAACATAGCCCCATCCAAGCTTGCAAAATCCAAACCAAGGATTCCATCATCACTAACCTCTGCTATAGTAGGCGAAAGAACAAATTCTTTACCTCCTATGAGGATAGGCATAAAGTCCTCCCAAAGGTCTGCATACTGCTTCTGTCGGCCGTACAAGCATTTACCCCTGTTTTGAGGTTCTCATGACTGCCCGACACTGAGTCAAAGAATCTTTTGGACACACAGGAATGGCTAGCTCCAGTATCCACTAAGAATTCACCAAGATTCAATACGAGACAAGGATGACTTAGGGGAAGGCGGGTCCCACCCACTCTTTAATCCATCCTTCCTCTCTCCCAGTGCGGCCATTCACCCATTCGTCTCCTCCAACATTTACTTTTGCACTAGGGTTCCTGGCCCTGTTCAGTGTGCTGGGGTGCGCACCCACAGTCGACCTCCAGGTAAATCAGATTCTTCCCCCGGTGTACTTCCAGTAGCTTTTTGGCATTCGTTTTTAGATGGGGCTATACCCAATGCCATAGATACACCCCCCTCTTATTTTCCTCAATTTCTGCGATCACCGCATCCTGTAATCTTTCTTCGGATTTGACTACGGCTTCATAATAAGCCGCCATTACTGGTTTTGGGGTGACACACTCCGACGAATAGTGTCCCATCTTCTGACACCTAAAACATTTCACAGTTCGGCGATCAACCCTAGGTCTTGACCGACTGGTTTGCAGTGCTTCAGTGGCTATTGTCAAGCGATGAATTTAATAAAATAAACTAGCAACTCGCCAATAAATTACAGTATCTTTATTGTTAAGCAGATGATAATGCTCCATCACTGACATAGAAGGATGTATTGTTTTGCGATACATATTGATAGTTCATATTGATCTAAAAGTAAATGACAATTGACAAGCTCGATACACTGAGTTCCATGTTGGCCTTACCTCTCAAGATATACAGAATCCTACTCTAGCCCTGCGCACTCTGACTCCGGGTGCCCTGTGCTCATTGCTCTTATCCGGTGAACGGATATTCCCTAGGTTTCTATTTCATATCACTATCCGATCTTTTAGGATAACAGGCTGGAGGGCTCGTCATGATGGGAAGAGTATCCTATTATTTAGGATACCATAGTGTAGAGTACACTCTTATGGTGAGTGTAGGTTTTAAATAGGCGATTAATAATTGGTTATTAATTTAGTGCAATCTATAGTCTAACATAGCCCCCCCCTTAAGGTACCAACTCCGTGCGGTAATTAATAAATTAATTGGGAATGTTAGACAGGAACTCAATGAAAAACATTACAACTCAATGCAGGGGTAAAACGACAACAATACCACAGGCTACAGCGCACTATAACCGGCATTAATGGTTTTTTGATAATGAGGTAAAACCAATAAATGATAGCCCTTATTTAGTGAAGCACGCCATGTCTGGTTCCTGAGAGGTTAAGCATGCATGAGTAAATAGACCCCATTCGGTATTGTGCGCCAGACAGTATTCCTGTAACCCTAATATAGCGGATTACAGTATGGACCACTGGTGGTCGGTGCAGTAAGGTCAAGAGGCATCAAAATGGCATACACAGTCATTATAGGCCATTGATAATCATTGGTCAAGAAGGGCCAATGATTGGTGCGGGCATACGCAATAGTCAATGATAATACAATCGGTCAGACCCCGCAGACTAGTTCAAGTCCATTCCAGAGTAGTGTAACATTACACATCTAACCGTCAACAGTTCCAGAAACCAATTTGACACACTTTCTACTGTGTCACAATGGAGAGTAGTTGGAATAAGACTGGCGGCATTCTTCGCGGCCTGATACGGAGTGAGAAGGATTTAAGTACGAGTGAAGGTCGAGACGGTTATCCCAAGGATCTGGTGTACATAATTATAATTGGTATTACCCTATGGGTAGTATTTAAGATATCTAAAAGGCTATGAAAATGCAGTGGTACCTCAAGGACAATGAGGTTGCCCTTCATTGTATTACAATGGGATGGGGTGTTTTTAGTGATACCATTGGAACCGGTTAGATCCGGCTTCAAATCTATAATGGCACCAACGTGGATGTACGTGTTGGGTTAATTACTGGGATCGTTAGGATAAAACTTCAGGATACAGTACGTGTGAGGGCAGGCAATGGTTCTCAGTGCACCAAGATGGAATACTATAGATACCTAAGCTTGGTTAAAAGATGCAAGGTGTATCGGAGTGTTAACTGTACCGATAAGTACTTCCTAATTCTAATGGATAAGGAAGATAACATATGAAACCCTCCTTATACGAGGTAAGTAACATTTTCATCAGCGATAATCTAGTAAGCTGTTTTGAGTATAATCCTACATCTAGGGGGAGTAATCATTATATACTGTAAGCCAGGGCATGGTTCTTATCGGCGGTGTATAAACTAGCTGTATAAATAGCTCTTGGTTGTAAGATGGACGATATGTTTTATAATCAGCGATGTCTAATTAAGCATTGATGCATTTATGCATGGTCTAGAATATATGGTATGAGATACGACCGATTATTATCTTAAGTACTCAATCAGCGGTATGCAATTAAGCTGTAATATCCTTGAAATGTCAAGTCATTAATAATTGCATATATATATATATATATATATATATATATATATATGGGACGATGAAGTCCTAATCAGCGGTAATACAGTAAGGCTGAATATATCTTGGTGACTCCGTGAACCCGGCAGTTTCTATGAAACCGAAAATATTCGCATAGTCAGTCAATAAACGTATGTTTTAATGATATAAAGTTATCAACTAAAAGAAAAATATTATTAGTAACATTTAAAGATGTGAGAGTAATGAATAGAGTATATAAAATGTCATGGCTGTCACTCCTGTGGACCTTGGCCAGTCATATAGTTATATCAGTTTATAGATTCAGTCCGTCGTGAATGCCTATTCTAATCATATACTATTTCTATTTCAAGTCCGATTAGTCGTCCTCTTCAGGAGACATGATGTTGCCTGATGGCTCGGTATAATAGTCCATGTCACACTCGCCATTATTATTATTGTCATTACTGGAATCTAAATTGGCGGCGAGCTGCAATAGTGCCATAGCGGCCTTGGTGGCCTCACCATAGCGGGACTGACTGTCTTGAATGGGTGCAGATTCATTAAGTGCTTCTTCAGTGGCTTTTGCCGCTTTATCCTCCTCTTCCCAGTCATACTCTATGTAAGAGTAGTCACTGGTTTCAGACGCCAGGTCATAAAGTCCGGCCTCAGCGTCTGCAACCTCAGGTACGAGTGGGACTGGAGGTGTTACATAACCTCCCAAGGATGAGTCAATGTCGTTATTGCACTGTGGGCCCTTCCATGAGTCACGTACTCTGATCAACTGCCTAATGCAGTCCCAACCTGGGAAGGACTTGTGAGACCATATCAATGGCGATGCATAGCCCGTCTCCTCCTTACGTCCTTGAATGCGGTAGGACTCCTTAATCAGATCCTCCTAGACGGGGACCAGATCTAGGTTGGACAGCTTGGCAGCCAAAATTGAGTCGTTATCGTCAACGTCACGGCCACTATTACAAATAGAAATTTGAGTATATTAGATTTCAGAATAATGATTATATGGCATGCAGTAATTATATAACGATGCCTTATTACTAACAGTAGCTTGTACATGGCTTACACTGAAATGTAATAAAAATTAGAATCTTAGAGCTATTCAGATTGTTTCTTTTGGTTGCTCTATACTGAGCTTTCATCTACATCTATATCCTGCAATTTCATTGGCAGCTGATGGTGTTTATCTCTATGCACAATGACAATTGCACATCTTGGGGTATGATAGCTTCTTAAAGCCATCCATATTGGAAGACGCTGCTTCAATGGTAAATACACCTTATTTTGGAAGTTCAATCATTTCCATTTCAGTGCCGGATATACAAATCTGAATAACTCCGTTACATACATGTATTAAATCCAAGTATTGCATAAAACATCCTCTCTGTCTCACTACAACAGGAGGGGCACTTGAACACACTTTGAATATGTTTGGTTCATATCTGATACTGGCTAGGGGAATGACGATAGCATTCCATTCGTTGTAGATTTTTATTGCGACATATGGCATCTCCGAGGTTACAGGAGACATGCCTATATTCTTCAGATATCTGCATTTGAGACATGTCTTTATGATATATATAACCAGAATTATTGTCAGTAATGCTCCGAATTCGCTGTATCCAGATGGGATATTACTCAATGGATGTGAGAATGCCTTATCCTTATCGGTCTTGACGCTTAATGTGTTAAATAAATTTACTGCCAAATTCCATGCGGTGATGTTTAACGCGTTAGCCTTCTTACCGTATAGGAAAATAGACCAGAGGACTCCTATTTTCCTTAGTGTGTAAGCACTTATTAAGATAGATAGTGCAGACATAGCAAAGCTAGCAATTTTCATGAGTGGATGTGAGGTGATAGTGTCAACAGTACTGAAAAAGTTTTCAAAATCATCTGGTGATTTTGCCTCCTTCAATAGTGTTTTGGCAGTGTTTCTTAGATCTAATGCATTCTTTTGCAGGATGGTCATTTTATCTAATTGTGAATGTAGCAAGTCAATACCCTTTGATTTAAATATTTCGCTTCTCAATGTCAGTTCTGCTCCCGACTTGTTCCAGGCAGAATCATTGAAATGAATTACTAAGGGTAGATTGTAAGTATGGTGAATAATCTGGTCGTTGAAATCACCTTTAATGCAAGTCACATTATGATTCACTAGAATTAGTCCATCAATCTCTATTTTACAATAGCATGGTACTTTGGTCACGAAATAAGATGCCATGTTATGAATTAGACGTTGTTTCCCGGCACACTCCATGATGGATGTGTCGCTATTTGACCTTATTAAGTAAGAATCAAATGATATTGGTATTGCCACAGGTGACAGTTTCCTTGTTGGGTTTATTATATTGAAATTGCACAATTCCTTAATCAGTGCTGTATTGTCAAGTAGTAATGCTAACATGCAAGTTGGTTTTTGAATGTTTCTTGTTGGAAGTGTTAGTGGGCAAATGAAAACACTTTGCTCCTTGCAAAGGGTTAAAAGATTACCGTTGAGCTCAAAATATCTTCCTATTTTGTTTGATAATGCGATGTGGTGGTTATCGGCTGATAGTACTGTATAACCAGCACCCTCAGTGGTGTGTGGTTTCAATGGGACCGGGGTCACATGTATATTATACAGATCGTAGGTTTCATCCAATGAACAGATTCAAATTCTAATCTTGATGGTTACTGATTTTCGAGTCACTGATATCAATTTAGAAGCTTCACGATAGTAGTGACTCAGTGGGATATTACAAACCCTAAGGCTGATATTGTCTCTTTCTAGTGATTGATTCATTAAATTTAGTGAATTATATAAAAGGTTCATTGGGACCAAGACAGCTGATAACTTTCCGGTAGCAGTTCTTTCGATTTCATGTATCAGTTTGGACATTCTATTATTATATCTAATCTGAGTAAGAAGTTGGGTTGTGCCTATCTGTAACAACAACTCATTCCTTTGTTTTACGTACATGGTTCTATACAGTTTGTTGTATAGGTGAGTGATGTTATGTTCAAATCTTGCTATCTCGGTTTCTAACTCACCTAGTGCCAACATTGTGATATTTGTATTTTCTACTGAGATAAGTTGAGTGACATAATTATAATTTGCCATTTTGTAGATAGTTTCTATCATGTTATTGTATGTGGTAAATTCCACGCTTACTTCTTTTTCTAAATGGGCTAATCTTTTATCTTCTTGATCAAATTGGTCTTCCGTCGCTACGCCCATCACTAGAGATAGTAAATCACCAATTGGTTTCAAAATAGCTTCTCTCTTATCTCATGAAATATCAGAATGACTGTCTAGTCTGTCATGAAGTCGAGTGGTTTTCTCATATTCTTCTTGTATTAGTCGATCTAATTCTCTGAACTGATTTCTAGTTGCTTTGTCCGAATGTTCATCTAAGAAATAGTCAGTGATTCTAATTGGATTCTTGATTAATTTGTACAGAGTAAAATCAACATTGTATTTGAAGTCATAGTGTGTGACACCATGAATGAGTGGCTTTCCTTCTTTTTTGAATACAACTCCATAATTCTGTCTAACTACAATATTGTCAGAATACACAGTATTGAAAATGCATAAACTTACCAGTAAATACAGAGAATGTATGGTGGTGCGGTGTATGAGGAGTGTGCTCCACTGTCACATAGTGTAGGTGTGTACTGTATGCTTGCTGTGTGCTGTACTGAGTGGGTGTGTGATTAAGTGGGCTATATATATATATATATACGATATGCTAATGAGGATGGTTATCCTATTAATGAAAAGTAGTCATCCTGTGCCTATCCGATCATGTCTATGTCTTATCCGGTGATGTCGGGCCTATACTTTGATAATTCTACTAATTTTAGGTGTTGTTACAATTTTGTCCCCATGAGTTATCCGGTATTAGTATCATGCATTCAAGGTGCTTTCTATAGTGATATCCTAATATAGCTTTAATTCTATCATTATTTAGATCAAATTTATACCTGGAGGATTCAGAAGATTCGGAATTTGAATCAGAATCTGGTGCATCAATTGATCTCATACCAGTAGATCGCTTTCTCCAGTAGGGCTGTTCTCGCCTCCACTTGGCAAGTGTGTTATTTAAGCAGGTCTCACATAATTCTTTTCGCGTCTGATTGGATGTCCAAGGGTAGAATCGGATGCTCAGCTCATAATAGCTGATCATGACCTGTATGACTAGGAACGTTATGGCCCTAGCTATTGGTTCATGATATGTCTCTAAATCTAACGGTCGTGGGTCTTCACCAGTGAAGACGCGTATCTCCAGGGAGATAGCAGCGAGGGTGGCAGGGTCGCTGAGATCTAACTTATCGTGTAATAATTGGTCTTCCCAGACATAGGCTAGGCCTTTGTCAGAGGGATGAGCCAATATAACTCTCTCCTGCCAAATTATCTGCCTAGCAGTTTCAGCGTCATGCCCCCTCACGCCGTCCCTCCCTAGAATGGACGACATGTTCCATAACAAACCGTCTGGGTGCTCAACTTTTGGTCTATTTGAATTTTGGGGGTTTAGTAGGTGATTGAAATTATAAATGCTGGAAATAATGTAAAAGCTGGTATAAGCTTCAAGCTGGGTAAATATATATGTAATGGTTCGTATCGACTTATATGTTGGGTGGCTCTTTGGCTCGCTTACCACTAGATGTACCAACACAACACGAGTAGTTCGGGTTGGGCAAAGCCCCAGAAACCCCTACCTCTCGGGTAGGACTTTATTAGATCTCTTTGACAACAAAGTACTAGCGTCTGGACTGGACCATGTCCAGTCCCCTTCTGCCGCTCGTCCGGCTCCTTAGTAGGAGCTGGACGCGAGGCATGGTGCTGCCCCCTCTTGTACCAACGAGGTATCGCAAAGCGACACCTAGCTAGCATAGAAGGAACAAGCACCACACGAACACGTCTCTCGGATGAACGGCACTAATATATATACAATGATGCCGGCCCCTACACCACCCCCACTAGACTTTACCTAGGGTTGGGTGTAATTAATAAGTAACTATTGTTGACTTTATACAGTGGTGTTATAAATAAATAGGTAAGTCTATATATACACAGTTCGTATTAAATATAGAACATTTAAGGGGCATTATAAATTATATGTACATAATAAGGCATCATCGTATATAACCCGAAGTGTTTATAAATAATAACAAAAATAGGAAGCGGCCCCTTATGGACCATCGACCTATGGTGGTAATGTTACAAGTGTGTTATTATTAAACATGAGACGCGACGAAGAATATTGGATGTGTAGTAAGGTGATATTAATAAATTTTTACAATGTTTTTACCGACCCGAGGTGGGGTAAATAACCCGAGAAAAAATTTTGAGTACTTTTACCTACAAGAATATAATATACGATATAAAAATAGATTTATACAAAATATGAAATATAGGTGTCCTACCAGGGTAGCAGGATCACCCTTACAATATACCGGACTTCCGGCGAACCTGGAACGACTGGTTTCTGCAGCTCCACCCGGCGACATGTGTGTGGTGGCAAGCCACGTTGCTGTTATGATGTGCCCTGATGAAGATGGGAAGATGGAGACCCGGTTAGATGTGGTAGTCCTTTGGGTGTTCGGGTTAGCGTCCATCCTCGCTGCAGGTTACGTTCCAGGTATCAGGAGTCCAGCGTAAGGAACAGTGCCTCTGGCATACTAAATGCATTTACCCTCGGGTACAAGGAGACACCAACAGATGGACACTCAAAGATCTTCAGGATCTGTGTCCATCTTCTCAGCCGGCTCCATTGAGGCAGATGGAGCCGAGCTGCTACAGCTGCTCGTAGAGAGCGCCGCTGAAGCCTCGCTGGGAGTCTCGCTCCCCAAGCTCAAGGCCCTCATCACTGCGGATGGACTGTCCATTGCCTCGGATGCTGGTGCAGCAACCGTGGCAGTTGGGACAGCCCGGGTGTTCCAAGTGGGGGGCGGGAGCAAGAGAGCTGCCGGAACTGGCGGAGCAGCCGGGACCGGTGGAGTGGCCAGAACCGGTGGAGTAGCCGGGGCTGGCGGGGCATTCGGGGGTATATCTGGTACGAAGATAAGAGACGACGGTAAGCCGTCCCACTCCTCCAGATGTTTCCCGAATGCCAGGAAAAACTTGAGGTCAGCCTCCTTAAATCGATGGATATATCTGGAGTTTTCAGCTTCGTGAAACTCTTTAAGCTTTTCGGCTTCCTTCTGTTTCCGCCGGCAGGACTCGAGGGCTTCCTCGACCTTCTTCCTTTCCAGCTCCCTTATTTTCTCTTCCTCCCGCCTCTGGATCTCGTAGACCAGATTGACGGTGGCTTCAGTCATCACACGCCAGTAGTCAACAGACTGCTGGCGGTGCAATGCCTGCCATTCTGCCATCAGGTCATTCTGGATCTGAACCGTTCGGACATCGCGGTGGTCGACGAACGTATTCGGATCCTGAAGACCTGACAGGGTACTGGAGATCAGTTCCATTAGGGGTACCCGAGGGCCCGTCGGTGGAACTATCACTGGTGGTGGCGCTGGGGCCTCCACTGAGACAGGCGGGGTGCCTGTTGGAGGAGCAGACGGGCCCTCCACCGTGATGCCTCCTCGGCCTCGGCCACCACCCGGGGAGCCTCGGGTGGACTCCAGCCCACCGCGGCCTCTACCACGGGTTTTGGCCCGGCCCAAGGAGGTAAGGACCTGCGACTCGGGTCCAGCCGGTCCCATTGAAGGGAACTTCGCCGCGTACTCGCTGTACGTGGGGCGCTTGCCGGAGGATCCCTCTCCAGCCCACCAAGTGGAATACCCGGATGGGGGAGCGAAGAGTTCGCCCCCATCATCCAGGCCGCCAGAGGCTTCGCCCGGGCGTTGTTCCGCGGGTGCAGGTGTGGAGGTGGCTGGAGTCGCCGGTGCGGTCGCCTGGCTACCCGACCTGCGGGCCTGGTTGCCAGGCATATCTAGAGCCGAGACTTGTTGTCCCGACTCGCGACGATCAGCTGGGTTGGCTGGTTTGGGCTGGTCCTTGCCACCCGAAGGGCTTATGGACCGGTCTGCTCGGGTCCTCTTGGAAGCAGTAGTCGTGACTGTGCCTCCGTTTGGACCTTTAGAGCGGGCTTTGGCCTTCTCTCGCTTGTTGTCTCCTCGCCACTTTTTCACCTTCAGGTGCACCTCACTGGGCATCCCGAATTTCGTGGACGAGGAGTTCGTCTGGAAGTACGTCAGCAAGTTGCCGCTCTTCCACGAGCAGAATCCGGTCTCGAATGCCTGCTCTTTCACTTCTTTAATGCTCAGCGCGGACCAATTAGCAAGGAGCTCGCTGAAGCACTTGATGGCTCGTTTCCTGGTCTTCTCCAGGCCGATGCCATGGGCCTTCTGCAAGTGCAGAGCCATGTCTCGGCGCCGGTGAGTGCTGAACGAGCCATCACAATGTTTACTCGGGCGGTCCCCGAGCACACACATCATCACAGGCTTGTGATGCATATGGTACTCGACGATGTGCCGAGCGAAGCGGGGCTTCGTCTCGAACACCTTCTCACCCGTGAGAGCCAGCTGGCAAGACTCGAACGGGCACCTTCGGCGGTTGCCGGTTGGTCCCCATTGGGTCATTGCCCACTGGACTTTCGTCCGGGCCTCGTAGCTATAGACTGAGCCTAATTTGGATTTGAGCTGGTCAATCCAAATCAGGTAGAACTTGCCTACTGGCGTATCCGAGGGGCCGGACTTCATCCACTCCTCGTCATCGCTGTCACCGTCCTTATTGACGGCGCTCGGACACATGTAGTGGACTGTGTCGTAAGCACAGTCCGCGAAGCAGCGGGGAGTCCGTTCCTTGAACCCCTCGGCTGCATTCTTCCACATCCACTTCTGATTGTCGTCCTTGGGAACATCCGTGGTCATTTCTTCCCACGTTGTCACGGACTCCAAATCAGATTTGGCAGACTCGGGCAGCTCTGGATCGCTTTCGCTTTCCTCACTGTCCGTGTATATGTTAGCTCCCCTACGGCTGGCTCGGCTGGAGGTGGTAGTACCAGTCGAAGCCTTGGTAGGGGACTTCGCCTTTGCACCCGACGTGCTGGCTGCAGAAGATGCAGTAACCGAGGTGGCTACCGTGGTGGTTGTAGTAGTGGGAGCGGGCGTCTTCGGTTTGCCCTTACCCCTCGGCTTGGTGGGGGGCGTGGGCTCTGCCGGAGACGCTTTCGCTCCATTCTTTTTCTTCCGGCGCACAACCTTAGTCGGTTGGGCCGGAACTTCGGGACTGGAATCCGACTCGCGTCGGCTCCTGTCCACTGTCCGAGGGCTCCTCCTTCCGCTGACCGGGGAGTCAGAGTCGGAAGAGATCTCAGATTTTTGTTGGGCCTGCTGCTTGCGATGGGCCCGGCGAGCCGCGGTGAGCTCCTTCTGCTGCTTGGCAAGCTCGGCTCGCTTTGCCTCTACAGCAGCCTGCTGGCGCGAGATGTCCTCTTCCGAGATCTCGCCAGGTGCCTCCGGGATGTCGGCAGCTGGGTCGGTCTCGGTTGTGGACCTCTCGACGGCGATGCGGACATCCTCAGCGTCCAGATCGCTCTCAGTGAGAGGACCCTTGGGCGCAGGTTTACGGGTCAATCGCTTGACCCGGTCGGTTTCCACCGACGACAAGGTAACTGTGGAGTCTGTATCCATGTCGGATTCGGACTCCCTTAACTCCGCGGCCTTCTGGATGATGCCCGCAGAGATCAAGACGGCTCGAGCTAAATTCTCGTTAGTCGCCATATTCTCCGCCAACTTCAGATAGTTGCGGAGCCAAGAAACTGGCATGTTGTCAGCCAGCTCGTCACTGCACGAGTCCATTACCATAGTCTTGAGATCATCTGGTATGGGCTCGGGCACGCCCTCTTCCACCGCCATGGGCCCGCATCCGAACATGGAGGCGTGCATAGGGATGTACGTACCCCAGGAGGTGTACACGATACCTTCCTGGCGATCAACGTGTGCTAGACGTCTGATCTGAGTCCTGAATCCCGGAGGATACATTGGAATGTCCAGGACATCCACTTTGCTACCCGAAGCGGCTGTTGTAGACGGGCGCTCCGGGCGTGGCGGTGGTGGAGGTGGCATTCTCTCCCGGTCGGTTGCCTCGGCCATAGCCGAGAGCGTCCGGGCGGCCTCCTCTGTCGAAGAATCCATAGATTCCTCGACCCGAGACGAGACCTTCGGGTCCTCGTCTTGTTCCAACGGAATGTTGGCAGTTTGACGCGCAGCGTCAATCGTTCCCTGTGCCATGGCACCGGGTCCGACTTCCAAAATAAATTGGCAAGTTTTGTTGGACTCCTCCCGAAGGATTCGTCCAACAGGGAAGGTTTTGATTAGCTAGGCTAACACGACAGCTACAGGCTGTACAACCGCCGACAAATAACTAGAGCAAAAACGGGTGGCGTCTAACCACCACGAGTCCGCTCTAGTTATGACCAGTATGACGTCAGACCTCTCGTCTCGCGAGATCCCGCCATGGCTATCCGGTGACCTAGTTCCGCGCTTTCCCGCCACACCAGCAGCGCCACCTAGGGAACTAGATCCGAACCAACATTCGACTCGACATGTGAGACGCGGCCTACTACCCGAGTGCTATCGTCTGGACCTTGGCGGTGTATACAACGCTTCAAAGCGAATGTACCGGTTAATCCGACCGCCACTCACGGGATACAGCTACCCGGGGAGGGCGCGTTCGTCATCTCTAGCCGTGGAACGTATGTTGCCTGCCTATGGCGGACAACACGCAGCAGCTCGTTGTGTACTGAGTTAGGTTACAGCAGACCTCAACCGGGGGCTGCGTCTAACGCCTTCGGTTAGCATTTTATTTTTCCCGGCTTTACGTACGGCCTTTTCTGGATCTCGCTTAGTCAAAGCGGGACCCTTCCCATACGTAATGCCTTCACTCAGCGAGACTTTCTTCCATTTCTTACGATTAGGTCGTTTCCTGGCCTTCGTCTTCTTTTTTACCATAACCTCGTCTCCCGGCGTCTTTCTCGGCCGGCCTCTAGGGCGCTTCGTCGGTACTACCACGCTCGGTCCACTAGGGACAGATACAGGTGGTTTGTAGCCGAACTCCCTCTCCGCCTCTTCGCGCCCCCTCCAGGGCCGAAGTTTTCCGACATTTGTCTTCCATTTTCTACCCGTCAGGCAGTCCTCTATCATCACCGTGGACTCGGAGATGACACGAACGATCTTAAACGGACCTTCCCAAGGCGTTACGAGCTTCAGCTTATCCAGCGGCTCGTAGTACCTTAGTACTTTGTCCCCAACATTAAAACGAATTCGTTTAGCATTGGTGTCATAGCCCACCTTCTGCCACTTCGCACTCTTTAGCAGTTCTTTCCGAACGGCCTCGTATGCCTGTTTGAACCGGTCCCTTAATGACTCTACAAACAGCACCGTGCAGGGCGCCTCCGGGTCTATTCCAACCACTCCATAAACTAAGTCGGCGGGCATTATGATGTCCTCGCCGAACACTAGCATGTTTGGGGTGCAGTTAGTTGATGAATGGACAGTGTTGTTGTAGGCATGTACTACAAACTCGCACTGTTCATCCCAGTCATCCTGGTGGGTATTAACCAGGGGCTTTAGTACTTGTATGAGGGTTCTATTGAAGCGCTCTACCTGCCCATCCGACTGTGGTCGGTACGGGTTTGTTCGGGTCTTACAAATGGCTAGGTAATGGCACATTTCCTGCCAAAGTTCTGACTCGAACTCCCTTCCTTGGTCACTGTGCATCATAAGAGGAACACCCAAATGCAGCACCCAGCCTTTCACAAATGCCTCCGCGCATGTGGCGGCTTTGTGGTTAGGAAGGGGGAACACCCGAGTGTACTTAGTATAATAGTCGGTTACGACCATCATACAAGTATTGTCTCGCGGCGTCGTCTTAATCCCACTGATGATGTCTATCGCTACTCGAGCGAATCTGACACCAAACAATTCCTGTGATAAGGGTTGCTTACCCAGGCCGGGTCCCGGTTTGTTTTTACAACAATCCGGACAAGTGGCGATCCACCGGAGCAGGTCGCCTCTCATACCGGGCCAGTAGTAACGCCTTTGTAGACGCTCAATCGACCTTTTCTTACCGAAATGGCCACTCGTTTGGTGGCCATGGCAATAATACATGATATCCCTCCTCATCGGGGCGGGTATCACTATTTGCAACAGCCTACCGTTGGTGGGAGTTGTCTTCCACCTACATAGTATGCTGTCTCGGATCTCTAGCTCGGTCCATTGAGCTAGCAACCGCCTCGCTTCCCTATCCTCCAGGGAAACTAGAGGCCTTGCCGGTTTAATGCCTGACCGTAGGTATTCCATTATGCGCGCAGTGGTGGGGTCTGACTGTTGAAACTTCTTGATGGTCTCCGGGGACCAATCGAGATAGCTGCATACAGCCTCCTCCCAGGGGATACGGGGGGTGGTATAATTAAATACCAGCCCGGCTACCACAGCATTGTGGGCCCCGCAGTCTTCACTTGTGGCATTTTGGCACCTTCGGATAGGCCGTCTTGACAAGGCATCCGCATTGATGTGTTTAGTACCGGGTCGGTGCTCTATTTGTTTATGCTCTAATCCGAATTCGGATAGGTGAGCTAACCAATGTCCAATCATCCCCTCGGCGTCCTTAAAGTTAAGGAGCCACCTAAGAGACGAATGGTCTGTTCTTAAAGTAAAGTCACTTCCCCAAAGGAAATGCTTGAACTTCTTCGTATACACCACCACAGCGAGGAGTTCTCGCTTGGTGGTACAATAATTTCGCTGTGTCTTGCTTAACGTGTTGCTAGCAAATGCTATTGGCACTTCGACTCCCTCTTGGACCTGAGAGAGAGCTGCCCCAATCGCATCATTGCTCGCATCGGTGTCTAAGATGAAATGTCCCTCGGGAGTGGGATATTTCAACACGGGTGTATTCCTAAATAAATCTTTTATTTTATTAAAAGACTCTTCTTGCTCGCTGGTCCATGGGAATGGGTCCCGTGCCCTACCCGGGGTCCAGTGAGCTAAGCACTGCATGGGGAAGCTGACACGAGAGTAATTCGGTATGAAATCACGATAATAGGAACAAAATCCTAAAAATGATCTCACCTCCTTAGCACTCGTGGGTCTTTCCCAATTTTCTACAGCTTCTAATTTTTCCGGATCCGCACTCACCCCGTTAGGAGTAATGATCCTTCCCAAGTATGTAATGGTTTTCTTAAACAAATTACATTTCTTGGGTTTAAGTTTAAGACCGTTTGATAGTATCCGGTCGAGGACTAATTGCAGATTCGCCAGGCATTCCTTGAATGACTTGCCGAACACGACCACATCATCCAAGTAAACCAGGCATTTCTTCCACAAAAGGTCACTCAGTAAGGATTCCATCATAGCCTCGAATGTAGCGGGGGCGTTACACAATCCGAAGGGTAAGACATTATACTCGAATAGCCCCATATGACTGGAGAATGCTGTCTTCTCCTTGTCATTGGGGTGCATTGGTATTTGCCAATATCCGGACTGTAAATCCAAGGTACAGAACCATTGGTTTCCGCCCAAGCTATCTAAAGTCTCGTCTATCCTTGGTAAAGGATACGAGTTCTTCTTTGTTATACCGTTCAATTTCCGGTAGTCGACACAAAAGCGGATTGTACCGTCTTTCTTAGTAGTCATACAAACAGGGCTGGACCAGGGACTCGAGCTAGGCACGATTACCCCTGTCCAACTGTTTTTGTATTTGCTCTTCACAGATTAACTTCTTCTTGAGAGGAAGTCTACGATACGGGATTTTAAAAGGTTTCTCGTTGCCCACATCTATGGTGTGCAACACCTTATCGGATCTACCCACCGGGCCTCCTTCCCTATCAAAAGCACCTTCGTACTTTTGTAGAAGTCTCGCTAGGCAATCCTTATTGTCCGTATTCTTTAAATCTGACTGATCAATCAGCTTTTGGAATTCTTCATCCATGGGATGCTGACTAACTGGGTTTAGTGGTTTGTTAAATTTAGCCTCGGCGACATGTTCTACCGAACTCATCCTTCCAACACTGTCGCCTCGCCTCAAGTAAACCACCGAACCACTTCGGTTAGTTATGGGTAATACAGACCAAGCTGCATTAGCCACTAATGTATCCACTGAGTCTAACCCGATGCTTGACAAATACACCGTGTCGGGTTCGTAGACTCCAGTTTCATTCCTTTGAGCCATGGACCCGCCACAAAGGACATCGCAAGTGGTACCCGGTGGGATCTTCACCGTATGTACCACTGATGCGACCGAAGACACCTGTCTCAATACGCATTGGACATGCAAGCCATACGGGCTCCGTATACCCATCGTACCGTCCCTCGGGTCCAAGACGGCCCCGTATAAGCTTGCAAAATCCAATCCGAGGATTCCGTCATCACTAACCTCTGCTATAGTTGGCGAAAGAACAAATTCTTTGCCTCCTATACGGATAGGCATAAACGTCCTACCAAATGTACGCATACTGCTTCCGTCGGCCGTGCAAGCATTTACCCCCGTTTTGAGGTTCTCATGGCTGCCGGCCACCGAATCGAAGAATCTTTTGGACACACATGAATGACTAGCTCCAGTATCCACTAAGAATTCCCCCACCCGGCCTTCCACAGATATGGGTACATACCACCGTCTCCCCCCTAAAGGCGAGGGGTTACTGGTAAACTGGTGAAAGTCTCCCGAATCACCAAGATTCAATCCGAGTCCTCTCAGGAATTCCAGACACGGATGACTTGGGGGAAGGCGTGTCCCACACACTCGAATCAACTCTTTGATCCATCCTTCCTCTCCCCTAGTGCGGCCACTCGCCTCCATATGATCGCTCCTGCACATATCAACACTAGGGTCCCTGGCCCCGGCCGAGGTGCAGGGGTGCGCACCCTCAGCCACCCGGCCTCCAGGTGTAATTGACTCGAAATCTTCCACCGGGACACCCCCGGTAGCATTTTGGCATTCGTTCCCACTCGGGGCTATGTCAGATGCCGTTGACACAACCCCCACTAGTTTTCCACATCTGTGGAATCCGTAGCATTCTCCCTTCCTACGCCGTCGTCTTCGGCTTCATAGAAGGCAGCCATTACCGGCTTAGTAGCGGTACATTCAGATGAGTAGTGTCCCATGCGCTGGCACCTGAAACACTTAACCGTTCGGCGATCCACCCGGGGTCTTTGCCGATTGGCTTGGATGGCATCTGTAATTTTCTTACACATGTCTTCCAGAAGTTTGGTCATGTCCGGGGACTGACTCTTCGCTTTGTCAGCGCTTACAGTGGGCTTGACCGCCTTCTCGACAGCCTTCGGGTCACTCTTGACCTCGGATGAAGGTCTAGAGTCCCTTTGTTTATTGAAAGATTTCCTGGGAATATACTTCCTACCTGAAGTATTCTTCCTTAATTGCATCGAACAGAAGGTGCCGTCTTCCTGTTCGATATCAATCAATTCGAAGTCGTCTGAGGGAGTACTGACCTCAGACTGCTGGGTCACCGATGCCAGGGGTACCAAGCCGCTGGCATTAGGTATGTCCCCGGCTAACATAGCTCGCTTCTTCACGGCCATATCTATACCATTAAATATGCCGTGTAGTGTTATGCCTTCTTTCCAGGCATCCCTCGCTGCTAATTGTTCATCTCGGTCTCTTAGACCCTTGACGAATTGTGTGATCAAATCGTCCATATACCAGTCCTGGTTTTCAGTACCGGGTCTGGCCTTACTTAGCAGGGCATGGAGTTCCATACCGTATGCTCTGAAAGCTTCATTCGGCTTCTGTGTGCGTTTCTTAAAACGGACCATCGGGTCCTCCTTGACCATGTTGCATAACAGTCCACTAGCAGTTTCTACTAACTGCTCAAAACTCCCAACGAGGCCGTACCAGGTTCGCCATTGCTCTACAGCCATGCGACCCGGCCCGCCTTTCAGACATCTCACCAGATGTGGCTTGGCCTCGTATGGGGTCCATCCATTACAATTCATCACATCGATGAAATCTTCAAACCACTCTTTCCATGGCCGAGTACCGTCATATTCTCTAGGAATAACGGCTACCCTTCGGGCAGAATTGTGAGCATACATCAATCTAGTGCATTGCTGTTTGCTCCATTCAATCGCCTTGGTTTCATTCAAGGTTCGATTGCCCCCTATACCACCGAAGCTCGAATTGCCCGGTGGAGGCGGTGGTGGAGGTTGTGTATACGTCCACTGTGTACCACTGTGGTTCGTATAGCTCGCACCACCCTGGTTGGGGCCGGTACCCGAGGTACCGCTATAGCCTGTGGCACCCAAAGCACCGCCCCCCCCTTGCGCACCTTGGTAACCGCCGTCGGATGGCTGGTTTCCCGTTGACTGGCCGCCATCGTTCGATGGATTGGGTTGGGTGTTGTCATTACCAGCACCCAGCCCCGGGTCGTTACTCGGATCCACATGAATGTGGAATCCACTGGTCTCCGCACTACTATCGGAAGCCTCTCTAGGGGTATAGTCCGGGTCCAGGTTGTGGACTATGGGCACTTCACTTATCCGGACTCTACTAGTTCGGCCATGCTTATCCTGGGTTCTGATGTAAACGCCCCCTTGATCTACATTCCGCGAAGCATTATCATTTACAAAAGGATTATACTGCGGATTCTTCGGTGTAGAACAGGAGACCGGGTTGCCCTGTTTCACGAACGTCGAGTTCGGGTTTGTATCCCTACTCGCCGGAGGGGCATGCGTTTGCTCTTGCTCCTGTAAATAACTCTCCATAGCAGACTTATTTATTGTGAGGGTAGCTACGTCTGTAGTCAGGTTTCGCTGTTCCTCCCTTAGCTGTGCGTTTTCTGCCAAGATTTCGGATCGAATCTTTTCATTTTCCGCCACAGCTCGGTTTCTTTCTTCTTGGGCGATAATTGCCTCTCGTTTAAAAGTATCCTTAAGTAGGCGGTACTTTTCACCCTTCTCTTTCTGAGACTTGTTATATTCACTGGTCTCCTTCCTGATCTCGGCTTGTTCCGAGACCATCTTGGCTTCTGTCTCAGCCTTCCGGAGTTGAAGTTTCTTAAGCTTCTCCTCCATTGCGTGCAACTCCGTTTGTAATTTATTTACATCCCGAGCCTTAGCAACTTCCTCGGCTCTAGCCTTGTCGATTGCTCTAAGTTTACTGGCTTCCTCGATTTCCAACTCAGCCAGCCTTTTTTCTTTTTCCTGTGCGTCTCTCTCCTTCCGCTCCAACTGATGGGATACGGAGGATAGACGATATTTGAGGTCGGATTCTTTTAGAATCGCCTCTTGCTCAACGGATCGTAATTTTCCGATCCGAGACTTAGCTTCCTCTTCTATTTTGGATTGGGCTAACATGAATTGTTCATGTTGCCTCTTAGCCTGCAACTCTACCTGTTCCTTGGCTTTCAAATAGGCCTGGGTATTTTTATACCCGGGACCCATCCGACGTCCGTAGATAGACTTGCGACTGCCTCCAGGGTTAAACATGGAGTCAGACAAGCCTTCGTCTAGAGATCGGCCTAGGTGATGCCTTTCCGAGCTTTTCGGTCCGGTACCACTAGGCTTATTTTTTGCTTTCGCGCCTGGGACTATTGCGTCCCTTTTGGTTTTGCCATCGTCGCTGTCATGATCCGACGATGTCATTAGTGGGGCTACTTCGTTTCCACCACCTGGTGCTGAACCCTGGGGGGTTGCAGTACGCTGCATAGGGCTTTGTGCAATTGGTGTACCCAAGCCGCTAGCCGAGCCCGTTGGTACCATAGGACCTAGCTGGCGTCTGCTAGTTATAACTTGGGACCAATCGCTCAGGTCTAAAGTTGGGGGTCTTAACACACCCCTAAACAATCCGGTATCCGGTACTCCTGTTTGGGGTGTAGCCGGATACAATTTTACGATGCCATCTCTGGTGGCATTGTCCATCAGGTCGGGTGTAGAAAAAATATTTCGTACACCCTCCTGATTAAACATTTGTTGTTGACCGGGTTTCCAGTCTAACAACAGATGCTGGGATGTGTAATCATCCTCTTCGAATCCCTCTAGCCCAGGGCTGGGGGGATCCGCTTCGGGTTTCCCGAGGCTTTCGGCCAATGTGGCCGCGCACCACCCCCGAACCAACTGGTCACGGCACCAGTGTAATGGTTCGTATCGACTTATATGTTGGGTGGCTCTTTGGCTCGCTTACCACTAGATGTACCAACACAACACGAGTAGTTCGGGTTGGGCAAAGCCCCAGAAACCCCTACCTCTCGGGTAGGACTTTATTAGATCTCTTTGACAACAAAGTACTAGCGTCTGGACTGGACCATGTCCAGTCCCCTTCTGCCGCTCGTCCGGCTCCTTAGTAGGAGCTGGACGCGAGGCATGGTGCTGCCCCCTCTTGTACCAACGAGGTATCGCAAAGCGACACCTAGCTAGCATAGAAGGAACAAGCACCACACAAACATGTCTCTCGGATGAACGGCACTAATATATATACAATGATGCCGGCCCCTACATATATATATATATATATATATATATATATATATATATATATATATATGTAATTTTATCTCATTTAATCAAATCTGATGAACGTAACACCCCTCTTAATGCTTGTAATATATGCATTTTGAGCTAAAAAATAGAAAATGATGGAAAAATCCAAACTTCACAATATTTAGCATTCTCATGGCTTATCACCTCCTCCACAGACATGTAAAACTATAGAAGTCTAAGGGTAATTAAAAAATTTGATCATTTTTTCTCAAAATTGGACATTTTCTGGAGCCCCACCCATATATGTATAAATATATTTTTAAATAGTCTTAGTGGTATTAAAGTCGCTTTACTGATTATCCCATAGTATAGAGCCAATAATATAACTATAGCAAAACTGCAATATACTTGTTCAATTCATAATACAGGACTACATAGTAGAGAGCGGACTAAATGTTTATGGACTTCTTGGGCGTTACTACCATCTCCGGACTCTACAATCAGTCAAGATCTAAACCCTAATGGATTTCAGAATTCCTAAAGTTGTATACCCTATATGAAAGCGTATTGCCTACCTGCTGGACTCTGCCCACACGAAACCTGGAGAGGTCATTTCAGTAGTTGATGGGGCGTGACTGATAACGTCAAAGCTTTGAAGTTCAATCAGTCATGGTTTTGCCTTGTGGCTAACCCAACCTTATATATCTATTTTATGTGTTTTTTTTTCTTGTCAATCAACCGGCAATATGATACAAAGGATCAGCTACTCCCCTTCAACTGTTTTCTCACAGCCTCTGCTTGGTGATTGACCGTCATTAACATTTCCCATAAATGCATCCACTCCCGGGGCCCTTGGGTGTGAACATTTTATATCTTGAACAAGTTTCCCCACAAACTATTAACCCATAATCAGGTTGAGATTTAATCAATTAAATCTATTAATAATGTCTTTGTCTATCAGTCATGTTGCTCATCCCCTGAGCTAAATACCAATTTCGATTACTGCATGTAGCAATATGCGTGTTTCAGCCTTTTAGCATACAACTTTCTGAAGAAGGGGGTGTCTTGTCACCACAGAACTTAACCGACTGGACGCCATATAACCAATATCCATAATTAATAATTTTTCGGAGTTTGTTTGGATCCCCATGCCATGTTTATCTCCCTACCAGTCTACCTAACATATTTGAATATCCTAGTTATTGCTATAATGGCCACTCCATAGGATAAGTAATGACTTTGATTATCCGGTGTTAGCGTGTGAATCCTATCTTATGAAATGATAAGGATGAAATCTGAGTAATGTTTAATTGTATAGTACAAAATGTTGTTATAGGACAGACGTGATGATTCGTTCCCATAACATGGGAAGCGCTGAGTCCCTGGTCTGTGGGAGAATTTTGTGCTGGTATGATGCGTTCCCACACTTTAAATATGTAAATTTATTAAAATTTTGAGTTACATAATCCTAAAGTGCACACATGTTGTTAGTTTATTGTATTTTCTGTCTGGATGCCATGGCTTTTGCTTTTTGGTTTATTCTTGGACTGTCTGTTTTGCTTAATTCTGTATGTCCTATTACGTCTGGATCCAATAACTTTCCCATGGAACCTGGAATCTCTAATCTCTTTAATATTGCCTGTTTTGAGGCTGTTGTGATTGGTTTTCTCAGGCGTTCAATATTAATTGACTTTTTGGTCATTTTGCCATCTGAAAGTCGACGTAAATGAGCAGTATAGGGTGAACAACGTTCAGTAACCATATAGGGGCCTGAGTATGTTGCTTGTAGTTTCTTACTGGTATTTGGTTTTAATAAGTTTGGTATGTACAGGTATACGATATCTCCAACGGCATAGTCTGTTGTGGATTTGATTTTACTATCATGTCTATTCTTCATTCCTTTGTGTGTTTTTAATAAGGTATCAGCAGCCAGCTTTTGTGCTGCTTCTCTTTGTTTAATTAAGTGGATGATCATTTCCTTTTCATTCTTAAAATCTGTTTTATTGAACAATGCTAATGGTGCGTCCGTTGGTAACATTCATTGCTTCCCGAAGATAATAAAATTTGGTGAATAGCCTGTAGTTTGACTGACAGTATTATTTAAGCCGAAAACTACTGATTGAAGATACAGGTTCCAATTCTTCTGATCTTTATAAATATATGATCTTAATGCATTTTCTATTGATTGATTACTTCGCTCCACAGCTCCTTGACTTTTGGAACAGAATGAACTCCCGAAAATCTGCTTAATTCCGAATTTAGAGCAGAATAATTTAGTTAATTTTGATGTGAATATCGAACCATTATCTGTATACATCACACTTTGGAGACCGTGAATACATATGACTTTGTCTATGTAATATAATATGAAGGATGCGCTGTTGAGTTCCTTGCAATCCCATGCCGTGATGTGCCGTGAGGCATGGTCAATTACTACCTGTATATATTTACTTCCATTATGGGATGGTGGAAGTGGCCCTATGGTATCTACAGTTATGTGACTATAAGTTGTTAATATCGGTTCCCTGATATTCATGGGTAATTTTAAACGTTTTGGTCGTTTGTTTGTTATCAGACATGTATGACATGTGCTGATGTAATTTGTTACATCTGCAAGCATATTAACCCAAAAATATCTTTCTTTTATCAATTTGTAAGTTTTGACTATTCCTAAATGTCCCCCTAAGGGTGAGCAATGTGTGGTTTCGAGCAATTTATTGATCCACTTTTTAGGTACGACAACTTGTTATTCAATGTCAAATTGTCATCCGAATATTGATGAGTTTAGTTTGAAAAGAATATTGTCGCTGATTATGAAATTATCATGTGTAAGCAATATCTGGCGACTGATATAATTATCCTCTGGCAGATTTCCTTTCTCTATGTATTCTCTCATTGTAATACAAAAAGGGTCTTTGGATTGAGCGGCTACTAATTGTAGGCGTGTTGGAGTCAGTTTATAATGCTTGGATATTTCGATTATTGCTCTTTCAGCTTTGGGTGCTATTTTAGTAGCTAATTTCGGGCGCTTTTGCACTGCTGCTGCTCGTGAGACAACAGGTTTGTGCTTTTTAGCGGGTCTCCCCCTCCTTTTTGGGGTCTCAGACTCCGGCTGAGGTTTTGCAACATCCCTAAATGTTATATTTGGATCAGATTCTTTTAATGCTTTAGCTCTTGTTATAGCATTAAGTTTATGCTTTTGAGTAGACTTTTTACCAATTGCAGGCTTTTTAGCTTTGGCGTGTTTACCTGTTGGTACATAGCCTGCTTGCTGAGCTTTAGCCTCCCATGGGATTCCGTCTTTTAGGATGGATCTTGGTTTAAACATTAAAATGGGTGAAGCTGGTACGGGTTCACTTGGTTTAAAGGTTTTAGTAATTTCTATATCAGAGAATCTGGTCATTTTGGGTGCTAATACTACTTTACCTTGTAGTTTAATTGGTAATGGTTCATCCTCCTTTGGTGGATATCTTCGTCTCGATAGGAAATCGGCTACTATGTTTGCTTTGCCTGCTAGATATTTAACAGTGAAATCATATGACATAAAAAGGTCTAGCCAGCGAGCTAATCTGCCATTGGTTATTGCTTCTTTTTTATTAAAAAGTGATACCAGTGCTGTGTGGTCTGAGTGGATAGTGAAGTGTGAGCATTCAGTGTATAGATGGAATCTACTAATGGCGAATACTACTGCTATCATTTCTCTGTCTGTAGTACTATATCTCATTTCTTGTTCAGTTAATGTCCTACCAGCGAATTCTATTGGTCTATAAAATCCATTTTCATCTTGCTGTGTTAATGCAGCACCGACACTATAACCAGAACTGTCAGTAAAAATTGAGAATTCTTTAGAAAAATCTGGGAATTTGAGTGTGACATCGTCGTGTATAGATTTTTTGATTTTATCAAATGCCCTTTGACACTTCCCTGTCCATACAAAAGGTACTGATTCCTTCGTTAATTCATTTAAAGGTGCCATGATTTGGCTGAAACCCTTAATGAATCTTTTATAAAATTGAGCCATTCCGTTAAAACTTTTCAATTCGGATTTGTTTACTGGTGATTTAAAGATCTTTAGAGGCCATAATTTATCTAGTGTAGGTGACATACCGTCCTCAGTAATTCTGAACCCGAGGAAGTCAATTTTTGTGTATCCAAACTCACATTTTTGGGGTTTGAATTTCAGGTTACCTTTGACAATGATTTTCATTACTTCATCTAGATCTTCTAAATGCCTTTCCCATGTTGGGCTGTATACAGCTATATCATCGACATAGGCGCATGTATTACGATATTTACACTTTGCCATGAGCCGTTCCATGATGTCTTGGTATCGTAAACCTGATATATTCATTCCCATAGGAATTGAATTCATGACATATCGTCGGCCGTTCGCTGAGAATGCTGTGATGTGTTTTGACTCTTCAGCTAATGGAATTTGATGGTATGCTGCGAAAATGTCCATCTTGCTATAATACTTAGCTTTTGACTGTCCTATAGTGGTGATTAAATCATCTGCTCTTGGGAAACTGTATGAGAATGTTTTTAGGCATTTGTTCGTATTTCTATAGTCTATGACTATCCTCCAGCTATCTGGTTTTGATAAATCCATACCTGGCTTTGGTACTAAAAATGCGGGTGAATTAAATTCGCTAGGAGTGGTCAATTCTGTAATTACACCTTGTTGTAATTGTCTTTCCAATTGGTGTTTCATGATACTCTCTTTCTTTGGTGACAGTCTGTATGGTGGTTTGCAGGCTATAGTGCTGTCATCTTTTAATTCAAGTTTAATAGTTGAATCAATTTTTCTACCGATGATGTTTTCATTTGTGACAAAGGCATTTTGGTTGTCCATTAATTTAATACTTCTTCTCCACAGTTTATCGGAGTGAAAGCTGAGTTGGTGTTATTGTTAGTACTTTGGTGTTTTATATCATTGTTGGAAATATCTCCTAATGAAATCATAGTCATGGTGCTCGGTAATGGATTGAATATTGCCACCTTGGTGAACTTATTCAATTTAATTTCAATATCTGATAGATTCGCCAATACAACTTTGACTGTATTTTTATTTTGGTTCAGGAATGCTCTCCAGAATTCCTTATGTTCCCTTCAGGCATGCGTGGGTGTCAATTGATCATCTAGTATGTAATTCTGAATTTGGAGGTATTATGACATTCTGTGATAGAATTACATCAGTTTTGATGTGTTCTGCCTCAGTCGTGTTGAATTTCGCCTGAATATTTCCTTAAAAAGTTTACTCCAAGGACACATTCATGGTTCATTTTAGGTAGTACAAGAAATCTAAAAGATAATTCCTTTCCATCTATGAAAATTTTAGCCTTTATTGCTTTAGTGGATTTGATCAACCGACCATCTGCTATTGAAATTTTAGTATTTGTGTGGCCATGATACAATTTGCAATTTTCTTCCATTAATTTATGATATACCGCCTCACTTATGAAGCTTAGGGTGGCGCCTGTATCGACCAATGCCTTCACGGTGACACTTTCAATATTCAGATCTAAGCATAAGCTTTTGCTTTCCAATGGTACTCTTAGGATTTGTTTATATTTAGCTCCATGATTTCTATTTCTTAGAGTCAGATATATTCCTGGTGGTTCGAAATCGTCTTTCAACGAATCATTACTGTCGTAATTAGAATAGTCTTCGCAGTTTGAATAATATTCAGTATCCGATATTACTTCATCATATAAGGTATCTAGTGTGTTAAGTGATGGTATACCCATCGGGGATCTATCGGAGGGGTCCCTTTGACCGACTCTCCCTACATCCTATTCATGACCATTATTTTGCTGATCATCAAATTGATCATCTTGTAGGGGCCGGCATCGTTGTATATATATTAGTGCGGTTCATCCGAGAGACGTGTTCGTGTGGTGCTCGTTCCTTCTATGCCAACTAGGTGTCGCTTTGCGATACCCGGCTGGTACAAGGGGGGGCAGCACTATGCCTCGCATCCAGCTTCTACTAATAAGCCGGACGAGCTGCAGAAGGGGACTGGACGTGGTCCAGTCAAGACGTTCAGTTATAGGCAGCATACAGATTTGAATAAAGTCCTACCAGAGAGGTAGGGGTATCCGGGGCTTTGCCCAACCCGAATCACTCGTGTTGTGTTGGTGTCTTTAGTGATAAGTGAGCCAACGAGCCACCCAACATATAAGTCGAAACGAACCATTACACTGGTGCCGTGACCAGTTGGTTCGGGGGTGGAGCGCGGCCGAAAGCCTCGGTAAACCCGATGCGGGTCCCTCAAGCCCTGGGCTAGAGGGATTCGAAGAGGATGGCTTTACATCCCAGCATTTGTTGTTAGAGGGTGTCCAAACTGTTTTCTCGACACCCGGTCTAACAGACGGTGCCACCAGAAATGGGGACGGCATTGTTTAATTGTATCCGGGCACACCTCAACAGTTTGCCTCGGATACAGGATTGTTCAGGGGGGTACTAAGACCCCCTACCTTGAACTTGAGCGATTGGTCTCAAGTATTGACTAGTAGACGCCAGCTGGGACCCATGGTCCCTGCAAGCTTGGCTAGTAATTTGGACACACCAGAAGCCCAAGGCCCTATGCAGCGTACCGCCACTCCTACTGGCGCTGCATTGGACGGGGCAACCGGGGTGGCCCCATTAATGACGTTGTCGGATCACGATAGTAAGGCTGTAAAGGATCCAAAGGTTCCTACAGCAACCCCGAAGACTAGGACCCGGGAGACCCTGCCGAGAAGCTCGGAGAGGCACTCCCTAGGCCTATCTCTGGGCGAAGGCTTGTCTGACTCCATGTTTAACCCTGGAGGCAGCCGCAAGTCGATATACGGACGTCGGATGGGCCCCGGGTATAAAACTACTTCGGCCTATTTGAAAGCCAAAGAGCAGGTAGAGCTACAGGCTAAGAGGCAGCATGAACAATTCATGGCAGCCCAAACGAAGATAGAGGAAGAGACAAAAGCTCGGATCGGCAAGCTCCATTCCGTGGAACAGGAGGCGATTCTGAAAGAATCGGACCTCAAGTATCGTTTATCTTCCGTAGCCCACCGATTGGAGCGAAAGGAGAAAGACAAGAAAGAGAAAGATAAAAAGTTGGCTGAGCTGGAGCTCGAGGAAGCTAATAGACTCAAAGCAATCGACAAGGCTAGAGCCGAGGAAGTTGCTAAGGCCTGGGATGTAAGCAAATTACAATCCGAATTGCATGCCATGGAGGAAAAGTTGAAGAAACTTCAGGTCCGTAAAGCGGAGACAGAAGCCAGGTTGGTCTCGGAACAAGCCGAGATCCGGAGAGAGACCAGTGAATATCAGCGGTCTCAAAAGGAAAAAGGTGAAAAGTATCACTTGTTAAAGGATACTTTAGAGCGGGAGGCAGTAGCCGCCCAAGAAGAGCGTAACCGAGCTGTTGCAGATAATGAGAAGATTCGATCCGAGATCTTGTCGGAAAATGCACAGCTAAGGGAGGAGCAGCGAAACCTTACTATGGATGTAGCTACCCTCACAATAAATAAGTCTGCTATGGAGAGTTATTTACAGGAATAGGAGCAACTATGCTCCTCCGGCGAGTAAGGACTTAAACCCTAACTCGACGTTTGTTAAACAAGGAGACCCAGTTTACTGTTCAACACCAGTACAATTCATTTGTCAACGACAATGCAACGCGGAATGTAGATCAAGGGGGAGTTTATATACGAACCCAAGATAAGCATGGCCGAACTAGTAGAGTCCTGATAAGTGAGGTCCCGATAGTCCATAACTTAGATCCGGACTTCGTGCCTAGGGATACTTCCGACACTAGTGCGGAAACTAGTGGATTCCACATACACGTGGATCAGACAGAAGACGTCGGATTGGGAGCTGGTAACACCAGCAATCAACAAACTCCACCAAATGGTGGTAATCAACCAAACCATGCGGGCCAGCTGTCCGATGGCGGTCACCAGGGTGGCACTAACCACACTGGTGCTCAGGGTGGGGACGGTACTTCGGGTAACGGCCCCAACGCAGGTAGCGATGGTGCCTCGGGTACCGGCCCTAACCAAGGGGGTGGTGGCTATACGAACTACAGTGGTACACAGTGGACGTATAACCAACCACCACCGCCACCACCACCAAACAATACAAGTTTTGGTGGGATGGGAGGAAATCGAACCTTGAATGAAACCAAGGCGATTGAATGGAGTAAACAGCAATGCACTAGATTGATGTATGCTCATAATTCAGCCCGTAGGGTAGCTGTCATTCCAAGGGAATACGACGGTACTCGGCCATGGAAAGAATGGTTTGAAGATTTCATCGATGTGATGAACTGTAATGGTTGGACCCCATACGAGGCCAAGCCGCATCTGGTAAGATGCTTGAAAGGCGGGCCGGGTCGCATGGCAGTGGAGCAATGGCGGACCTGGTATGGTCTCGTAGGAAGTTTTGAGCAGTTAGTTGAATCTGCTAGCGGACTATTGTGTAACATGGTCAAGGAGGATCCGATGGTCCGCTTTAAGAAACATACACAGAAGCCAAACGAAGCTTTCAGGGCATACGGTATGGAACTGCATGCCCTGTTAAGTAAGGCCAGACCCAGTACAGAAAACCAGGACTGGTATATGGATGATTTGATCACACAATTCGTCAAGGGTCTGAGAGACTGAGACGAGCAAATTGCTGCGAGAGATGCCTGGAAGGAAGGCATAACATTGCACAGCATATTTAATGGTATAGATATGGCCGTAAAGAAGCGAACCATGCTAGCCGGAGACATCCCGAATACCACGGGTTTGGCTCCACTAGCATCGGTAGTTCAGCGATCCGAGGTAGATAATACCCCGGATGATTTTGAACTGATTGACATCGAGCAGGAGGATGGCACCTTTTGCTCGATGCAGCTTAGGAAGAATACTTCAGGTAGGAAGTACATTCCGAGGAAGGCGTTTAGTAAATCGAGAGATTCTAAAACGCCATCCGAGGTCAGAAGTGACCCGAAAGTTGGTGGGAAGGCTACTAAGCCCTCTGACAACGCTGATAAAGTGAAGGGTCAGCCTCCGGACATGACCAAACTTATGGAGGATATGTGTAAGAAAATTACAGATGCCCTCCAAGCCAGCCGGCAGAGACCCATAGTGGATCGCCGGACGGTTAAGTGTTTCAGGTGTCAACGCATGGGACACTATTCGTCTGAATGTACCGCTGCTAAGCCGGTAATGGCTGCCTTCTATGAAGCCGAAGATAACGGCGAAGGAGGACAGAGCGCTACGGATTCCACTGATGTGGGAAACTATTGGGGGTTGTATCCACGGCATTGGGTATAACCCCAGGATGGAAGGAATGCCAAAATGCTACCGGGGGTAATCCGGTGGAAGATTTCGAGTCAAATTCACCTGGAGGCCGGGTGGCTGTGGGTGCGCACCCCTGCACTACGGCCGGGGCCGGGGACCCTAGTGTTTATGTGTACGGTGGCGAACATATGGAGGCGAGTGGCCGCACTGGGGGAGAGGAAGGATGGATCAAGGAGTTGATTTGAGTGTGTGGGACATGCCTTCCCCCAAGTCATCCGTGTCTGGAATTTTTGAGAGGACTCGGATTGAATCTTGGTGATTCGGGAGACTTTCAACAGTTTACCAGCAACCCCTCCCCTTTGGGGGGGGAGACAGTGGTATGTACCCATATCTGTAGAAGGCCGGGTAGGGGAATTCTTAGTGGATACTGGAGCTAGCCATTCCTGTGTGTCCAAAAGATTCTTCGACTCGGTGGCCAGCAGTCATGAGAACCTCAAAACGGGGGTAAATGCTTGCACGGCCGACGGAAGCAGTATGCATACTTTTGGTAGGACGTTTATGCCTATCCGTATAGGAGGCCAAGAATTTGTTCTTTCGCTGACTATAGCAGAGGTTAGTGATGACGGAATCCTCGGATTGGATTTTGCAAGCTTATATGGGGCCGTCTTGGATCCCAGGGATGGTATGATGAGTATACGGAACCCGTATGGCTTGCATGTCCAGTGCGTATTGAGACAGGTGTCTTCGGTTGCATCAGTGATACACACGGTGAAGATCCCACTGGGTACCACTTGTGATGTCCTTTGTGGTTGATCAATGGCCCAATGGAGGAATGAAACTGGAGTCTATGAACCCGACACGGTATATTTATCGAGTATCGGGTTGGACTCAGTGGATACATTGGTGGCTAATGCAGCATGGTCTGTGTTACCCATAACTAACCAAAGTGGTTCAGTGGTTTACTTGAAGCGAGGCGACAGTGTGGGAGAGATGAGTTCAGTAGAACACGTCGCCGAGGCCAGGTTCAATAAACCATTAAACCCTGTTAGTAAGCATCCTTTGGATGAAGAATTTCAGAAACTGATTGAACAATCAGATTTACAGAATACGTAGGATAAGGAATGCCTAGCGAAACTCCTACGGAGGTACAAGAGTGCTTTCGGTAGGGAAGGAGGACCGGTAGGCAGATCCGATAAGGTGTTGCACACTATAGATGTGGGCGACGAGAAACCTTTTAAAATCCCGTATCGCAGACTTCCTCTTAAGAAGAAGTTAATTTGTGAACAGGAAATACAAAAGCAGTTGGACCTAGGGGTCATCGTGCCGAGCTCGAGTCCCTGGTCCAGCCCTGTTTGTATGACCACTAAGAAAGACGGTACAATCTGCTTTTGTGTAGATTACCGAAAATTGAACGGTATGACAAAGAAGAACTCGTATCCTCTGCCTAGGATAGACGAGACATTAGATAGCTTGGGTGGGAACCAATGGTTCTGTACCTTGGATTTGCAATCCGGGTATTGGCAGATACCGATGCACCCCAATGACATAGATAAAACCGCGTTCTCTAGTCATATGGGGCTATTCGAGTATAATGACTTGCCCTTCGGATTGTGTAACGCCCCTGCTACATTCGAGGCCATGATGGAATCTTTGTTGAGCGACCTTTTGTGGAAGAAATGCTTGGTCTACTTGGACGACGTTGTCGTGTTCGGCAAGTCGTTTAAGGAATGCCATGCAAATCTGCAATTGGTACTCGACCGGATACTATCCAACGGTCTAAAACTTAAACCCAAGAAATGTAATCTGTTTAAGAAAACAATTACATATCTGGGAAGGATCATCACCCCTAACGGAGTGAGTGCGGATCCGGAGAAATTAGAAGCTGTAGAGAATTGGGAACGACCCACGAGTGCTAAGGAGGTGAGATCATTTTTAGGATTTTGTTCCTACTACCGTGATTTCATACCGAATTACTCTCGTGTAAGTTTTCCAATGCAGTGCTTAGCTCACTGGACCCCGGGTATGGCACGGGACCCATTCCCATGGACCAGCAAGCAAGAAGAATCTTTTAATAAAATAAAGGATTTGTTTAGAAATACACCCGTATTGAAATATCCCACTCCCGAGGGACATTTCATATTAGACACAGATGTGAGCAATGATGCAATTGGGGCGGCTCTCTCTCAGGTCCAGGATGGAGTCGAGGTCCCACTAGCATTCGCTAGCAACACGCTAAGCAAGACCCAGCATAATTATTGTACCACTAAACGAGAACTCCTCGCGGTAGTGGTGTATATGAAGAAGTTTAAGCATTTCCTTTGGGGAACTGACTTTACTTTACGAACCGACCATTCGTCTCTAAGGTGGCTCCTTAACTTTAAGGACGCCGAGGGGATGATTGGACGATGGTTAGCTCATCTATCCAAGTTCGGATTGGAGCATAAACAAATAGAGCACCGGCCCGGTGCTAAACATATTAATGCGGATGCCTTGTCGAGGCGACCCGTCCGAAAGTGCCAGAATGCCACTTGTGAAGACTGCAGGGCCCACAATGCTGTGGTAGCTGGGTTGGTATTTAATTATACCACCCCCCGCATCCCCTGGAAGGAGGCTGTATGTAGCTATCTTGATTGGTCCCCAGAGACCATCAAGAAGTTCCAACAGTCGGATCCCACCACTGCGCGCATAATGGAATACCTACGGACAGGTATTGAACCGGCAAGGCCGTTGTTATCCCTAGAAGATAGGGAAACAAGGCGATTGATAGCTCAATGGACCGAGCTAGAGATCCGAGACGGCATACTGTGCAGGTGGAAGACTACTTCTACCAACGGTAGGCTGTTACAAATAGTGATTCCCACTCCGATGAGGAGGGATATCATGTATTATTGCCATGGCCACCAAACTAGTGGTCATTTTGGTAAGAAGAGGTCAATAGAGCGTCTACAAAGACGTTACTACTGGCCCGGAATGAGAGGTGACCTACTTCGGTGGATCGCCACTTGCCCGGATTGTTGTAAAAACAAGCCGGGACCTGGCCTGGGAAAGCAACCCTTATCCCAGGAATTGTTTGGTGTCAGGTTCGCTCGAGTAGCAATAGACATCATCAGCGGAATTAAAACGATGCCCAGAGATAATACTTGCATGATGGTTGTAACCGACTATTATACAAAGTACACTCAGGTGTTTCCTCTTCCCAATCACAAAGCCGCCACATGCGCTGAGGCGTTTGTAAGAGGCTGGGTGCTTCATTTGGGTGTCCCCCTTATGATGCACAGTGACCAAGGGAGAGAGTTTGAGTCAGAGCTATGGCAGGAAATGTGCCATTACCATGCCATTTGCAAGACCCGAACCAACCCATACCGACCACAGTCGGATGGACAGGTAGAACGGTTCAATAGAACCTTGATACAAGTGCTAAAGCCCCTGGTTAATACCCACCAGGACGACTGAGATGAACAGTGTGAGTTTGTAGTACACGCCTACAACAACACTGTCCATTCGTCTACTAATTGTACTCCAAAAATGCTAGTGTTCTGCGAGGACATCATAATGCCCGCCGACTTAGTGTATGGAGTAGTTGGGATAGACCCAGAGGCGCCCTGCACCGTGTTGTTTGTAGAGTCGTTAAGGGATAGATTCAAACAGGTATACGAGGCCGTTCGGAAAGAACTGCTGAAGAGTGCGAAATGGCAGAAGGTGGGTTACGACATCCAATGCCAAAAGAATTCGTTTTAATGTTGGGGACAAAGTACTAAGGTACTACGAGCCGCTGGAACGGTTAAAGCTCGTAACGCCTTGGGAAGGTCCATTTAAAATTATTCGCATCATCTCCGAGTCCACGGTGATGATGGAGGACTGCCTAACCGGTAGGAAATGGAAGACGAATGTTGGAAAACTTCGGCCCTGGAAGGGACGCGAAGAGGCGGAGAGGGAGTTTGGTTACCATCCACCTGAGCCTGCGCCTAGCAAGCCCAACGTGGTGGTACCCGGGAAATGCCCTAGAGGCCGGCCGAGGAAAGCGCCGGAAGCTGGGGGAGTAGCTAAAAAGAAGACGAAGGCCAGGAAATGACCTAATCAGAAGAAACGGAAAAATGTCTCGCTGAGTAAAGGCATTACGTATGGGAAAGGTCTCGCCGTGGCTAGGCGGGACCCAGAGAAGGCCGTACGTAAAGCCGGGAAGAATAAAATGCTAACCGAAGGCGTTAGACGCAGTTCCCGGTTGAGGTCTGCTGTAACCTAACTCAGTACACAACGAGCTGCTGCGTGTTGTTCGCCGTAGGCGAATAACATACGTTCCACGGCTAGGGATGCCGAACGCGCCCTCCCCGGGTAGCTGTATCCCGTGAGCGGCGGTCGGATTAACCGGTACATTCGCTTTGAAGCGTTGTATACACCGCCAAGCTCCAGACGATAGTACTCGCGTAGCAGGCCGCGTCTCGCATGTCGAGTCGAATGTTTGTTTGGATCTAGACCGCTAGGTGGCGCTGCGGGTGCGGCGGGAAAGCATAGAACTAGGTTACTGGATAGCCCACTGCTGGATCTCGCGAGACGAGAGGTCTGACGTCATACTGGTCATAACTAGAGCGGACTCGTGGTGGTAAGACGCCACTTGTTTTGCTCCGGTTATTTCTCAGCCTTTAGCAGCCTTTAGCAGCCGGTAGCTTCGTGGTTTGATTACCTGCACCTCCCCTCTTTGTTGGATGAATCCTTTGGGAGGAGTCCAACACATTTGCCAATTTTTTAAATTGGAAGTCGCCCCACTGTGATGGCACAGGGGACGATTGACGCCGCGCGTCAAACCGCCAACGTTCAGTTGGAGGAAGGCGAGGACCCGACGGTCTCGTCTCGGGTTGAGGAGAGTATGGACTCCTCAACGGCGGTCCCTGCAAGGGGATCTGAAGTCAAGGAAGCAGCCCTCACACTCTCTGGAATGTCGGCCGAGGTCACTGACAGAGAGAGGATGCCTCCTCCACCTCCACCGCGCCTGGAACCGACGTCTACAGCAACGGCTCCGGGTGGTACTGTTGATGTCTTGGACATTCCGCTGTATCCTCCAGGATACAGAACACGCACTGAGCGAATGGCCCATGTGGACGAGGAGTCCGGTGTCGTGTACACCTCTTGGGGGACCTACATCCCCATGCATCCTTCTATGTTCGGATGCGGTCCCCTCGGGGAAACGCCCGGCCTGGCCGAGACCGTACCAGACGATTTCAAAACTCTGGTTATGGACTCATGCACAGACGAGTTAGCAGAAAACATGCCTGTTTCCTGGCTCCGCCACTATAAACGGTTGGCGGAGGAGATGGCGGTCAACGAGAGCTTGGCCCGAGCTGTGCTGCTTTCCGAAGGCATTACCCGGAAGGCCGCTCAGCTAAGAGAGTCTGAATCCGACATGGATACAGACTCCACCGTCACACAGTCGTCGGTGGAATCCGGACGGGTCAAGCGATTGAGCCGTAAGCCAGCGCCGAAGGGTCCTCTCACCAAGTCTGATCTCGAAGTAGAGGACATTCGGATCGCCATCGAGAGGTCCACGACCGAGCAGGAACCGGGCGCCAAAATACCGGAGGCGGCCGGTGAGATCTCGGAAGAGGATATCTCACGGCAACAGGCTGCTGTTGAGGCCAAGCGACGGGAGCTGGCCGAACAGCAGAAGGAGCTCACTGCTACCCGTCGGGCCCACTGGAAACAACTGGCCCAAAGTAAGGCGAAGGCCGCCTCCGGCTCTGACTCCCCGGTGAGCGGCAGGAGGAGCCCTCGTTCAAGGGATAAGGAGCCGAGGCAGTCGGATTCTAGCCCTGAAGTGCCGGCGCAGCCACCCAAAGCTGTCCGCTGGAAGAAGAAAAATGGAGCGAAAGCGTCTCCGGCGGAGCCCGCACCCCCACCAAGCCGAGGGGTAAGGGCGACCCGAAGGCTTCTGCCTCCAGCGCCTCAACAACCACAGTAGCCACTTCGGTTACTGCAGCATCCTCTGCTAGCACCAGCGGGACGAGCGCCAAGACCTCTACCAAGGCTTTGACTGGTACTACTACCACCAGCCGAGCTGGACGTAAAGGTGAGGGCATCTACACGGACAGTGAGGGAAGCAAAAGCGACCCAGAGCTGCCCGAGTCAGCCAAATCTGATTTGGAGTCTGTGACGACGTGGGAAGAAATGACCACGGACGTCCCTAAAGACGACAATCAGAAATGGATGTGGAAGAACGCAGCCGAGGGGTTCAAGGAACGTACCCCCCGCTGCTTCGCGGATTGTGCTTACGACACAATCCACTACATTTGCCCGGGTGCCGTCAATAAAGATGGTGATAGCGATGACGAGGAGTGGATGAAATCCGGACCCTCGGATACGCCAGTAGGAAAATTCTACCTCATTTGGATTGACCAGCTCAAATCCAAACTGGGGTCGATATACAACTACGAGGCCCGGACGAAAGTCCAATGGGCAATGACACAATGGGGACCAAGCGGCAACCGCCACAGGTGCCCGTTTGAGTCGTGTCAGCTCGCCCTCACGGGCGAGAAGACGTTTGAAAGAAGCCTCGTTTCGCTCGCCATATCGTGGAGCACCACATGCACCACAAGGCTCTGCTTCAGTGCGTACCCGGAGACCGTCCGGGTAAGCTTTGTGACGGCTCGTTTTCGACCAACCGGTGTCGGGACATGGCTCTGCATCTGCAGAAAGCCCATGGTACCGGCCTGGAGAAAACTCGGAAGTGGGCTGTAAAGTGCTTCAACGAGCTCCTGGCTAACTGGGCTTCAATGAGCGTCAAGGATGTTAAGGAACAGGCATTCGAAACCGGATTCTGTTCATGTTCAGTGGCAACCTCATGGTCTATTTTGCCATTAACTTCTCGCCTACCAAGTTCGGGATGCCCACTGAGGTACACCTGAAGGTGAAGAAGTGGCGAGGTGATGACAAGCGGGAGAAGGGCAAGGCCCGCTCGAAGGGACCTAATGGAGGCTCGGCTATGGCTACCAGTGCTTCCAAAAGGACCCGCGCAGACCGATCCGTAAGCCCTTCGGGTAACAAGGATCAGCCCAGACCAGCCAACCCAGCTGATCGTCGCCAGTCGGGACAACAAGTCTCGGCTCTGGATATGCCTGGCAACCAGACCCATAGGGTGGTTAGCCAGGCGGCCACTCCAGCCCCAACACCAGCAACAGAGCACCCCCGAGTGAAGCCACTGGCAGTCCGGATGACTGGAGCACCTACTTTGGTGCCCCATCCGGACACGGAGCATGGTGGGCCGGTGAAGGGTCATCCGGCAAGCGCCCCACGTACAGTGAATACGCGGCGAAGTTCCCTGCAATGGGACCAGCGGGACCCGAATCTCAGGTCCTAACCTCCTTGGGCCGAGCCAAGCCTTGGGGTAGAGGCCGTGGTGGCATGGAGTCCACCCGAGCTCCCCCGGGCGGCGGCCGAGGCCGGGGAGGTACAAGCGTTGAGGGTCTCTCGGTCCCTCCAGCAGGCGCTTCGTCTGTCACTGTGGAGGCCGCCGCGCCCCCACCGGCTATGGCCCCACCAGCGGCCCCTCGGGTGCCTGTTATGGGACTCATTGCGAGTACGCTGTCAGGTCTTCAGGATCCGAACACGTTCGTCGATCACCGCGACGTTCGTACGGCGGTAATCCAGAACGACCTGATGGCGGAATGGCAGGCACTGCATCGCCAAAAGTCAATCGACTACTGGCGGTGCATGACTGAAGCCACCTTCAACCTGGTCTTTGAGGTCCAGAAGAGGGAGGAAGAGAAGATCCGGGAACAGGAGAGGAAGAATGTCGAGGAGGCAATCCAATCCTGCCGGCACCAGCAGTTGGAAGCTGAAAAGCTTAAGGAGTTCCACCGTGCTGAGAACACCGGGTACATTCACAAGTACAAGGAGGCCGACCTCAAGTTCTTCCTCTGCTTCGGGAAGCACCTGGACGAGTGGGACGGCACTGCGTCGTCCCTTTCCGTCGCTCCGGGTGCCCCACCCGAGCCCGAGGCAGTTGACAGTCCGTCCGAGGGGATGGGCGCGCTGAGCTTGCGTAGCGAGTCTCTCAGCAAAACCCCTGTGCTGCTCTCTATGAGCAGTTGCAGCAGCTCGGCTCTGGCTGCCAACCCGGAGTCAGCTGAGAAGATGGACACTGATGCCGAGGATCTTTAAGTGTCCATCTGAAGGAGCCTATGGTACCCGAGGGTAAAGGCATTTACCATGCCAGAGGTTCTTATCCTTATGCTGGACCCGCCGATCTGGAACCATACCTGCAGCGAAGGTGGACGCTTCCCAAAACACAAACGGATTACCACACCAAACCGGGGCTCCATCTTCCCATCTTCATCAGGGCACATCACAACAGCAACGTGGCTTGCCACCACACGTATGTCGCCGGGTGGAGCTGCAGACACCAGTCATTCCAGATTCGCCGGAAGTTCGGTATTTTGTAAGGGCGATCCTACTACCCTGGTAGGACGCCTATTTTATCAGTATTAAAATTTTGTGTAAAGCTATTTTTATATACTATATTATATTTTTGTAAACAAACTAAACAAAATTTTTTCTCAGGTTATTTACCCCACCTCGGGTCGGTTACTTACTATTGTATAATAATGTTATTACCATATCACTACACATCCATTATTTTTATCACGTCTTTAAACTATAATAACACTGTAACATTGTTACCATTTACCACCTTAGGTCGATGGTGCATAAGGCACCACTTCCTAACTGTTATTATTAGTTACTTCGGGTTATATGCAACGATGCCTTATTATGTAAATATTATTTATAATGCCCCTTTAATGTTGTATATTCTATACGAACACTTGTGTATAGACTTACCTATGTTTATATAACTTATTATTGTATAAAGTTAACAATAGGTATTTATTAATACACCCAACCCTAGGTATAGTCTAGTGGGGGTGGTGTAGGGGCCGGCATCGTTGTATATATATTAGTGCGGTTCATCCGAGAGACGTGTTCGTGTGGTGCTCGTTCCCTCTATGCCAACTAGGTGTCGCTTTGCGATACCCGGCTGGTACAAGGGGAGGCAGCACCATGCCTCGCGTCCAGCTTCTACTAAGAAGCTTTGCCCAACCCGAATCAGTCGTGTTGTGTTGGTGTCTTTAGTGATAAGCGAGCCAACGAGCCACCCAACATATAAGTCGATACGAACCATTACAATCTTGTTGATCATCCCCCATCTGGTTATCTCCATCATCATCTACCCATTCATCATCATCGAAATTATCATCCTGGTTATTATCACCCTCGATGTTGTTGAATCTGTTATTTTGCTGTCTATTTTGTTGCCTATTCTGATTTTGGTTAATGGTGAATCTATTGTTTTGATTTCCAATAGGGTTTCTAATGAAATTTCTTTGATTTCCCTGATTGCCCTGTCTGTTACCTTGATTACCTTGGATCGGCTTATTTCCCTGATTGCTTTGGTTTGATCTTCCCTGATTATTTTGGTTACCTTGGTACTTGGATCTATTGGGGTTTCTGTTTGGTGGTCTGTTTTGGTTGTTAGAAGATTGACCACTGCTCTGGTAATTACCCTGATTGTTTTGACGATTTCCCTGATTGTTCCAGTTTTGTCCCTGGTTTGGTCCCCAATTTTGGAATGGTTCATAATATGGTACAACGGTACATGGTGGGAATCCTGGGATGAATTGGTTAAATCCCCAATTTTGATAACTGCCATCATCCCGATTTGATTGATTGTTTTGATAACCTTGGTTGTTTTGGTATCCCTGATTGTTCTGGTACCCTTGATTTGATTGGAACCTTTTACCGTTATTAGAATTATTATTCTGATAACCCTGGTTGCTTTTCTGTCTTTGATTACCTCTGTTATTCTGGTTGGGGCCCATGTAGTTAAGGTCTGCATCTGCACTCATTTCATTTAGATTTACTGTTGGTACTTCAGCAGTTGGATAGTGCTTAAACTGTCTTTCTTCTTTAGTTGCGGCCATTTCTACGTCATCAAAGTTTTTGAATGTACCCATATCGAAGGTGAGCACTTCCGCTATGTCAGGCTTATAACCTCTCACCAGTGCTTCAATTTTCGATTGCTTATCAATGTCAGTATTGAGTAGCAAGTCTACCATAGAACTAGTGTAATCCCTTACAGATTCGCCATGCTTTTGTTTTCTATTACTATAGCCATTTAGGATGAGGTCAGGGGTGAGTCTGCTGAATTGTGTTATGAATGCACTGTAGACTGTATCAGGGTCGACTGCTAATAGATTAGTTCCTGCCTCTAGATTATCCAACCAAATTTTTGCTTTACCGTCTAGTAATTCTCGGAAGATTGTAGCGTGAATTTCATGTTTTTCAGGCCAGCATCCATCTACATAAGCCTTGAAATCTTTAAGAAAGCTTTTGGCTGATCGTGTTGGGGTAGCTTCCTTGAATTTTGGTGGTTTTGTAAATACCGAGGTGAGATTTGGGCTATTAGATTTACCGATGCTATGAAATACGACTCGTCGTCCTTGGCTATCGTAGAAAGCCTCATCATTGTCAGTACTTTGTCTATAATTAGGGTGAGTAGATGAATCATGTTGGGGGTCTGGAGATTGGTGGGTTTGTTGCCGTTGCTGAGTATGTTGTTTTGCATTAGTGGGCAAGTTTGGTGAGCTTAGATATGTGTCTTGGTGGACAGCACCTCTAATATAGAATTGGGTGTCTCCCAGAGGTTCCCCCTGTAAGTCTCTACACCCTTGATCTGGTGAATAATGCAAATCTAGACCATAACTATCGGGTCTGATTTCCACAGCTTTTCTTACATCTTTAACTACTTCTACTAAGTTACCGACCTGTTTTTCTAGGGATGATTTTACATCTACTATGTGCTGTGTTAGCTTATTAACTGCCAACTCTTGTTTACGCTGAACATTTGTAATTTCATTTGTTAGCTTAGCACCTATTGATTCAAAATTTGAATCATTGGAAGCCTGTAATGTATCAAATCTTAGCTTGTTTGTATCTTTTTGGCTTTTAAGACTTTGTTCTATGCCTTCCGTTCTTATATTGAGTGCAGTAAAGTCTCTAGCTAGACCACTAAGCCCTGAGTCGATTTCCCCTCTTAGCAGTTGTGTACAATTTTCAACTCTCGAGTCAATTGTACTCTGTATTTGATCGATGATTTCTGCCATTTCTCCGTCTGTTAGTGACTCAAAGTCGTCAGATAGTGTTTCAGTCGGATCAATGTTTGGTAAATCTCTTTCACTGAAATTGAGTATATATGGTAGATTTACTGTCAAACGCTTATTATGAGTTTTCACCTTTTCTGTTTGATTGATGGCGTCATTGACAAGCATATAAGTTTGTGTCTCGATATCAATAACATCTTTTTCAATTTGAGTATATGCGTCTACCTTAATTAACTCAGTTTGAGTCTCATCGTCTGTTCTATGTACAGAGCTAACCAGTGTTTGTGTGTTGGAATCATATCCTGGTATTGATGTGGGTCGATTTGTAACTGGATTATATAAGAATTGTGAGTTAAATGCTGATGCGTCACTTCTAAAAATAAATCTATTAGCTATACTGAGGTCTCTACCTCGAGCAACTGGTCTTAAGGGTAGAAGTGAAGGGTGGTACATATCTTGGGCTAATAGGTCTATTTTGTGTATAGATAGGCACAGTACCAGCCGCACTCACTATAGGACTAAATGTTGGTTGAGTATTTAATTCTAATTCTGAATCAAGATCAATGTCAGAGTCTGATTTTTCATTGTCAATATTAATCTGTTCGTTGGATTCTTCTAATATGGGTGTAATGGAATTGTCTATTTTTCTAGAAGTTGAAAGTCTAGCACGTTCTTTGAGGTGTTGATAACTTTCGATGATAATACCTTGCTTTTCAAGTGATTGTTTGATTTCATTTATAAATTTTCTGGCATGACTTAGAGGTGTTTCTGGTTTGGGTCTTACTACCGAATTATCGATTATTTCAGAACTACCAAATTCAATAGGACTATTGTTAATATCAAGGCGAGTGTTAACATTAGTAGCAATACTTACCTGTTGTTGGTTGATTTCTTGGAGTGACATTTGTAGGTCTTCATGCTGTCCTCCTATGGCGTGGTGTTCCTTGATAGTTTCCTTATATCTTGCGATTCCAGCCTCTAATGAAACTCTTTTGTCTTTAGTTAGCCTTAATTTAGCTTGTCTTTCTCTACTTAATTTAGCTTCTAGAGATTGTTTGTTTTTTTCAATGGTCGTTTTCCTAAGTGCACGCCTATCATTTTCATTCATTATTTTGAATGTTATTCATCTTAAGAATTTTGATAATTCTCAGGGTCGAAACCGCTGTTCTCCACCAAATGTCAAGCGATGAATTTAATAAAATAAACTAGCAACTCGCCAATTAATTACAATATCTTTATTGTTAAGCAGATGAAAACGCTCCATCACTGACATAGAAGGATGTATCGTTTTGCGATACATATTGATAGTTCATATTGATCTAAAAGTAAATGACAATTGACAAGCTCGATACACTGAGTTCCATGTTGGCCTTACCTCTCAAGATATACAGAATCCATCATGAGTGTCTAATGAATTGGTCCCTCAGTTCTACATGGAGTGGTCGTGTGTAGACTGGCTCCAGGCTAACCAGCTGTACCTCCTACTCTAGCCCTGCACACTCTGACTCCGGGTGCCCTGTGCTCATTGTTTATATTACCCTTATCCGGTGAACGGATATTCCCTAGGTTTCTATTTCATTTCACTATCCGATCCCTTAGGATAACAGGCTTGAGGGCTTGTCATGATGGGGAGAGTATCCTATTATTTAGGATACCATAGTGTAGAGTACACTCTTATGGTGAGTGTAGGTTTTAAATAGGCGATTAATAATTGGTTATTAATTTAGTGCAATCTATAGTCTAACACTATGGGGGTAGAAACTGATACCTTCGGAACATCCCCTGCCAACATAGATCGTTTCTTTACAGCCATGTCTATGCCATTAAACACATTGTGCAATGTGGACCCTTCTTTCCAGGAATCCTTTGCAGCTAACCACTCGTCTTGGTCTCTCAAACCTTTGATGAATTGTGTTATCAAGTCGTCCATGTACCAATCTTCGCTCTCAGTCCCAGGTCTGGCCTTGCTCAGTAGAGCATGTAGTTCCATACCATAGGCTCTGAAAGCCTCCGTTGGCTTTTGTGTTTGCCTTCTAAAACGAACCATTGGATCCTCCTTGACCATGTTACACAACAGCCCACTAGCAGTTTCTACCAACCGCTCAAAACTCCCCATTAGGCCGTACCAAGTACGCCATTGATCCACGGCCATACGACCCGGACCGGCCTTCAGGCATCTAACCAAATGTGGCCTTGCTTCGTATGGCATCCACCCATTACAATTCATCACATCGATGAAGTCTTCAAACCATTCCTTCCATTGTCGGGTACCGTCGTATTCCTCCCGAACCCCACTGGGACTGCCCAGCTCCCATTTATCCACCACCATGGTTTGATCCACCAGAGGCAGTACCCGAGGTACCACTTGCCCCTTTGCTGTTCGCAAAGGCAGTGCCACTGGATCCACCAGTACCAGGCATGCCCCCTGCTTGACCTTGCTGGCTTCCGCTTTGCGCATTTTGCGAAGTGCCCGGCTTACCAGCACCCAATTCAATATTTCTGGCTTGGTCCACATCTATGCGGAACCCATTAGTTTCGACACTCCCATCCAAAATGTCTTTGTACAAAGTCCGGGTCCACTGCAATTTGATGGACCATTGGCACCTCACTGATACGAACCCGGTGGGTCTTTCCATTTGGGTCCTGGGTTCTGACATAGACCCCTTCCTGGGCCACATTATAAGTAGCATTATCATTTATGAATGGGTTGTATGCACTCATTGGTTGTTTTGGTGTTGAGCAGGTGCCAAAGTCACCCTGCTTAACAAAGGTCTGATCCAGACGCAGATCAGGAACTAATGGTATGGAGGAGGGTTGATTTTTTCCTTCTCCTGTAAGTAGCTTTCCATAGCTGACTTATTTAAGGTCAGAGCAACGTTGGTTGTTAGATTCCTCTGCTCCTCTTGTAAATGAGCATTTTCAGATAGGATTTCAGCTCGAATCCTCTCATTCTCCTGAACCGCTCAGTTCCACTTCTGGTGGGCAGCTTGTGCCTCTTTCTTTAAAGTATCTTTTAACATACGATACTTCTCGCTTTTTTCTTTCTGAGATCTCTGATACTCGGTAGTCTCCCTTCGGATCTCATCTTGTTTGCTGACAAGTTTAGATTCCACCTCTGCATTACGTAATTGGAGATACCTTAATTTCTCCTCCATTGCATTTAACTCTGCCTGTAGTTTATTTACCTCCCGAGCTTTGGAAACCTCTTCGGATCTAGCTTTTTCAATTGCTCTCCACCTATCAGCCTCCTCTTTTTCAAGTTCTGCTAATTTACTTTCCCTCCCCTTCTCTTCTGTAGATTGCAATTGCACTCTATGAGCTAGGGAGGAGAGTCTGTATTTTAGATCAGACTCCTTCAAGATGGCTTCTTGTTCTATAGAATGAGGCTTATTGATCCGTTCCTGGGTGTCATCTTCGATCTTTTTCTGAGCAGCCATGAATGCTTCATGTTGCTTTTCAGCTTGTAGCTCTACCTACTCTCTGGCTTTTAGATAAGCAGTGGTTGACTTATACCCGGGGGCCATTCGACGACCATGTCTTGACTTCCTGCTCCCCCCTGGGTTAAACACTGAGTCTGACAATGCCTCATCTAAGGATATTCCCAGTGTATGTGCCTCCGTGGTTTTAGGTAGTGCGGTGCGATTGATATCCAAGATATCCCTTTGGGTTAGAACTGACCCGCCAGTTTTGGCTTTGCCGTCGGCACTGTCATGACTATTCTCCCCCTGGTTGTCCTGATCGCTTTCGTGATCAGACGATGTCATTAAGGGTTGATGTTGCCCTGCTCGGGTTCCTTTCAACCCTATATCCTTGGTTGCCCTCAATGCAACATTAGGCATTCCCGTCCTTTGGAAAGGACTTTGGGCTATGGGAGTTCTTAAAACATTAGAGGCGCTTTCAAAATTACCTATTTCCAAATCGCGCCTACTAGTTATTACTTGAGACAAATGGCTCAAGTCTAAACGAGCAGGTCTGATCAACCCACCTAACATACCCGGGGCCGTATGGCTAGGGGTACCCGGATACATTTTTACGACCCCACCCCCAATTATATTGGGTTCGGTCATCATTGCGGGTGTTGAGATTGTTTTCTGTAAACCCTCCGGGTTAACCAAAAACTGTTGACCTGGTGCCCAGTTATGTAATAACTGCTGAGCAGCAATGCCATCCTCTTCGAATTCTTGTAGCCCTAGGCTCCACCCCCGAACCAACTGGTCACGGCACCAGTGTAATGGTTTGTTCTATGCTATATAGATATGGGTGGCTCTTTGGCTCACTTAGTGGCTATAAGAACAAACACAACACGGGTAGTTCAGGTTGGGCAAAGCCCTCAATCTTTCACCCCTCGGATGGCCTTTATTAAGTATAATCAGAAGGTCAGGTAACGCGTGTGGACTGGACGAGGTCCAGTCCCCTTCTGCCGATCGCCCGGCTCCTTAGTAGGAGCTGGACCCGAGGCATGGTGCTGCCCCCTCTTGTACCAAACGGGTATGGCATAGAAGGAACAAGCAACACACGAACATGTCTCTAGGGTGATCCGCACTAGTATATATACAACAATGCCGGCCCCTACATTTTTAATAAACTAAGTCATTTTGGGGTTTTAGGTATGGTTCTGGACTGGCTTAAAAGATTTCATGATCGTTACATTTGGTATTTTTTATATTGTAGAATGATGGTTACACACAAAACCAGACAGTAGAATTAATTTATGTGGATTTTTTATTCTTGTAGACATTTTGTTGTTGTACAATGAAATCAAGTGATGATCAGTTTTAGTTGCGACGTTTCGATGGTCTTAAGCCATCTTCTTCAGGCTTGATCATGTTTTACCCCTAAATTTCTACCTCTGAAGTACAAAAAATGATTGTCCTTTCGTTCCACTGTAAGTAGGTCATTTTAAAGTGGGTCAAGCTGGAAAGTAGGTCATCTGGATAGATCCTTGTTTTGGTAGAGTGTTTTTGTAGTAGGTCTTCATCCATGTTTGGATTTACATCAAGTGCTTGATAGTTTTGACAAGCTTAAGTAAAGATAATGATTGCTATGTGTTAGATGCTAAGAGATATAATATATATTGGATAAATAGAACTTTTTTTGATAGGTATAACAACATCTTGCAACAGTCAGTCTGTTTTTGTCAAGTTGATGATATTTTGGTAGTTCAAGCTCTAGTTTCCATTTTAAGTAGTAATGTTTCAGCATCTCCTTTTGTTTCTCAGGCCTTTTTAAAACAGGGTTGTTTCAAGCTGTGGTATATTGAATAAAAGGTTTATATGGTCTATGGTGTCCCATTAGACCAAATTTACCGGCTGCAGCATTGAGACTGTCGTAAAACATGTTTTAATCTAAATGGTAAAAGGTAAAGTATTTCAATTTGAGACAAATACCGCAGTTAGCAACATTGCAATATGTCTTGATTGGTGAACGTAAACGAATTTATTCCGCATTTTACATACAAACATAACAAGGTGTTTATTTGGCCACAGATTCCGTAATTACGTAATCTACTTACAGGGAAGCTAAACTCTTATTAAATGTTAGTTCTGCAGAGGGAGAAACACCAATCGGCTGGAACTAGGTGGACGCACTATTGCTCCTGCTGTTTTTCATGTCTCTTTTGTATTTTTATACCCTCAACGTGACATTGCTTTGCATAAATAACATCTGCAGCATGTCTGTTTATTTCAAAGACATCCGTTTTCTACATTTCTTTTTCTGAAGTTTGTTTCTGCAAGTTAAGTTTTCGTTTTCGCAAGTTAAATTTTCGTTTCCGCAAGCTAAATTTGCGTTTTCCCAACTTTAATTTTTGTTTTCGTAACTTCTCCACAACTTAATAGTTGTTTTTTTTTTGCATAGTCTCTTCATTTGTGGATGTTAAGTTGCGGAAACAAAGATATAAGTTGCGGAAACAAAAAATAAAATTGCGGAAACAAAATATTAACTTACGGAAACGCAATATAACTTGCGGAAATGAAAATAAAAGTTGCAGAAATGAAAATAAAAGTTGTGGAAACACACTCTAGATTTTTTTTGTAGAAATATATGCAAAGTTGTATTAAATCCAGCACTTGTAAGTGAACGTCATTGTGATAGGATCTATTATTGTGCTTATGCGCATTATATGCAGGACTAGTGTTTAACACATGGTGGGCTAAAATGAGAACGTTGGCATATGGTCAGTTGTACTGAATTGGGGTCACTAACAACCCAAAATAGGGAAAATTTCTAAATGCTTGGATCAGCTTGATATTTTTTTGTATGTGCATAATATCAACATTTTTTTGGAATGCCATGTAGAAATTGGGAACACTTATATTGAGAACTAAGGATTTTACACATGGTGGGCTAAAATGAGAACGTTGGCATATACACTATATGAACTATGAACTGCCTACAATATTTGCAGGAAGCAGCAGCGAACGCCCAGCAGCCATCAGAGGACCCCCCTACTACTGTAGCCGACCCAGACCAACAGCCCCAGGCTGGCTCCGCTACCATCAAAGACAAGAAATCAAAAAAGGACCCGAAGGCGCCCACCAAGGCGTCCTCTGGTGACAATGATGCAGGTCAGGTATTTTCTATTGGGTGGCAAGTGAGGGATCATCGCTAAATAATCCATGATTAGCAAGTAGATTAAAGTTTAATCCACCTGATAATACTTGACCCGATATACGCCTGCCTAATACAACATTATTAGGCAGGCACCTCTTATTGTTGGCGATAGGTCGTACGTTAAGTGTCAATATTTGGAGATGTAAATAAAAACTATATACCTACATGTATTGTAGTTTCAAAAACAGCATCAATAGGTTCAACAAAGGCGTATGCATAATAACATATCTGTAATATGTTGAGAATAATGTGCATGCCATTCCTTATATGGTCAGAAAAAGTCCCCTCTAATATAATCATATGAAATCAAGTGTAGTACATATCAGCCGGGTCCAATGTGATGCCTGCCTCTTCTTTGTCTGCCACTCTCTTTATGTCTGTGTCTGTCTCTCGGTGTCTGTCTCTTCTGTCTGTCTGTGTCTGTCTCAGTCTGTCTGTTTGTGTCTGTCACTCTCTCTCTCTCTCTCTCTCTCTCTCTCTCTCACTCTCTCTCCCTCCCTCTCTCTCTCCCCTATATATATATATATATATATATATATATATATATATATATATATATATATATATATATATATATGTATGTATGTGTGTGTGTGTGTGTGTGTGTGTGTGTGTGTGTGTGTGTAACACGAATATATTTATATTACTTTTTACCAACAGAATCGCAAGACAAGCCATTCACAGCGGAAGATGATAATAAGGTTAGAGTACACTTTATCATGATGTTACTTATAATCAATTAGTGACCTAGACGATTATATATAACTAATATGGCTAAATATCACATTGGCGTACGTTCCATTTTCTGCCTGGAACTTTGGTATCTTGTATTCTTATCTATTTGCATATTGTTCCAGCGAAGAGTACTTCACGTTTCCATTTCTACAACAAAGATGACTGTACCCCCGAAAAAACAAAAATTTAAGGTGGCTTCATATGGATTAGATTTTTGGTTTGGTGATGTTTCTTAAATTAAGTGAGGTACTTTCCTCCTAACTGAGAGCTTCTTTGCCTTCAGAGTGCAAAATACCTGAGTGCATACGTTTTAACAAGTCCAATATACCGCCCGGTACACATTATTTAGGCAATAGTATCCCCCTATAATTAGCTAAGTCTGTTTTCCTAAATCATGAGGCCTTTCTGTCTATTTTTGCATTGTGTGATTTGACCGTTACATAGCGGACCACGTACGAGCCTTGCTGCCTCTTCATCCGTATTCTTTTTTTTTTCTGGAATACTGAATGTTTTTTAAACCTTGGCCCAATACCCTTTGATACTGGTGTAAGAAAGGTAGGAGGGGGCAGGACCCTTAATTGGTGTGTGACAGATTGCAATTTGGTCATTGAGAGGTTTCATTCCAAATCGTCATGTAATAGAAATGGAAACAAACCGAGCTTAGATTCAATGCACTGATGCTTACTGATCCATCATCCGTGCTGATGCAGCCAGCGTCAGTTACTAGTCCCAGATCGTCGTAATACCTCTGTTAGGTTAGTGAAGGCGATTAATTGGATTGATTCGCCCACTCATACGCCCCATTCACATCAAGTATACCTATAGAGTAACAATGTTAGTTCTTTCTAAGTGCTGGCAGGGGTACTTACTGACCCCTTGTATAAAGCGGGTATTCCATCGCCATTGGTCGGCCAAGATTTTGCTAATCCCAATTTTTTTGATTATACAAAAGTATAGAAAAACTCGGTTGGATTAGTAAAAATACGGCCGACCGACGGCAATGGAATACCTGCTTAAGGGAGTGGTCCTTTTCTATAAGCAAAGGCGGGGGTGTAGTGTCCATCCAGAGCCATTGCACAGATACAACATGTAGTCGAATTCAGTGTTGAAACTAGTTAGATGTTGAAGTCGCAAGGTTCAGAATACACCAAGGGAATGCACAGTACTAATTTTGATGAATACTGTACTGAGTAGTCTAGGAATACATTTACTACTGATAGTCTATATCCAAACTTTATTTTGTTTCAACCTTATGACATCTCTCCATCCACCCAAACCCTGTCGTCACAAGAGTGATCTCTCCCAAATTCAGTGCTCAGGCGCACGGTCCTGGTACTATAAGGGCCCTAGACAGAGGGGTCCCATGTTCTTTGTCGATTTTAAGAAATGGGTATTGTCCCTTGTCTCTTACCCCCATGTCCCTTGTCAGTTTTAAGAAGTGGCCTTGTCCCTTGTCTCTAAGCCAATGCCCCTTGTCAATTTTAAGAAGTGCACCCTTGTCATTCAACCCCATGTCCCTTGTCGATTTTAAGAAGCGGCTTTGTCCCCTTGTCGGTTTTACCCCTCTGGGGCCCTACTATAGACTAGTACGGACTGCACTTCTGAGGACTAATGCCAGTGGTAGGTAGGTGCTGGCAGGAGGCGGCATAAATCCAGTCGGTGGTAGGGGGCAGGTAATGCACTTTATTAAAGCAGTTTGCGGCTTAATCAGTTCTAATAGAAGGTAGCACTTTCAGTGCGACATGGGGGAAGGATCAGCTGCAATGTGGTGCGTCTTAAGCTGACGGGCCAGCATGTATATGTAACCAGGTGCATGGTGCAGGCCTGTATGGAGCATAGGGACCTGACCACCACTCGCTCTATGTATACATAGGTATTCCACAGAGGTTCATCCAGTATGGGGTGATTGTAATACCATTAACATACTATTGATACTAAACTAAGGACTTTTTATGAACATGGACTTCTTGGTGTGTGCAGCCTCCAGGAAGTAGAATGGAAGCACGGATTCTCCTGTATATATAAGGAGGTGCCAAAATGTTAACACTAGGAAATTAGAGTGGAAGTTTTCTTCAGTCTGTAAGGATGCCCAGCAATATGATAACTGAATGCCCACGGGTCTTTACCAAACAGTTGATTTCCCCACCAGAAACTGTAATAGCAGAATCAGAGGTAAGCTGTGTTAGAGTTATATTATAAGAGTGGTATGAAGATGTTAACATCATAATTGCGTTGCTAAGATATAACATACTATTAACAATAAAATTTTAGAGTGGTTTGCTATTACTTGTAACACATAATGGTTATTGCAGTGGGACCTTGTCATCATGTTTGTGTACAATGTATTCAAGAGAGACACAGATAGACCTGCATACGGAGACAGGCACATAGAAAGGGGGACAGGCAGACCTACATGCACACATATGATATATTTTGTGTGTAGTAATGCTACATGTGGGTAATAGTCTAATACAGTAAGAAGGGCCACTATTTGGTGACCACTATACACCATGTGTTTGATGGTATCCCGGATCTGTAACAATTGTAATACATAAGGTGCAGCCAGATGTGAGCAACTGCTTGATGTTTTATTTTAAAGTTTGTTCAGTGGGTTTATGAGAACACTTAGCCGACGATATAGTGTATAGTAAAGGCTTAACGGGCTGTAACCGTAGGGCCTGCCCTAGTCCGAGGTAAAACGCTAAGCAGTGTATCAAAAGTAGGCAGGTATACCATTAGCTGCTGTGTTGATCTATGAAACCAGAGAGCTGTTTCACAAGGAGACTGGAATTAAGATCGATCTTTGGGCTATAGGAGTGACCATTTAAGATCAGTCATTTGGGAATGACTACAAGTGTTTCAGAACAGTGTTTCAGAACAAGCTGTTACTCATATCAGAACATTAGACTGGTCCTTTAGAAACAACTGTCAATTAGGGTAGAGGCACACTGAGTCGGACAGACACCTAAAGTCGGACACCTTTAGCATTGAATTACATAATAGATATGGAAAATTCAGCTACCCTTTAAATTAGACATGAAAACTTAGGTATCATACTTTCTAACAAATGGGGAATAACATGTAAAACATCTGTCATACATGATTTTACAACTGCACGAACCCAGGGTGTTTTTGTTATATTCTGAGGATGAAGAATGGTGAGTGAATGGAGATCCTGGTTTGATTTGTCAATTTGTCATGTCTTAACCTCCATGTTTATAGGATTTCTATACATGTCAATGGCAATATACAAATCTTTGCTAATAATTTAACTTGACAAACCTGAATACATCCCTCATGTTTCAGTATGGGAGTTATTCTTCTATGACCTTCATATTACACCTACAGTCAGACACCAATTACACCCCAACTGGGACACAATTATATCATGATTTCAATACTTATATAATGGACATTTCATTACAAACAGAATCCTTCATAATATACATGTACTCCCAGATAGGGATATTCAATCTGTGTTTGGTTTACCTACTATCTAGCACCTAAACCCAATCACTATTCCATCTTCCCATAGAAGTCATGCTCATCTGGGTCTGTAGACTGACCTGTTACAGGTATGCAAAATTAAACATCTGAGAGTGTCCTGGAGAGGAGTATTGCATTAGCTTGGATTCCTTAGTGTCATATGCTATGTGCCTATATAGAATATTTCAGATACAGTGACCCATTGTGTCTATATCGATTAGATAACATAGTGTCTGACTCTAGGGTCACCTCTGGCTTGAGCTGTCTGACTTGAGGTGCAGTTTGATGTTTTGGAGACTAAATATGTACAGCTCATTCATTCATATGTATTGGATCTTGAGGGTAAACTATCATGTATCAACTGGTTAAATGGAAAGTAGAATTCACCACTTTTAAAGGTACAAGATTTGAGCACCAATTATGTCCACCTCCTGTGTGGCCAGGAGCGTCCGAAATGGGTGCCTCTACCCTAGACATAGGGGTCAGTTGTAAGGTCACTCACAGGCCAATCATCCAGCTTGTAAGATCGATCACCCAGTTCAGAATATGTCTTTACCTTGCAATTTCATGATAGAAAAGGGTATTATAAAAGGGTATTTCATTTTTATATATGCCTGATATCATGCATTAAAAGGATTTGTGAAATTCCACTTATTGTTATGATTTTTCACATGTATGTGTACCCTTAAACTTCCCCATAAATCAGCTACTTTATGTTGGTCATAGGTCACTCTTACATTGACTCTTTACTCGTAAGCTTCACTCCCCATTTACCTTTGAAACACTTCCCTAACCCTAAGCCTATGGTCGATCTTAACTCCACCTTATGAGTGATCTTGTTCGTAAGCCTATGTCACTCATATATAGCCATTGTGAAACGGCTCTCAGTATGCATTGCCATTGCTGTGTATGTCTGCCTCATCATAGGGTCCCTTTTAGCAAAGAAAGTCTTAACTATTTGCATTGATCTCATTCCTACGGACCATACTGGCTTTATATGTGGACATTCAATTTTAAGTAAATGTATGTAGTGCTAAAATACCTCACACTGATGATCATTGAGGCCGTGCAACTTGTACAGGGTCAATAGGCATGAAAGAAGATTAACATATAACCAGGAAAACATTGCCTGTGGTAAAGCCAAGGATTGGTACAAGTAGCTATTAGACTGTGCACTTACCTCACACGTCGAAGGCTTACCCTGGGCACATCACCCATAAGGACATTTTAAGGGTTACAGACAGAAAAACACTTGAGTATATCATGTACATATAGTCGCAGTTCGATCTTCTCACCAAGCATGGGCCTGATCAAGACACATGTTTACTGGAGGGAATTTTCAGTTTAAATACAGTTTTACCAGTCATTTCTGTTTTGATCATGGAGTAGAAGCCTTGCACATAATATCTAAGCAGAATAGATGAGAAATGAGGACAAAATTTCATTTTAAGACAAGATAGTTGATAGGAATAGCCCACATTAGGGGGTAACTTGACCTAAACAGGCCTTTATTCTGCCACATCCAACTGTATGAAGCACCAATGGCCTATGTGTCTCAGAGAAGGGGTTTATAACATTTGCATTAAACACAGATTTTGTAGTTTTTGTAATAAACTTCTATGAAATTCATTACAGTCAAATTTCGTATGTATGAACTCTGTGGCACAAGCAAACAGGGTCATGTGGCTGCCAGTGTTCGCCCACTCCTTCCCAATGGGAAGCCCCATCACCAAACCATCCCATTTCCCATTGGGTATATGAGCCCTCGCTACTGGCTCCAATTTACACCTATACTTAATTGTCCCCATGCAAAACACTTCAAGAGATTTTAACATTTCTGTGCAATCATTGCAATACAACATATTTGCATTCATTTGAGGAGACTCAGCAACCAATTGAGCAATGTTTTGAAATTCACATTTGAAAGGGAAGAATGTCTACAGTCTAGATGGATCTCAGGGCAGGTTCTGGTGAAAAGTGCTAATTTCCGGCAATTTGGCAGCCTGTTTGGTGACTGATATTGTTCAAAGTAAATGTGCTATAGCTATCAAAATAGTCTCAAAAGAAGCAGAAATTTGTTTTACAACTTCTATGGACTTCCCATGTGCACACAAAAATAAGTTTCTCTTCAATGGCTGTGAGAGTGGTGAAAGTTAGACAAAAATTGAAGATTTCAGAAAACTTTTGCTATTGCTTTCTATGGCAACCAGTCACATCGTTTTCAAAATATTGAAATAACAATCCTACATTCAGATAGTCCATTATCTTAGCTTTAACCTGATATCTAGATCACTCTTGCAGCTTAAGAGGTTAGGAAATTATCAATGACTTTTCAAAACAAGTCAGGGAAACTTTAAATTTGAGTCCTATACTTGGTGAGAAGATCTATTTCTATATAGTTGCAGCCTGGTTTGTATAAAATCCGCTTAGACCTTTTTGATGTTCCAGGAGTAAAGAATGGCTTCTTTTACATTTTCAGACTAAATGTTTACTATACTTTTATAACAGCCACTGCGTGACGCACAGGGGGACGCAGACACATCGTCAGGTGGGGTCAAAACTCCGCGTAAGGAGAAGAAAGAAAAGAAGAAAAAAACACCACCAGAGCCTACAGAGGAGGAGATACGAGAGAAATTGAAACAAAAGCAAGAAAAAGAAGAAGATGCAAAACAGGATAAACAGGTACATTGGGATTATCATCTGGCATCATTGTCATGGATGTTATTATCTTTGATCTTACGTTTCGCGATACACAGAATGCATGACGTGGGCATGATTTATCTTGGCTATTTCTCATATTCAATGTGTCAACTACAGCCTTTTCAATTTGCGAGTTTAGATGTTTAGTCTCGATGCATGTACTTCAAAGCACCAGTTACCTTTATTACTTCCTATTTGCATGACCCTCCTACTATCTTGTCCTCCCTCTACCATGCATGTCACATGAAAACCCTTTTTGCACTGCCTCCTAGCGTCGATTGGAAGAAGCTGCCCGTCTCCAGTCCCTCATTAAGCAAAAAGATGAAGAACGACAGGTGACATTACAACAGATAGCAGAACGCCGAGAGGTATAGACCCAAGTTCATTTGTATTCTGTACACGTTGTGTCATTACTGTTTTAATTGTTACGAAAATAATCGCACATTAATGGGAAATCAAACATTGCTGTCACAGTCTTGCGACCCATATTAACACGACTCACTATAAAGCCCCTTGTTATATATTGTTGTTATTACCTCATAAATCAAGAACTGCACCCTGTTTTCACCACGGTAGGTGGATATACATGGTAGTTGGACACTCTGACTCATGCATGTATAAGGTGTTCGCTCAAGGTTTTACCTGTAGAACAATTTTAGAGCATCATTACGTTAAAACTACCAGTGCAGGTGAATCATATGAATATAGGTAGTCCATAAGATGGTATGTGTTGTGACCTCAGGCACTGGAGGCAGATCTGCAGCAGGTGTCCCGTGAGGCACAGGATGCCAGGGTGGCTGAGCAGCAGGCGGCTGCTCACCAACGTGTTGCCACAAAGGAAGAGCAGCGTGAGACAAAGCGAAAGGCAGATACCACCAAGAAAAAAGACGGCAAGCACAAACCTGCAGACGTTGGGCGCCGGAAGCCGCACAACGCTGACGCTGCACGGGGTAAAGCGGTGGTCAGCAAGGAGAAGGGCAAGGGTGCTGCTGAAGACGCACAGGGCGCGTCTGTACAAGTCGACAAAGTAAAGATGGAGGGCAACACTGACACCAAACCTACAGAGGTAACAAGAAGTGCATTTACAGTTGCTTTAACCAATCTTCAAACTTTAAGTAGACCTTGATAATGATAGGCCGGGGGCTGATAGGGCCCACCATGCACCCCCCCCCCCACATCCCAATGTGACAGGTATTTTTTCGATCATTAGGGTCCCCTGAACAAGATTCAAGATGTTAACATTGATTATCTTGGGATGCACTACCGGCTTTGGCTCATTATCCATGTGCGGGTTCAGACCACTTTTGGGTCAATTTTGGTACCATGTCATTCAAGAGGTATGCTTGATCCCCAAGCTCTAAAACTATCTTACCATGTCTGGATCCTGAAGCTATTGGTCTTGTTGGAAAGAAGACATAATAAGCTTTTCATTAAGTCCTAATACATGTTTTTAAAATCAGATTTGAGTATAGCAGACAGTCGGGAAGACGGAAGATTGAAATTACAAATTACCTTTTTTTTACTGAAAATCTTAAATATGCTCCAGATACATGTATAAAACTTGCCCTTATCCCCATCTAAGCACAATATCTAATATGATTTATGTAGGCCAAACCTTTCTGAGTAGTATGAGACATTTTGCAGAATTCCTTGATGACTACACTGCAAAAATGGTGTTTAGATTTTAAACATGTTCAGGTCTAAACACGTTTAAAACCTAAACATATAGGTCAGTTAGGTGTCTCATCGACTACACATTTAGGAAATGAACACTTTTATTCTAACTACATAAACATTTACATTAAACATGTTTAGATGTTTAGAGTTGAGACAGCTGAATAATAAGTGTTTAGATTTAAACATCAATATGTTTAGATACTTGGATGCTGAATCCACACCAGGTAGCAGCACTACCTTTGACTGGACTATCTGCACACAGTTATAGTCAATTGTTGTGACAAATGTCCAAAATCCCATGTTTATTAGGGTTTCATTTCATAGAATGTCATGTGAATAGAAAGGGCAATAGAAAATTGACTAGATTCACCTCATGCCGGTGTAGAGGTATGTATTGTATAACCATAGTGTTGGGTACCGTCTGACGTGGCGGGTGAGTCGAGTCGTCGGACGTTCCTCAGGTTCCGGATAGGTGGCAGCACCGATCCGGGTCTGTGGGGACATCTGACGACGAACACCTGGATCCTTATATAAAGCCCAGGGCTCAGCCGCTACGTCAGAGGCCCTTCTGGCCTCCAAGTATGTAGACCATCCTTAATAACTGTTAGCTATCCTCTTAAACAACTACCGGATAGCCGTGAGTGTACATCTTAATAAACTCTATCTGTTGGCATACACTTGAAACACCGTCTTACTCTTTCTTTCCGAATCGTAAGACCCGAACCCCCCAGGTCCGTAAGACCACGAACCCTTACACTGGTGCCGTGACCAGGATTTCTGGTGTATAGCACGTTCTGGTGTATAGACGTTATAACGTCCGAACGGCTAGTACATGGGTTAGATAGCCTCGCGGAAGCTAACCCAGCAGGGCAACTAGTTGCCCAGGAGAATGGCAATGGATCATTAGTGATCCAAACCCATTCGAACTCCCGAGATGCAGAATCTGCATCTTGGAGAGATCCCGAACCTCACTATAATGATAGTGAGGAAAATCTACCAGACTCTGTACGACGTGAACAGTCCATACAGAGGCAGAGTAATTTGATAAGTCAACAATCACTTGTTGACGAATTAAGTAATTCGATGTTCGAAGTTGGTGGTAGTACTAACCCAGAACATCTGGCACCGATGCCAAAAAGGGTAACATTTGGAGAACTACCTTACGGGCTACCAATATTAGACTACAGCGCTATAGACGGCGACTTAACCTATGCGGTACCGGAAGGTGAGGAATTTAAATGACCGGATGTCCTGTTGTTAAATGAAACCTACGTAACTTTGAACGAGAATTTAAATACCTTGGTCAGAGCTAAAGATGAAGTATTCAATGAAAAACTTCAGTTGGAAGATGACTTGATCGGCATGCGAAATGAATTCAAAGCCAGGAAGAGTGAATACATGAAAGAATTAGAAAGTGAAGAAATAAAACTTCAAGAAATGAGAAAGTCATTCAATAAAGAATATGACAATAGACACATTCGTATCCAGACATACATAGATACGAATGATCAACTAAGTCTTGATAAGGCAAATTACGAATCGGAAATATGCCACTATCAAAACGAATTGGAGAAATTGAAACTTCAGTGCAGTAAACAAGCTGAAGACAATGAAACCATCCGGGTAGGTATTATAGCTTACAATAAACAACTGGAGGAAGATAGACAGAAACTCACGAATTAGCTTCAGGAATTGCAGACTACTGCAATAACCCTAGACAAATACGTAGAAGCCGCACAATTGACTATAGGAACTATAGACCCAACTGTGGTCTCTACAATGTTGGCGATATCATCCCAAGATGCAACTCCAATCAGATATAACCCATTCGTTGACGATGGGGCTGATAAAAATGTAGTATCCGGAATCTATAAGAAACCGGATGATACCGCAGCTAGCGGAAAGATTGTCCAAAATAGTAATTGCCCACAGGGAACTACTATTAAAGGACCAATAAATAATGCACCTACACCAGCAGCTCCTATGCTGGATACAGTAGGTCCGGCACCCCCTATACCAGATTTGAGTCATAAAATTAGAGCGACTCATGTTAATGCTATTGGTGCCAATAATAATACACCAGTAGCACAACCGAGAGTACCGGGACCACCGAGACATATGCTAACCCCACCTTCATATCTCTCTCAACCCGGCCATAGTACAGCAGCAGGCCCAAGATTGCCGAACCCGTCTTCGGGTCAAGGTAATGGTCCTAATGATGGATGTTTTCCCAGACCGAATCCTCCACAACCTAATGTTAACGACGGTACGTACCAACCAAGAACAACTTCCTATGGATATAGACATAATTATAATCCGGCAGGAAGTAGTAATTACCAAAATGGTAATACCTACAATCAGGGATGGAATCAAAATAATTCTTACCCTAGGTATGCATCTAGGAACAACTGGAAATGCCGGTTATGGTGGCGGATACCCTAGCGGTTCGTCCGGGCACTACCCTAATAACGGTCCACCAGGAGGTAATCCCCCAGGTGGCCCTGGTGGATCCGGATCCGGAGGATCAGGATCGGGAGGAGATGGCAGGAAGCCAAATAGGAGAACTTCCATGCCTGCAGAGATGCAAACCATCTTTGATAGAAGCCAATGTATTCAAAACCTTGGCATTGACTGCTACCGAAAGGGAGCAGACGGCATGGAAGTCATGAACTGGAGCATGCGAGAAGCAGATAGACTACGCGGATGTAATAATCCGGCACGTAGACAGGCACGGATACCCCCTCCATATGATTCTAATGATCCTTGGAAGGATAGGTATCAAGCTTTTGTCGAAGAAGTCAACTGTAGTGGTTGGACAAAAGAAGAAGCTCTGCCTTATTTGATCTGTTGGTTGAATAAAGGTGGAAAAGTAGCCCTCAACCAATGGAGAGCAGCATATGGAATATACGGCACCTACGATCAACTGGTTGAATGTGCCGCGTACCTATTCGGGTCAATCGTTAGAGAGGATCCATGGGTGAGCTTTAAGAAAAGAACACAGAAACCTAAAGAATCTCACAAGGTCTTTGGTTTGGAGCTACAGGACTTGCTATCGAAAGCACGTCCAAATTGGGCTCATGACGATGACTGCTATCTACAGGAATTGTTTATACAATTCTACAGTGGATTGCGGGATCCGGATCACAAACAAGTAGTTTGGGATTCTTGGAAGGATGACACTTCCTTCAGTGACCTATTCATATCAATTGATGGACATGATATGAAGAAGAGATTGGTAGGTCTAGGACCTAACCCGGTAAGAGCAGCTCCATTGCAATATGGAGGTTCACCTGCTCCGGTATATGAAACTTCTCAATTAGCCACGGTTGACTCACAGGAGGCTGATCAGGAAGACGAATATGTCTCCGATGAAAATGGAGAATATATTGGATCAGTCCAGGTAGCTGGAAAGTATTACTGACAGAAACGGTACAGGAAGGTACATTCGAGAGGGAGGGGAGGATCCGTTGCTAGTAAAACAGCTTCCGGACCGACCCAATCTGGTAATGCGACCTCTACGGCCAAGCCAACCGTGGCAGCCGCTGTTGCTCCGACTAATATGATGGAAACATTAATAGCTGGATTAACAGAAGCTTTGAAGAGACCGAGGGTTGATAAATCTCAAAGGAGATGCTTCAGATGCCAGAAGCTGGGGCATTATGCTCCGGAATGTATGGCTGAGAAACCTGTCCCTTGTAGACAGGAAGGTGTCTCTGGAATAAGTACAGAGGAAAACTGAGGAGGGGTCCCCCGATGGGCAAAGAAGGGGATCCCAGTGACAAATCTTGCCATGATATCACCATCCGTGATGATAGTTCGCATGTAGTAGCAAACTCGCCTAACACCGAGGTGGTTGTAGACACCCGGAAGGTTAGGGAAGCTGATATAACAGGTGCCCAAGGAGCACAGGGGAAACCCGATATCAGTAACGAGGTAGGCGGCTATGAATTAGCCAGGGTTGGTAGTGCCCACCTGCCCCCGGGTCATCCTTGTCTGGAATACTTGAAAGGATGTGGATCGACTCCTGGTGTGAACAATGACGTTCCGATCGTCACGGACACGCCCTCTGTTCTAAATGGAAGGCGGTGGTTTGTTTGCCTCACTGTTAACGGAAGATCTGCCGAATTTCTTATGGATACGGGTGCTAGCCACTCCTGTATCTCCAGGAAGTTCTATGATCTTATACCGGATGAACACGATACTCTCAAATCGGGAGGAAGTGCTCAAACGGCCGATGGCAGTACCTTGCAAACGTATGGTAGAACTTGTGTGAAGCTGCAATTGGATGGAATACATGACTATGTCATGAGCGCCACCGTTGCGGATATAGCAGATGAGGGGATACTCGGGTTGGATTTCGCATCCCTGTATGGAGTGGTGTTAGAGCCCCAGTCAGGAGTGTTGAGTGTGAAATACCCGTATCCTGTAAAGGTTAGGTGTGTACTGAGACAAGTGAGCAGTATGGCTAGTGTAGCACACACTGTGCAGATCCCTCCGGGAGTAGCCTGTGATGTGCTTGTAAGAAGTGATCCTGCAATGCGCAATAAGCCTGCAGTAGTAGAACCGGATGTAGCTCCTCTGTCAAGCATCGGATTAATATCTGTAGACACTATAGTAGCGAATGCATCCTGGTCGGTAGTACCTGTCTCCAATACTGGAAACACTACTATCTACCTGAAAAAGGGACAAGTTTTTGGTAACGTGACCCTTTCGGAAACTGTAACGGATAGTAAGTTAAACTTACAGAAGGTAACAGGAAATGATGAAATTTCGGATGACTTACTCAAGTTGTATGAAGAAACTTCATTAGAGAATCCGGAACACCGGAAAGAATTTTATGATATGCTCTGTCAGTATAAGACTGCCTTTGCCAAACCTGGTGAAAAACTAGGTACGACAAATAAGGTAGTACACAAAATAGATACTGGAGATGCGGAACCCTTTAAGATACCGTATAGACGGTTACCTTTAGCGAAAAAGAGAGTAGCTGAAGAGGAAATAAACAAGATGTTGGAACAGGATGTAATAGTCCCTTCCAATAGTCCATGGAGTAGTCCTGTGTGTATGGTAACAAAAAAAGACGTTACTATCCGCTTTTGCATAGACTACAGGAAGCTAAATGGAGTAACGAAAAAGAATTCGTATCCATTACAGAGAATAGACAAAACCATTGACTCCTTAGGAGGAAACAGTTGGTTTTGTACTCTAGACTTGCAATCAGGATATTGGCAAGTGGGAATGAATCCATCGGATATGGAAAAGACTGCATTTTCGAGTCATATTGGACTATTCCAATATAACTTAATGCCGTTTGGTTTGTGCAATGCACCAGCAACATTTGAAGCAATGATGGAAACGCTTCTAAGCGATTTATTGTGAAAAAGATGTCTTGTATACCTAGACGATGTAATAGTCTTCGGAAAAACATTCGAAGAGTGTTCAAATAACCTCAAAATGGTATTAGAACGTATTATTTCTAATGGTCTCAAATTGAAACCTAAGAAATGTCACATGTTCAGAAAGTCCATAAATTATTTGGGCCGCATCATTAGTGATGAAGGAATAAAAGCTGATCCAGATAAAATCGAATCAGTTACGAATTGGAATAGACCTAAAACACCCAAAGAAGTGAGGTCCTTTTTAGGTTTCTGTTCCTATTATAGGGAATTTATTCCGAATTATTCTAGAGTCAGTTACCCATTACAAGTAATAGCTAACTGGACTCCAGGAAGTACCAAGGAAAAATTTCCTTGGACCCATGAACAGGAATCTGCTTTTCAAAAGCTAAAAGACCTGTTCACGAGTACTCCCGTATTACAATATCTGAATGAAACGGATCATTTCATACTGGATACTGATGCTAGCAATGATAGCATTGGTGCAGCTCTCTCGCAAGTCCAAAATGGGAGAGAGGTACCTATTGCCTTTGCCAGCAATACACTGAGTAAAACTCAGCGCAATTACTGCACAACCAAAAGAGAGTTGTTAGCAGTAGTCGTATATACCAAGAAGTTCAAACATTTTTTATGGGGAACGAACTTTACTTTACGTACGGATCACTCCTCTTTAAGATGGCTACTGAACTTCCGAGATGCTGAAGGGATGTTAGGCCGATGGCTAGCCCATTTATCCGAATATGGGCTTGAACATCACCAAATTCAGCATAGACCCGGAGTTAAGCATTTAAATGCTGATGCTTTATCTCGAATACCAATTCGGAAATGTGATAATCCGGATTGTACTGATTGTGGAGCTCATAAGGCAGTGTTAGCAGGGATTCGAAGACCATTCGAATCCCTAGTTGCCAGTATACTGGATTGGTCTATGGATCACATACGACGTTTCCAGGAAGCTGACTCGATAACTGCACAGCTACTGCAATTAGTACCGAAGGGTATACGTCCAGTTAGACCAGAAGTCTCTCTGGAAAATCGAGAAATGAGAAGGTTTCTTGCTTAATGGACCGAGCTTGAAGTCCGGAAAGGCGTGTTGTACCGTTGGAAGCCATGTAATAATGGTGAGAAAATCATGCAAGTGGTGATACCACATGCAATGAGACATGACATTGTGTATTTCTGTCATGGGCACCGGACCAGTGGTCATTTCGGAAGGAAGCGCTCATTAGCACGACTTTCCAAGAAATACTATTGGCCTGGCATGTCAAGAGACTTGCAAAGATGGGTAACCACTTGTCCGGATTGTTGTAAGAACAAACCCGGACCCGGGATGGGCAAGCTCCCACTATCCCAAGAACTTTTCGGAGTTAGGTTTGCAAAAATCGGGGTGGATATCATTAGTGGATTGAATACAACCGCTAATGAGAATACCTGTATGATGGTAGTGTGTGATTATTATACGAAATACACTAAAGTATTTCCACTACCAGACCACAAAGCAGTTACTTGTGCCGAAGCCTTTGTAAAAGGTTGGGTACTAAGTTTCGGTGTACCATTGATGTTACACAGTGACCAGGGCAGAGAATTTGAATCAAATCTCTGGCAAGGCATGTGTGAATACTTAGCTATCTGCAAGACTAGAACCAATCCGTATAGTCCACAAAGCGACGGATTGGTAGAAAGGTTCAACAGAACCCTTATCCAAGTCCTAAAGTCACTTGTTAATGAACACATGGATGATTGGGACGAGCAATGTCATTTTGTGACACATGCTTACAACAGTACGGTACATTCAAGTACTAACTGTACTCCGAATCTACTAGTTTTCGGAGAGGACCTAATAATGCCTGCAGACCTAGTATTTGGAGTTGTAGGAATGGACCCGGAACTACCTTGTCATGTAGTTTTCGTCGAATGCTTAAGAGACAGGTTCAGAAAAGCATACGAGTCTGTCCGAATTGATTTGGAGAAAAGTGCCAAATGGCAGAAGGTTGGATATGATACTGATCTAAAACATCGGAAATTCCAATCCGGAGACAGAGTTCTAAGACTACATGAACCACTTAGACACATAAAATTAGCGTCTAATTGGGATGGTCCTTTTACTGTAACACAAGTTATTAGTGATTGTACCGTGATTATCAAATCAGACCTTGGTCGACTCTATAAGTCAAATGTGGCTAGACTGAGGAAGTGGTGTGGGAGGGAGACCTCCACAGAAATGTACGGTGAAGGATTAGAAAATATCCGGAACCAGAATCGTATACTAGACCAGGTAAAGAACACTACAGTGAAGCGAGGCCGGGGTAGGCCTAAGAAGTGTTCCGAATCAGTACCACCCAAGCCAACACCGATTAAGCGTGGGGGAGTTAAAAAAGTCTCGGCAGGTGAAGACAAAAAGAAGAGGAAAGGTGTTTCGAAGCCCAAGAAACACCCAGAAAAGGCTCTTCAGACTGTCAGGTCCGATAAAGAACTATCCAAGAAGGGGATATACGTTCGCCGCAGCCCTCGAATTGCCCAGAGGACTGCAGTGACCTAACCTGTATACACAATGAGTGTAATGTTTACATTTAGAGGAACGGATGACAACTGACCCGAAAGGCTTATTTGTCGCCGCCGCATGATGTACCAATGGGTAGTGGACGGATAATCCGGTGGATTTGCTTAAGCTTTCCATAATCTCCACTTAAATCCTCAGACGAGTCATCGGCGTGAGTGATAATTACCTAAAAACAATCAGTTTGTTGATGTTCCGCTTGTAGCACGTGCGTTTCCGCATGACGTCACCGTGTCCAGTCTCGACTGACCTCTCGTGACCCCGCGGACTCGCAAGGAAATGACGTCACGAAAGCTGGCTTGTCGCCATATTGTTTTTCGGTAAGATTTGAGGCGGACGAGTGCGCTCCCCTCCTTGGATTTTGCCGTCTAGCAAACCCCTGGTGTGCCCTCAGAGTCTTTCTCTTAGTAGGCAGGCTCCGTCACTGTCGGCCCCGGCGCCGTAAAGGCCGGAAAAAGGAGTATCTTGACTCCCGTGTTGATTCCCCCGTCATGGCTGAGGAATCCGTAGCTGCAGCCAAGCTATCCGGCGACCCGGATAAGCTGACTCCGTCCGCAGAAGCTTTTCCGGAAGCTTTGTCACCTGTGACACAGGAAGAGAGTGAGATGATGGAGGTTGAGGAACCCGCCGATCGCTCGTTCGAGCAGAAGCTGGCTTTATTCTCGTTGAATGAGCCAGAGATGTTGTCACCACTTCCGACTGAAGGAGCTGGAGACGCTGCGAATCCTGAAGCAGCAGCAACTGGGTCCGAGACTGCACAAGTCGACGGCCCGAAGGACCAGTGGAAGCCAGCAGTGGCTGACCCGTTCCCTGCAGAGTATGACGGCCGGTACCTGTACGTCCAACCGGAGCTACAGGCACAGGTAACAAATCCAGACGGTACTCCTCACAAGTTGGACCCGAAGGTGAGAATGGCGATCGAAGGCGTTATGGCCCCCGATCAGCTGGAGAGGACGCCACCCGAATGGCTCCGAGACTGGCCGTGGTTCCAACGGGGACTCATGGTGGACATTGCCTTTCGACAGGTGGTGTACGAGGCAAACAGAGCCTTCCTGCTAGGAGCTTACGCTAAGCCGGATAGGTCTCTGTGGAATCTAACACAGACCAACATAAATTGGGTAGGCTGCGTCTCGGAACCCGAGGGGCAGACGTACCCACGTCCCTCTGCTACCTGACCCCAGTACCGGACCATGAGGGAGTTCCGTGAAGCCGCTGCCAATTTCGAACAGTGGGACGACGGTTATTACATAACCGAGGAGGAGTTAGTAGACGTGCAGAACAAGTCACTAACCGGCATGAACAGAGGTGCAGCCCTTCGGACAGTTCTCGTCCGTCGTATGACTGCTGAACAGGAGGCTCTGGAAGAGGCTAAGAGGGAAGCGGAAGTACCCGCACCTCCTATCCCCGACCTGAAGCTTGCCACAAGAGGCGCAGCTGGTTCTGCTACAGCCACCGGCAGTACTACCGAGTCAACCACGGTAGAAGCATCAACCTCCAGTGAGTCCGGAACCAAGGACCCGGAAGACTGGAAGGTAAGCAAGAACAGGAGGTCCACTGCGCGGAAGCTCAAGAATCTTCCGGATTCTGCTAGAGCCGAACCGCAAGCCAGCACCTCAGCCACTGGTAGTACTGCCATGGAGGTTGTTTCCTCAGACGAGGAATCAGTGCATGAGTCCTCGGTTGAGTATGATGAGAAGGCCACTCCATCAACTCAAACCGAGGCAGAACGATGGGCCAACGCCAAATCCGGATTTAAAACCCGGATTCCGACATGCTTCTCCGACTGCGCCAACGGAGTAAAGAAGGACGGCTCTACCCTGTACGCCTGCCCGGACTCTGTAAATAAAAACAACGAGTCGGATGACGAAGATTGGATGCGTCTCTCGGACGAGGATCCCAATCCGAGCACAGCCTATCGTAAGATGTGGCTTATGCTAAACCACACCGAAGGGTATTATACCTATACCCAGAGGCGCAAGCTGCGTTGGGCACTTGAGAAGTGGTACGGTGACGACCAGAAGTCCTGTCCCTTCTCCATCTGCCAGGATGCGAGTGATGTCTCGGTCTGGACCTGGAGTACTCCAGCCCGGTTCCAAAGGCATCTGGTAGAAGCCCACTTCCACCATCACCCGGTTTACATTTGTGATCCGAGTTATGGTAAGAAGGGCAAGAAATGCACTACGAAGGTTCAGTATAACCGACGTAGCGATCTGGCTAGACACCAGAAGAAATGCCACGCAGAAGGATTAGATGGAGCTCGTAAACGTATTATGGAGCTCCATCAGGAACTCATGAAGGAGTTTGATAGCCTGAGCGAAGATGCTTGGTCGAAGATCCGACCAGGGGACCAAGTCCTCTGCGAGGTTCCGAAGACCAAGGATTCGAAACTCCGCGCCAAGATTGTCCTGACTCCTGGAAAAGGGAAACTTGACATGCACGAGTCCCTCTGGCAGAAATGCGAGGAATCCGGTAAGGAGGGGAAGAGAGCTCGTGAGAGGAGCAGAAGAGACCAGAACCGTGGTGGCAACGGTAATGGTCAGATCACCACAGCTGCTAAAGCCAGGGTAGATGACCGCTCCAGGTCTCCTTTGGCACGCCACCCACATGAGCAGGTTCAGGGTACTCCTGTCTTCAAGAGGCCCGAATCTGCAGGATACGCAGGTGCTGTATCTAAGCTAGGGAAAGTTAACACCCGTAACTTTCCATCCATGAACCAGGGACCTGGACCCGAGAGCCAGACCTTGGTCGTTGGAAAGGGTGGTCAACTTGTCCCCAAGAAGACCTCAGCACCTGCTGCCGCCGGATCCGCATCTGCTGCAGCCGCTCTACCAGCCAACTTCACCCCAGAGCAGATAAACCTTTATATGCAGATGGGGCTGAAGCAGAACCAGCCTCCCACCTACTGTGTACCAACAGCAGGAGTATCCGGAAGCCCCACATCCGGAAGTGGTCCTCAGGCAGTATCGACACCCCCCAAGGTTGTCGCAACACCTGAGAAACCAAAAGACGCTATTACCATTAAAATTGGTAATGCAGAAGTTTGGTTCGAGAAGTCTCGCCAGGGGGAAGCGGATGTCCAGAAGGCCATCTACACCCACTGGGAGAACTGTGTCCGCGATAAAGCGACTGAATTCCATCAGGGTCTCCTTAACGATACCCTGTTATGTATGAAGGAGGTAGCAGATGCAGAGAAATCGCGCCTCGAAACCCTCATTCGGGACGATGTAAAGGCCCAGGAGGAGGAAGCCTTAGCTGTCAAGGAACAGGCAGCTATGGACGTACACGTTCTAGAGAAGCTGTTAAGGAGGAGATTACCCGGAATACCAACTTAAACACTAAGTTTATGAGGGTATTCGGAGTCGATATCGACGAGTGGGACGGCACTCCCGAATCGGCTCTAGATCTTCTTAGGAAGAAGCATGCTAAGAAGTCCACCTAGGCATGCTACGGGTTATTTCTATACACACATTTTATTTTCTTCAAATAACCAGATTTAGTCTTTGCGGAACTATATTTCTGCGAATGTCTTCTATTAGAATAATGAACACCTGCTCTTTGTGTTCCGGGTTCCATTTATAACCAGCTATTTGTGTATATTCAGGACATATACCACTTTTATATCCTGAACGGTCTATTCGGATTCATAACTTATAACAAATCCGATAGTAGACTTTATGCTGCTATACGTATCTGGATGCTGGTTCCTGACTCCTGTTGTTACCTGTTGCTGACCACTATAAGGATGGACTATACGATTCTGTGCTACCTCTACTCTCGAATGGATTAAAACTACTACTACTACTTCCGGACCAACCTACATTGGACTTTTACTTATGTCAACTACACTTAAATGGATTACGTTTCTACTTGTTGACAAAACTGGACTATTACTCTACCTTTATTCTACACCATTCGGATATACTTATGAACAATAGCACTTCTAGAGGATTGTGGGTAGCTGCCCCAAATTCATCTACCGTGTTCACACATTATATAAAAAGACTCTAGCACGTCCATCCCGTGGTTAGCTGACCACCATACCTACCTTCCAGCATCCGACAGACTGCAGCGCGAGACTCCAGCAGCATTTATCATTTTATTATGTATATAATGTCATATAACTATTTTTCTAATATCATTTGTATGTCTATAGTCACACTGTGGTGATAAATTACTGCATATTTTGATACGGGTATATGCATTTCTATTCATACGGATCTCTGATTAATGTTCATATCTATTTAAAAAGATCCGATAGACCTCACCAGATTATTCATATTATTTTCCTGCGAGGCATATTGTATTATAAATATATTCATCTGGTGCTATAAAGGTTATTTGGTACATGGTGGTATCACATATATTGTCATATACATTACTCCACCGTAATTTTTTTTCTTTTTCAAGTGTATAATTGATAACGCTTCTATACCTAATAACTCACGAAATCCTTAACGGATTCATTTGGTCATAATATATATAATGTCATTAGATAGTGTGGTTACTTTAAAAGTCTTTCTCAAGACTATCTAATCATTCATGATATTATTAATTACAAACACATATGGATGTTATCATGTGATTTATTTGATATTTGACAGTTCCGTTACATATAACTGTTATTATCACATATATACAAATTATGGTACTTATCCTAATACTTATACCGTAAACATAGATTGTTACTATATGGTATAAAAGGTTAATTAACAGTTCCACTACACATAACTGTTATTCATTCAATTAATTCGTATTATAATACAACATCCGGTTTGTTATTCTGTAACTATATCAGGGCTTTTGACAGGATTTTTTGCAATGCGCCAATTGCACACTTTTTAGTAAAGACAATGCGCCATTCTGTAAATGAATGGTCATTCTAGCCATTTAAATGCGACATTTAAGCATTAAATGCGTGTATTGCGCACTGCGCAGCCCTGTCAAAAGCCCTGCTATATACACTATCAAATTTGTAAAATTGACATTCGAATCATACTTAACATGGTGTTAACGTTATATCTATGGTTGTACCTCTATTACTAAGGGCTTAGACATATAGTAATGTTATCCTTGTAATAACAATATAACTATAACTCCTTCCTAAATGTCTGGGGGAGTGGTGTAGAGGTACGTATTGTATAACCATAGTGTTGGGTACCGTCTGACGTGGCGGGTGAGTCGAGTCATCGGACGTTCCTCAGGTTCCGGATAGGTGGCAGCACCGATCCGGGTCTGTGGGGACATCTGACGACGAACACCTGGATCCTTATATAAAGCCCAGGGCTCAGCCGCTACGTCAGAGGCCCTTCTGGCCTCCAAGTATGTAGACCATCCTTAATAACTGTTAGCTATCCTCTTAAACAACTACCAGATAGCCGTGAGTGTACATCTTAATAAACTCTATCTGTTGGCATACACTTGAAACACCGTCTTACTCTTTCTTTCCGAATCGTAAGACCCGAACCCCCCAGGTCCGTAAGACCACGAACCCTTACACCACCATCATTACCATAAAATAATCAATAAACTCTATGACTGACACCTATTTGATGTTATTCTGGAATAGATAAGGCAAATTTCTTCCTGCCAAGCTGTTGTACTTTCTCAAGTCTCTCATTCTGATACAGTGTGTAATCTATGTACACGTATATAGCTGTGACTGACATCTTTGGAGACTTTGACAAGTAGATACCTGCTGATGTCCCCCACCCAGTAAATGAGAAAAAACCCAAAATATATCTCTGTTTTTTAATGCATACATGTCTGCAAACCTTAAATCTCCATCAAATCAAGGACTTAATGACCCGAACCCCCCAGGTCCGTAAGGAATTTTTTGAAATATTGGTTTTAAACACGGTCGTCTAAGCATCTAAGGAATTTCTGTATCATTGGGTGTGAATCTAGTAGTTTTATTTGAAAGTGATTTGGAGCCTACCATCAAGAAAGCTTTGAAATTTCACAAAACTCATTACAGCACACAGTATTTTGATGCACCCAAGTGGTGAATAAAATTTTAATGGGATATAAATCTAATAGAAAATTACCTGGGGGACCAAACATAGTATCCCATGCATAAGGCACACCTGATGCCTATATGCCTATGTGGACTCACTGGTGCACATTGGGTCACGTTAGAAAATTTTGTGGAAATTTTATAGATTTTAGATACTATAGTCATAAATTGTAAAATTCACAAACAATAAAACCATATCAAAGAGAGATAGGGGCCATGAATGGGGGTATACAAAGTGGACATCTTGGATGGGCCCAAAGGGGGGGGTCCCCTTTCGGAGACCCCCATTTGAACATGTTATGGGTGGACCAAAAGGGGGGGTCCGGACCCCCTGGACCCCCCCCCCCCTGGACCCGCCCTTGCTTCTGGATACTTCTGAGAAGGCATGTTGATCTGTTGCAGTTCATTATCCCCAACACATTTTGGTGTAGTGAATTACTAGTTGACCCTGATAATACTACTGAAGGCCACTGGCACACAGACCTTGAGTATCTTGTACCATTCCACATCACTCACAGTGGACATGGTGGTGGATTGGTCTAGCTTATAGAAGAGGGAAGTGTCATCCATATTGTACAAATTGCTAGAAAGCACCTGAAGCTACTGTTGTGATTCTGTCACCATCACTATGATCTGCACTCTCTGCACTGTGATAAATACATAACTGCAAATGGACAGAGTACTTAATGGGGGGTTTATTACATGTGTGACCACTGCCAATGACATCTGACATATAGGCACAAAATGACAAGTAGCTATTAAGATCAAGCTAGCCATCCTAGACAATTGGCTGACAACCTGCCTGTATATTGGAGACACGATACAAGAGGTTACCAGTCAATCATCCCTTGTTTTCGCCCTAACTCACAAGGGGCACCCTATCACCCCAATGCTTTACTGTCTCTCCTATACAGATATTTAAAATATAAAGTGTTATTGGAGACCTCAAACTCCCATCTAGTGGAGCTCAAGTGAACTATTCAGGATCTGGGGGGGTATTTCCCATCTCTAACTTGAGCTGTCATGAAGTAAAACATTCCATCTTGGGAGTATGAATGCATGGGATAAATCAATGAATAACAACAACAACAACCCTCACATCATCCAAACACACATTTACTACCTTGTTCTTTTGTGTTATTGTGGCCAACAATTTCACACAACTATACTGATTTTCTGGGATGGATCTGATCTCTTAACCAAGCCAGACTCTTACTGATCACTTCAGAATCATAATACTGTAGGTTTACTTTCAAAAAGTATCTGTCATTTGAGGTCTGTTCAATGATCCTTGCACTCACCATCCCCAGTACGGGTAAGTAAGCCTGTAGTTCCTATCCAGATCTCTATTCTATTTGAACAATGCTCTAGCATAATCATGACTATGCCCTTTACCATCAAGGTTCCCTTTCCCAACCTATGCTACTATTAAGAACTGTATGTTGCAATACATCCCTGAGGTGAGACCATACACATATCTGTGACTATCTGCATAGATTTGGACATGGGGTCCAATGTAAAGCTGCAGTTGCTAGGCAACCACATGACAGAGCAGTCATTTCTACCTATGTTCATACTATGTGATGTGCACAAGGGAGCTATAAGCAATTTGAAATCAGTGAACTATGTCCTTGAGGGGAGACTATGCACAAGCCATAGTATATATCTACAGGTATGAATCTAGACATTTTTGCTATGCAAAACTGCTATTGCTAGGCCACCACACACCCTAGCAACCTTTTATCACCTATATTCCTAGTCTATGATGGAAGTCACAGAAGAGTTATATACAAGTTTAAATCAGGAGAGTATGTTGCTGAAAGTAAACCATGCAGATATGAGCATTCAAGCATATTTTCAGGCTTGGTTGCTATGCAAAGCTGCTGTTGCTAGGCAACTACACCACTAAGCAACAAAACAAAAGCAGCACTGTATTCTACTAAGCTGATTTATAGGGGGTAGGACCCACCAGATACTTTCTAGACTGCACATTTATGTAATTCAAAGTGACATCTGAATCTATTGTCGGCCATTTTGAATTTCAGCCATATACAGCATCGCCATTAAATTTTATGAAGTAGAAACATGCATATTCTCAATCAGCACTCTTTTTAGCATAAGAATCAGGAGAATTGATAAAGATTTAGCATGGAAAAACATCCATTTACATAAAGAGGAAGATTATTGAAATGGAACAGCATCGTATTTGCTCAAGGTAGTGTCTTTGCATCCAAGGCAATAATGTGTGTCCTAGTCATCAAGGAATTCTGCAAAATGTCTCATATTACTCAGAAAGGTTTGGCCTACATAAATCATACTAGATATTGTGCTTAGATGGAGACAAGGACAAGTTTTATACATGTATCTGGAGTGCATTTAAGATTTTGAGTAAAAAATAGGGACTTTGTAATTTCAATCTTCCATCTTTCCGACTGTCTGGTATACTCAAATCTGAGCTTAAAAACATGTATTAGGGCTTAATGAAAAGCTTATTATGTCTTCTTTCCAACAAGACCAATAGCTTCAGGATCCAGACATGGTAAGATAGTCTTAGAGCGTGGGGATGGAGCATACCCCTTGAATGACATGGTACCAAAATTGACCCAAAAGTGGTCTCAACCAGCACATGGATAATGAGCCAAAACCGGTAGTGCATCCCAAGATAATCAATGTTAACATCTTGAATCTTGTTCAGGGGACCCTAAGGATAAAAAAAATACCCGTCGCGTTGGGATGTGGGGGGGGGTGCATGGTGGGCCCTATCAGCCCCCGGCCTATGACACTATCACCACGGTATTAAACCAGGGGCGCTCCCAAGATGCCCCAAGACGTCCTTTCGTCCATTTCTTTTCAGTTACACAAACAAGAAGATGTGACTCAGAGGGAGAGAGAAAGGACCAGCCTCTGTACCCAAAGTCCACTGGGTCTCTGTCGACTGCTTGTGCAGATCCTACATAAAATTGGTCAAGAGAGGCCCAGTAGACTTTGGGTTAGGCCATGGTGACACCCATAGTCCATTAGGCCTCTGTCACAGAAATTCATATAGGAAATGTATGGCTCAATCGCGCATCAAAGGCCAAGTGGACTATCAACATTAAACCCACAGTCCATTCAGCTTCTGTTGCACGATTGAGCCATACAAAGCCTGGCGACTTTATAGCGGTAGCTCCCTCTCCCACTATCCTATCAACATATTAATATTGGTCTTAGACCAATAGTCCACTGGACCTCTTATGTTGGAAATGTTCAAAGTCGGCTGAAGGTGCCCAGTGACTATAGGTATAACACCAATTTGTCCCATTGTCCTGTTTTTGGAGCTGTCGACAGTAATGGAGTAATGAGTGTAAATGTTTATACAGAAGGAGGCCCAGAAGAAGCAGGAACCGTCAGTGGTGATTGACCTCAAGGTATATGCTCCTGGTCCCCGCACTCCCATGGTAAAATTGACACCATCCATGTTATGGAAACACAGAGGAAAGGGCCGATTTCCTCTAACTTGCATGTTTGTGAATACTGGAAAAAGGGGTGTTTTTTTCAGAACATGTCCATGAAAAGTAAAAATAGGGGGTCTGTTTTTAGCAGTGACTGCATTTATTGTAAAAAGGGTCCACCATCCTGGTTCATCAAATGCACAACCTCAGGTGTTTTATGTGATTACAAAGAAGCCTTTTTCCAATGAATAGCTTCATGCACATACATTATTCTATTATGGTCCAAATAGATCACCCTTGGGTGATCTATTGGCCTATTGACTTTAGACGCTGCACCACCTCCACATGGTGTAGATTAGAACAGTTACTCCAAGGGATGGACGTCTTCTGTATAAAACCTGTATTTCAGGGACTCTAATCGAGTATTTCAGGGATTTTTGTGCTCAATGACTTACATCTCTATACTCCTTCACACTCTCCCCCCACAGTGGGGGTGACAGCAGTTCAGCAAGCAGCAGCCACGCATGGCAGACAGGCAGTGCAGGACAAGAACCTTGTTTTTTTTTAAACGCTTGACTGATTCTATTTCAAGATTTATGTGGAAGAGCGGCTTTATTTGTTTCAACTATCTTGATGACTTTTTATTAATGGGGCATTCATATGAACAATGTCAAGTTGCACAATTGACCCTCCATTCATTGCTACTGAAGCTTGGCTTCTATGTGGCATACAAAAAGGTGGCAAGCCCTAAAGAGTTCAGCAGTACCTAGGAATCAAGATTAATACGATCGATCTGAAGCTTAGATTACCAGAGGAGAAATTGGCAGTGTTGAAGCGGGAGATTGATTTTTCAATGGTCGCCGCAAGGCAACACGTAAGCAACTGCAAAGACTTTGTGGTGTTTTGTCTTATTGCTCCTCTTTGGTAAAAGGCGGTCGTACATTCTGAGGTGGCCTGGATTTGCCAAGACTTTGCTTTCAGTGCGGCACTTCACGGTTTGTGCAGAATATTGGGCCATCCAGTCCCTACTAGAGTGACATTAACATTCGCTAACTTATGTGACATGTTCAGGTTGGTGGATTTATCAAACAGTAACCATTGTGTTATGTGGGCTTGCATAGTTCTGAGCTTTTGCTCCCTGCTGAGGAAAAGTAACTTGGTACCTAATTCAATATCTGACTTGTCAGGCCACTTCCTGAAAATAATAGATCACCCTCGGGTGATCTATTGGCCTATTGACTTTAGACGCTGCACCACCTCCACCTGGTGTAGATTAGAACAGTTACCCCTTCACACTCTCCCCCCACAGTGGGGGTGACAGCAGTTCATCAAGCAGCAGCCACGCATGGCAGACAGGCAGTGCAGGACAAGAACTTTTTTTTTTTTTTTTGTTTTTTTTCTTTATTCTCTCTCTTAATAAAGTGCCGGGTCACTCATTGACGGTCGGCTAAACGGCAGTTAGCGACTTGTTTATCCTTCCCAGAGCTTCGACGAGTCAATACAGGGTATGCCTATATCTCATATTCCAGATATGGGAAACCATGCATAAGATTTCCATGATTTAGGAGAAAAAGTGGTGTTTTTAAGGCTCTAAAAGTTCATGCCTTTCATGGAAAAAGGGGTATTTTAGAGCCAGGATTTGTGGAAAAGGGGTTCATTTCGAAAACCCATAACATGGATGGTGTCATTCTCCACTAGAGAGTGTGGGGACTGGGTATATGCTGTACAGGAACGCTGATTTCGTTCATCATTGTGTCACTCTCCCGGGATTCATTCCCCATTCTCAATCAGGGACGGACCCACCTATTGGGAAAAGGGGGCATCCACTATTGTATAAGCACACCAAAAGTACTGAATAACTTCTCACCCCAGACTGCCCAAATAACAAATCATAGTGGAACAAAATATCATATAAGGTGAAAAACATTTGAAAAGGGGGAGCGAAAACTCCAGTGAACCCCAATTCCCCTTATGGTCCGTCTCTGCTACATTTATATAATTTGTGTATATTGCACTTCTATTAGTTGATCATTGTTCCTTGTTGTTTACTAATATAGAGGCTGAGGACAGTACTTCCAACATATACAAATGTATGTTGACAACTGATATATTCTTTTTCCACATTATGTAAAAATGGGTTCTTTGGTCGCTGATGCATAGTACACTTGGCCTCTATCGTCAGATGCCACTATGGGTATGATTATGATATTGACTACTTGTTAATTGGGCACTCTGTGTCCCGATTGCATCTAACACACACAGATCCTTGGTAAAAAAAATTGACCATTTCCCTACTCTAAGTACAACTCTCTGTATATACTATAATGCAAGACCAGGTCTGACTGCTGCAGGATGTGTATCTCAAAGTATAGAAAACGCAGTGTTGACAGCCCCAACTCCAACTAGACATCCCTAGTTCCCTATTATACATTTCACTAACTTTGCAGTATCAACAACAACAAAAATAATATGTAACAGCATTTAGGTTCTTTGCACATTGAGTAGGACAGACTCGAGGCGTTCTGGGGTACAGTTTTCTGACTAGATCCAGTGCATTGTGGGTGGGAGTGACCTCGAACGCAAACTACCCCACCTCAGCTGGTTCCCTCCTCCTCCTTTCACCCCAGCTAGGTCTGGCTGGGTACCAGTCCTTTACTACACCTGGGAGCAGAGTATGTTCACTCGAGGCGTTCGGGGAATGGCCGAGGGATCAATGCTGGTTTGTAAGGCCATCCCCCATTGGTCCTCCCCATGTAGGTCAATGTTGATCCCTGAGTCAACTTAATACCCTCCCAAGCACAGTTAGAGACTGGTACCTAGCCAGACCTGGCTGGGATGGAAAGGGGTGGAGGGAACCAGCTAAGGTGGTGTAGTTAGCATTCAAGGTCACCCCATCCCACAATGCATTGCATATTGTTAGAAGACCGCTACCTGAACGCCTCGACTACAGGATCAACATTGACCCACATGGGACAGATCAATAGGGGATGGCCTTACAAACTAGCATCGGCTGTACTCCGAACGCACCGACTGGGACTAATCCACCTCCTCCTCCTAATGACCAAGAGAATGCACATGTTGACGACTCCATAAGCATACCCCTCCACCTACTCCTAGCACTGCCAATACCATGTGCAATGAGCTGGAACGTCTCTGACTTCATATGAATACAATATTAGAATAATCCTCACCAGGCATGCATAAGCAGTATGATACACGAGTACAAACCTAATTGTGGGCCGCACGAGTGCATTAATGCATCATTCCCATTGGTCGTCATGATGCATGAATGCAAATCCTAAATCACAGCATCCTGCCCTATTATTAGATCAATTTGATGTACACTTCTAATACCCTTATAACTACTTCTCATAGTACATGTACTTCAGCCTACAGTACCCTTGGGTACTAGATCAAGCAAAGTACGTGTATCTTGGCTGTGAAGCAGAAGGTAAAATGCCAGCTAACCCTACATCTCATTTACACATTATAACAAAGGTATTTATACGCAATTACTATCCTACCCTACTTGATTAGCCTTAATGTTTCACTTTAAGGATTTTATACCACTATTAACTATTTATAGCCTCAAAATTTGTCAAACTGAATTGACCATTATCTTGAATCTCGATTGGCGCCTGTCCCAATATTGATTAAATGGGAAATTGTGGGTCAATGATACATCTGGATTATACATACAGAAACCTTCAGTTTGATGGGTTACACGATCAAATCAGACTGGTAGGTCCAGAGATATCTATTGAATAACTAACCTTTCAGAGAATCTGCTGGTAGAGTGATAAAATTGTATATTATATCATTGCATTGTTTGCATCACTGCTATGTCAAGTGCTGCTTAATTATGCAGTTCTAGTGTGAGGTACCTGATGGCTTCACTAGGCAAGTACATGTTTATCTGAACGTGCCAGTACTTTCATGAACTAATAAGCCCCCCCCCTCCCCTAGTGCCAAAGACATTAGTTCTCTACGAAGAGGAGTTTTGTATGGGTGAAATAATGACGGCTTAAGGCCAAGGGGTCTGTGTCACCATAGTATTATATTCATGAAAAGGTTACACTATAGATCATATTGATGAGAAGTCTCGGGATGATAAAAGGAGCTTTTCTTTTCAGACTAAGGGTACCATAGATGGTGACATAAAAGTTATATATACATCCTATATATTCAGTTTTATCAAAGCATTACCATACACTTGGGCATAGACCTGCAAACGGCAATTCTCTGTATGCAAACGGAATATATGTAATATTTTTGCTTTGGCTGTTAGATCTATTGTGTCTGTATTATAACTTATATAGGTGGTGGGAAAATGAACTTCGGTTTAGACAATATTTGGCACATTTAGGTTGAATCACACGATGCAATTTTCACAGAAACGTTTCTGAAATTTAGCAGCCTGTTGCAATTTGGTGCTCTGTTTGTAAAGTGCAAGAGGTTTAACAGCTACAGGGAGGTATAAAGGCAAGGAGGCCCTTGCAAATTGGGTGACAAATTGTGATCCAGATAATCAGATAATTTTCCTTGCTTAACTGAAAGGTTTCTGCAATCTACAGTATAACTGACAGGAGTCAAAATGGAGGTGGGGTCACTCCAGATATCTACTAGATTATGAATATGACGCAAAACAACACTAGTATTGATTAAGGACTATTCAACCGTTACTGATACCAGTACTGGGAGGACACCTAGTGGACGGTGGGAGAACTGCTTATTGCTAAGGCACTGGTAGGCCCTCTCCTGGGTCGTTGGGTCACTGGTTGTCAAGGAACCATACATGCTTAGTTACTGTGTTTATTGCCGCTTCGGGAGCCGCTTGTGCAACATGCCTATGCTTAACATGCTTTGAATGCTTGTGAAATTTTTTCTTTTTTCTTTAATAAAGCAGGCCGTTGTATTCTCGCGGCCCAAGTCCAATTATATTTCCCTTGTTCACTTTACCCTTAGGGAGTGATCATTTTTTAATAACGGGGGGGGGGGGGCTGGTGGGTTTGAGGGGAGGGTCAGAATTTTTTCAACCCCTTGACCGGGGGTCAGAATTTTTACAACCCCTCTGATGGGGTTTTAAAAGCCCTTACGGGGGTCAACAAAATTTTACCCCAACAAGAGGGGGGGGGGTCGGAATTCTTTTCGTAGGTCCGCATGCAAACCCACCAGCCCCCCACCCCTGTTGTTAAAAAATGATCACCCCCTCATTCCGACAGGATCAATACAATTTCATTGACTTGATATCCTGTGAAATATGTGTCTATTATTGCTAATTAACATTAAAGAGGTGTATTTAATTGGCTGCCACCATTTGATGAAATATCAATAATGACAGTTTCCTAGACATAATTATGTGATGTAACACCCCCAAAATAAAAATCTAAAGGCAGAGATTCAAGGCACTTTAAAACTCACAGTGGGTTTTGAGACAACCTTTGTACCTGCAATAACCCTTGCAATCTTAACTATAAGCAAGGATCACAATTTGCAAGAGGCCATACTTGCAAGGTTTTTGGAGTGGTAGATTGCATCGTGGGATTCGACCTTTTCGTATGTGGTTGTGATGTTATTATCGATCTCAGGTGTGAAGATTGTACCTAACCGCACCCTGGTGTACATACAACATGTATAAAACACATTTCATTATTGAAGAATGCATTCACAGGAAGAGTGCCTATTGTATGTGAACTTGTCTGCACCTACTAGAGCAAAGTCGTTACACCTAAAAGTTGATTCATGGTTTTCCTTCAAGTGATTAGTAATACCTAGATTTCAAAATTCAAATTTCCAAATGAAGTTTTTTTTATTGTAATTTTTTTGTTGTCACCATCTAGATGAATTCCAATGACTATAGCTCAAATCAAATTAGCCACCTTAGAGTTTTATGTCTTATCAATGTAGCAAAAATATGTTCATCATTCATGATCTCTTAACTAGCTATGCCCGGTATATGTAGCAGAGCGATCTTTCCTTTGTCTATTTTAATGATCAGCTTGATTGATTTATTGATTCAAAATTTTATTTGGCATAAACATCATACAGATAAGGAAGCTCTTCTCGTCAGCCAAAAAAAGAAAACCCAAGAAAAACGCTAAATATTTGGTGTGTTTAATCGACACAACTTTCATCGATCTTGTCACTATGTTTCTACCTTTCTACCCGACACTAGCATTATCAAGGCTCTATTCAATCACCACATATTACTATCTACCAACCTAAATATTCATGATTAAATCGTTGCTATATATCTAATGTCTTTTGATAGGTAGCAAAGGATGAGAAGAAGAGTGACCAGGCGGTAGCAGAGGTAAAGTTTTCCTAGATCTATTCATAGAGAATTGCCAGTGGTTCCCCATTTTTTCCAGTTCACCGTAGCTCACTGTACAGTGAACAAGATTCACCATAGTTTTTTTATGGGTGGACTCTGAATAGGATACTCTAATGTCATTATAGTACCGACCTCTACCACTAGATGTCAACATAGGTGGAGAAGGGGAATCCCCTTGGCCTACCAGGGAATGGGGAACGTTCACAAATAATGACCAGGGACTACATTCTCTCTGCAACCATTTGACCCTATGTTGTGTGTGTTGGGGGCACCCCCAAGCCCCCACCCCCTGGAAAAATTGAAATGAAGGGAAATGGTGCATTTTTGGTGAGTTCTATGGGAGTTAATAGGTCGAGTTAATAGGGAGTAACCATTTTTTTAACACACCCCAAATATCCTACACACCCCTAATGTCCCTACTGACCTCTATTGCCTACACACCCCTAATGTCCATACTGACCCCTAATTTCCTACCCACCCCTAATGTCCTACACACCCCTAATGTCCCTACTGACCCTTAATGTCCTACACACCCCATATGTCCAAACTGACCTCTAATGTCCTACGCACCCCTGATGTCCATACTGACCCTAATGTCCTACACACCCCTAATGGGGGTCTAGATGGGGGGGGTCCCATGTCACATGTCTATTTTAAGAAATGGTCGTGTCACATGTCATTAAGCAAAAACCTGTGTCACTAGTGTCACTAAGGTAAATGTCTGTCCTATACACCCCTAATGCCCATACTGACCCCAAATGTCCATACTGACCCTTAATGTCCCTACTGACCCCTATTGTCCTACATGACCTCTAATGTCCATACTGACCCCTAATGTCCATACTAACCACTAATGTCCTACACACCCCTAATGTCCATAATGACCCCTAATGTCCTACACACCCCTAATGTCCTACACACCCCTAATGTCCCTACTGACCCCTAATCTTCATACTGACCCTTAATGTCCTTCCTGACCCCTAATGTACTACACACCCCTAATTAGGGGTTTTAACCCCCTCAGAGGATCTTTTTTTGAATTTTTTTTACCTCTCACCGTTTTTTTTAAAAAAAGAAAAGACCACTCCCATAGGTTTAGGAATCAGTGTACCTACATTTGGAGTCAATGGCTTAATAGCCTAAAATAGGGTGAGTATGTACATTAGGGGTGTGTATGTACATTAGGGGTCAGTATGGACATTAGGGGTATGTGTGTACATTAGGGGTGAGTATGTACATTAGGGGTGTGTATGTACATTAGGGGTCAGTATGGACATTAGGGGTATGTGTGTACATTAGGGGTGTGTATGTACATTAGGGGTGTGTATGTACATTAGGGGTCAGTATGGACATTAGGGGTCAGTATGGACATTAGGGGTATGTATGTACATTAGGGGTGTGTATGTACATTAGGCGTGTGTATGCACATTAGGGGTCAGTATGGACATAAGGGGTTTGTATTACATCAGGGGTCAGTATGGACATTAGGGGTGTGTATGTACATTAGGGGTGTGTATGGACATTAGGGGTCAGTATCGACATTAGGTGTCACTATGAACATTAGGGGTGTGTATGCACATTAGGGGTGTGTATGTACATTAGGGGTCAGTATGTACATCAGGGGTTAGTATGTACATTAGGGGTGTGTATGTACATTAGGGGTCAGTATGTACATTAGGGGTGTGTATGTACATTAGGGACAGTATATACATTAGGGGTGTGTATGTACATTAGGGGTCAGTGTGTACATTAGGGGTGTGTATGTACATTAGGGGTCAGTGTGTACATTAGGGGTGTGTATGTACATTAGGGGTGTGTATGTACATTAGGGGTCAGTATATACATTAGGGGTGTGTATGTACATTAGGGGTCAGTATATACATTAGGGGTGTGTATGTACATTAGGGGTCAGTATGTACATTAGGGGTGTGTATGTACATTAGGGGTCAATATGTACATTAGGGGTGTGTATATACATTAGGGGTCAGTATATACATTAGGGGTATGTATGTACATTAGGGGTCAGTATATACATTAGGGGTGTGTATGTACATTAGGGGTCAGTATGTACATTAGGTGTCAGTATGTACAATAGGGGTCAGTATGTACATTAGGGTGTACATAGGTGTGTATGTACATTAGAGGTCAGTAGGGTCATTAGGGGTGTGTATGTACATTAGGGGTCAGTATGGACATTAGGGGTCCGTATGTAAATTAGGGATGTGTTTCATCATTAGGGGTGTGTTGGACATTAGGGGTCAGTATGGACATTAGGGGTGTGTTGCACATCAGGGGTTTGTTTGGACATTAGGGGTCAGTATTGATATTAGGGGTCTGTGAGGCTATAAGGGGTTTTAATCCCCCTCAGAGGATCTTTTTTTAAATTTTTTTACCTCTCACCGTTTAAAAAAAAAAGACCACTCCCATAGGTTTAGGAATCAGTGTACCTACATTTGGAGTCAATGGCTTAATAGCCTAAAATAAAAGCAGAAAAGAAAAAAATGGGAAAGAAAGAGAAAGATAGCCTACCTAAGCAAGTCTAAGGTCGGTGAGGTCAAAACATGTTATCTCATACTGTTTAACTGAAAGTTCATCAAAAGGGTATCATTCCATTAGCTTGTGCACAGCCAAAGGTCTACCAACAGGTACATCCATTTGTGAACATTCCCCCTCCATTTGGGGAAACCCCCACCACCAATGACATCACACCTACACCTAGAAGAGCCTTGCTGCCACCTGTTGTGAAAGAGGTGCACTGCACCATGGAAATTAGGGTATCCATTTCAGTGTTTTCGGGCCACTCCCATTATAGTTTAAACTCAAATACAGCTTATTAGCATATTGCCTTGGCATTTTACACTAAATAATTGATGAGCTGTGATTGGTTGAAAAGATTTTTCTCTCTTTGAAGCTATGTGTCGAATTTAGTTCACCATTTTTGTTATAGACAGCGCCTCGGTCCTCTCATCATTTTCACCATATTTGGTCAATATGAGCAAGGGATCCCATAATTGTGTTTTTGCGCAGATGCACGTACATCGGTTCATTATTTCAATGCCGTTCTGATCCGATAGGTGGCAGCAGCGGTTGGACATTAAAGTACACTTAATTAGGGGTAGGGTCTTCAGATAAAACTAAAATGTTTTTCCTTTCAAACCTTAGGGTCTGTCCTATAAAATCCCCTCTCTCGAGGGGGGGGGGCTAAAAAAATGTTGACCCCTCTTGAGGGGGGGGGTAAAAATATTCACCCTGTTTTTAGCAAAAAAGAGCCCGCGCACTACTATAGATCAAAGAGGGCGCAAAAACTCTCCGCGCCTCCGGTGCGGGGGGGTGCAAAAAATTTTGCCTGCCGTCGAGGGGGGGGGGCTTAAAAAATTTCTGCGCTTCTGCGCGAAAACCCACCATCCCCCCTGTTGATAAATGTTGACCACTCCCTAATCAGTCAATGTATATGTCAGCACCTACTCACCATTTGTCACAAATTCATTTTTGGGTCACAGACAGAATGCTATGATGAAGTTAATGCAAACGCCATCTTGTTTAATATATTGGGGAGTTTCCATGATATTATGCATTCCTAACGTCTCCCTGCTATCGTATAATCGATAGTTCAGTTCCCTAATGTTAATGTCCTTCTTGTTTTCAACAAGAATTCACCACATTTTCACATTGATTCACCGTTTCTTTAGTATGATGTTAGGGTTGTTCAGGAGCAAACTCACCTGCCACCTGCATTATTTTTTTTTACTTCCTTGTAAAGATCTGATCCTTGATTCAATTGAGATGTTAAATTTCCAACGATTCTAGAACTTCTACCCCCAAGACATTTACCCCCTGGACATTTACCCCCAGACTTTTACCCACATGCCATTTACCTCCATGACATTCACCCCCTTGGATATTTACCCCCTCAGACATGTACCCTCTTGGACTTTATCCCCTAACTCTTCTACTCTAGGTCATTTACCCCCTCCATATTCATGTAGTCTGTGGGACTAGAAATGTAGTCCTGGGGACTTGAAACCTAGTCCTTATGCTGTAGTCCTGAGAACTACTATGTATATTTCAGGACTAGTCTATTATAATTATTATCAATAAAATTGCATTGGGGACTAGATTCTAAGTCCCACGGACTACCTTTTTAGTCATGAGGACTAAAAAAGGTACTTATCTTGTGCTCAGGACTAAAATTAATTCTGAGGATTATACCTCCAATCCCTAGGACTAAAGGTGTGCCTTGAGACTGGAAAGATAGTCCTAGGGATTAAAATATAGTCCTCAGGACTAGTTGTTTAGTCCCTGGGACTACCACTTGGTCTTTTTTATAGTCATCAGGACTAAAAGACAGAATGGTAGTCCTGGGGACTATAGGGAGATAGTTGTAAGTCCCCAGAAGGGGTGGGGGATAATGTCCAAGGGGGTAGAAGGATGTGGGGGTAAATGTCCATGGGGGTGGATGACCTTGGGGGTAAATGTCCAGGGGGTTAATGTCCTGTTACCCCCTCGTACATTGGAGTGCCCAAGAATATAGATACTATGCATCATTTAGCAGCAATGACCTATACATTTTAGTGTTATTTATGACCTCTAATAAACAAGGTATGATTCAAGTTTTATACTATTTATTCGGATCACGTGATTCGAATATAGATTCACCAAAAATTTAAAATTTTCGTTTTTTATTTCAATTCTCTCAAATCTAAATTCGATAGAATTGAGCAAGTCTATGTTATGCCTTCAGATTGACACGGAGGCTAAACCGTCCACTGGTACCAAGGAACTGGAGGACCGCATGCAGCCCGACCTGGACGCGGAGAACACGCAGCTCAGACGTCTAGAACAACAGCAGAAGTGGGTACCTCTTTTACTCCTTATTCTTATTATTGTTTTATGATTGGCATCATTTTCATCGTCACAAGAAGATAATAAAGGCACAGGAGACTTAACCCATTAAGAATCGATTGTCAATGTATGACTTACGATAGGGGGGACCTTGATAGCTTTCTATCATTTCTGTAACTACATTTTCATTATTAACCAGGGAGAATTGCTTATTTTGTTTTAAGTATCATTGCTTCAAATGGGTTGAGATAATTTGATATATTCACTTTTCTTTCCTAGAGTATTCGCTGACCATTCGTACCATGGGCTTAACTACATTTGCACTGCGTCCTGTAAACGTGACCATTTCTAAATTTTATTATAGACCTACTCAGTATGTGCAGGTTGCAAAGATAGCTCAAAAATCGAGCGTGCGCCACCTTATTTTGTGCCATGCCCCCTGCTTCTCCAAATCCGTCACTGATATGCAGGCTGTTTTGTGTACTTCCTCAGATTCTATTCCTCTTTATTTTCATGTGATATCTACCGGGATATTACTTTTTTTTACTTGATACTTTTTGATATTATACATATAAAGGCACTTGCAGGGAGAACCACAAAGATTATGCTCTTAACATAGGTTATATGTGTACTTGTATATATATAGAGAGAGAGCTAGACGACTGCTGGAAAGACAGATGTGGGTTCCCAACATGTGTTTCTGGATAGGATTTGTGCGTATTGTGTATACCGTAGGTAACTCACAAGATGTATTTATTGTTCATGTCTGGCTTGATACAAAGGTTGTCACACCCTCTGTATTGTTGCAAAACAGGTGCTCTTTGGTTCCTTCTATGTTCTATTGATTAGAACAATGTTACTCTGTGTACACCACCTTTATACAGCATCACATAGGCTATAAAACAGCAGTTCGGAGGTCTGCTGTTCCATGTAGTAGTACATGCTAGACATGTTTCTTTAATATAAGCAGGTTGTTATATTAAACAAGTACCCCCAGGTTGCTCGAAATTTCCCATATCCATACATGTGAAGTTTTTTTTCAGGGAGAAGTTGAACCTTGGGGGTCACCGTTCAGAATGTACTTCGTCTAAACATGGAGTAATATAATCATCTTTCCATTTTGACCTACTACTATTCAGGAGACTGCTTGAGCACAGACTCTTTCAGACCATAACTAAAAAGAAAGAACCAGAGCCATACTGGAATAGGTCAGTGGGTATTATTTGACATTGCCATGAAAAATATGTGTACAACAGTCGTGCACACTGTGCATCTATTGGTGTCATCACAGACAAACCTGTGAGAATTGTTTGGTTACCCAGATTTAGATTTACCCAAATACTGTCCAGCTATAGATACACCAAATTCCACATCCATACCATGGGGTTTGTTTACAATCTAATTATGTTACTCTGGGCAACCAATGCAATTATTATCATACTTCCAATCTAATTTCCCATTTTACTTATTTATAATATTAGGGTGGCAAAACAAAAACCTTGAGGCCGATTATATAAATCAAGATAATTATCCATACAGGATAAAATCACAGTAGACCATTACCAAGGAAAATGACGGGATTAATCATATTAAAAAAAAAAAGAAAAAAAGAGAGAGACGACGACCTAAGATTTCACCTACTGAACATGCAAAGGTCGACCTGAATTCAGGCTACGCCTTAAATGCGAGGTCTTTTCTTATATCAAAAAACACACATACCCGGGAGTATCACACAGACCAAAATGTGCTCTATAGATCTGACATGCGTTCAGGGTGCACCCCATAATCGAGGTACTCCCTATACACGATTAATTGCGAATTTACAGTATTTCCCATATCACTAAATAAACCCACTTAATTTTAAAGCCTTTACACCCTTCACATGCTACAGATGAATCAAGTTTTAGATAGCTCTCTTTGTGAAAAGTTGAATGATTTCATATGTTTTAATAGCGAAAATATCAGAAAATAAGGATTATCTATTAGATAGTTCTGTTAAGTCATACAACCCACACGTTTATAATTATTATGAATCTGTAGGTCATGAAGGTGACCTGTCCGTGGCCAGTCCGGGCGGACGGGCTGGTAGTACTGGTACACCTATACTTGAACGAAAATGGGATATTCTTTTTTTTTTTTTGCGGAAAATCAGCCCTCTCACACTAGTCGAGAGACAATAATTTGAAGTTTCACCAAAAATAACAAAGTATTATTAATGCGTAGGTTTTGTATTTCATTAATCTAGCCTGAGTTTGATTCGCATTATGAAATGCTTCACTTATCCCACGTATCTCTAGTAGCATAATGCTGTATCGTGTTATGGCAGTAGACTTGCATGGTTATGTTTTTCGTGACTATATATAATGATGTTTCGAATTCATTCAATATTGTTTACAGTAACAGTGTATGCATATATATATATCGTAACTGATATTTGAAATACTGTGGACTGGGAGACGTCTTGATGACAGATTGCAGTTTGATGCACATTTGATGTTTAATTGTGTCTCACTTGGCAAAGGGGAAACGTTGCTCGTTACATTTTCAATGTCAAAATTACATTTCTTTACCCTGGAAATAAAAACATCAAGAAACGTTCTTTGAGTTCACAGAGGAGCCATATTAACCATGTTGACGTTTTTACAAATGCTAGCGGAACTTGACGTTTTTATTTATTTTCCTTTTAATTAAAAGGGGGTTTCTGCTAACTGCAGTGGATACCATATTTTCCACCTATCACAGTAACTAATTACTTAAAAGCATCACAGAATTCGATTAATCACTGTTGAATTGGAATGTGTGCATGACATTGTGTTTTCCAGACCATGTCCATGCGGTGAAAGGTGATTATTTGTGTTATTAGCTGGTGAGAACGTTCCTTGTCGATCTTTCTAACAACGTCATCGTTCACTCCTATGTAACTCTTCTATCTTTTATTTAGAATTATCACTATAGTTAGATGTAATTGGAGTTTTTAACCAAGTTTACCTCTTGTGCATTTTTAGTGTAACGTTACCGTATTTTAGTGTGATACTTAGATAAAAGTTGTCATGTATCTCATTTAACCCTATTTAAGAGAAATAACTTGAATTCCTCGCGTATAAGGGCGGATCCTATAGGTTGAATAGTATACATATAATTGTATTGTATAGTGCTTAGCCGCAGTAAAGGAAAGTCAGGAGTGTATCTTATACGTGAGGATTTTAGACTATAGAACAGAAATAAAGCCACCAAAATCTGGTCCCAGATACCCCTTATAGGATCAGCTTGAGGTGGAGGTGCGCCTTATATGCGAGGTGTGCTTTATGGTATATAGTACACTAACAGAGTTTCTCTCATCTGGATATAAGAGGCTCTCACACCTAGATAAGATGCAAGTTTGTCTTTTCTATCAATAGGCCATTGTTAAGATGCTTTTGCGTCTTGTATTCCATAATTGGTTTAATTATTTTTATCTTAGGATGTTTTAATAATAATGATGATGATGATGATGATGATGATGATGATGATGATGATAATAATAATGATAATAATAACAATATTGTTCAATCAACATGACTAACACCCCGATCACTCATTTTGTGTGCTTTTGCCAGAACAATTGCCAATTCCAGTTAAATGAACTATAATCTAAGATAAATGATTGATAACTAAAATAGGGACGAAAGTGATGGACAATGCAATAGGCCGACATGATGAAGTAATGCAATATGTAAGACTCAACTTTTGCACCGAGGCATATGTATCAATAATTCATCTTATAGCAATGTGCTTTGAGTTGTTAGCTCGCTACCAAGAGGTATAGACCAGTTCCTCTCTGCAGCTAGCGTCATAAAGTATTGGAGGCATTAGTAAGAGGGTGTTTGATTTAAGTCTGAAATTATGAGGAAATCTGTACACTTTGACAGTCATAACACGGAGAGGCAGCAACGGTTGGAAGAAGAACATAGGAAGAGAGAGGAGGAACGTAGACTTCAGGAGGAAGAAGAGAAAAGAAAAGCTGCGGAGGTAGGCTTGAATTGTATCTATTTTTATATTATATTGTGCAGTGCTTACGGCCAATATCATTAATTCAAAGGTGCGACAGTTTTTTTTAAAGCTTTTGAATTTCGAAAATAAAAAGACATTGGATTGCTTTGTGTAAGACCGTTGGATTGGATGCAGAATTTTTCGCTACTGGTCAGCTGTGGGTTAACAAACGCACGAAAACAGCTTTTTGCATGAATTGTATAAATCATGAAATGCAAACAAATTGGTAAAGCAATAGAAATCTGCGCTGACACCAGTATTGCTTCTGTGCACCCAGAGGTGGACTAACATGGACACAACTAAGCCTGTGGATTTTTGTTTCTGTTAGTATAATTGATAATAGGCATTAAGGGAAAATGGTCCGTCAGTCTTGTTCTAGCGTTTGCAAACATCTATATGACTATAGGTAATTAAGGCAACTGTAGAGAACTAATATTCATAGTTCTATTAAACTGAATCAAGCAACAAGAATTGTAGAAGACCAATAAATCTACTCAATAGCATGCTACTTTTCAAACTTAACGATGGCATCCGCTCAAACCATATCAAAAAGCCCAAACAAATGCTATGGATTCTTGCACTGCCTTCAGATTTGCGACCGTAAGGTTTGAGAAATAGCATGCATTAGCTTGTCGTATACACATGTATAGCATAATGTTATGCAGATGGTAGACTGTATATTAGCGTGCTAAATCGCAGGTAATACAGGTGCTAACGGGAGAAGTACCTATACTGATCTACACCTGTTCTTCCCCGGTAGAGGTACGTCCACTCACTGTAGCTAGGTATAATCTCACACAAAGTACCAAGCTGCAAGTAGAAGTCTGCATTGATACCATTTATTTTCGGAAAGCACCAATCTTAAGAGGAGGCATTTCTTCTTAATTGATCAACTCAAACGATAACTCGCCTTTTCATGGATTCACATAAGAATAAAAACCCTTTCAAAATCTGTAAAAAATCAGCGTGAAATCTTAACCCTACTCTCCTCATTTTTGTGGAACCCATTCGGTAAATAGATCCCTAATGTCTAAGTATTTGAATTAATTCCAAGGGGATGGTCATGGTATTTTTTGCAATCCAAGGTTTCTGTATCGCATACATACCATACAACGTTTCATAAGAAACATTCACGTATAAGCCACATCCAAAATTTGAAAAGTCGCATCTGGAGTTTTTAACATACCACAATGGCATCTGGAGTTTTTAACATACCACAATGGCTAGCTAATAGCACACCCACCCTCTGTGCCGGTGTATAGGCTATATAAGGGAACCTTGCAGAAGTGCAAAGACTAACTGCCCCTCTAGCCTCACTGAATATGGGCGTTGGTATTGCTATCAACTATTGGACACGTTACAAAGGGCTATAGGTCGAATCCCACATGGCGAGAACTGGCTAAAATATCTCTGCGATTTTGTCCCTTGCATTGTATGGCCCTTGTGGGGGCCATAAACTGCAAGGATTGATCAACTAATTCCGAATCCCACAGTGGTTTAGGGACAAGTTTGCAGTAGTCCTTGCGTTTTACGGCCTCAACAAGGGCCATACAACACAAGGGACAAAATCGCAGAGATATTTCAGCTTTTTTTCGCCATGTGGGATTCGACCTTATAATTGTGCCCACCCCCTAACCAGATTTTCCCTGTGGACAACACTAGAGTGGCACTCCACTGGGCACTGTACTTGCGATGCTTTTTGCCTTTGTTCATGCTGAGAAATTGGGAGGTGAGTCCTGCTAAATATAAGCAGAGAAGATGTAAACAAAAACAGACGCAAAAGACAACACAGTGCTGTCAGTCTCGGCTGTGGTGGTTCGTCAGGTGTGTCAATTGGACAGGATTTCATATCATGTGAGACAATTCGACAAACTCAGGTGCAAACCAAACCATGATAATATCCCTCTCTTCTTATAGTATCTGAAAGGACAAAACCCCTAGTGACACTGTCCCTACGCTGTAGAATGGTTGAATGAAATAATTACTTTAAGATGTTATTACATCTGTCCAAACCTGTCGAATTGTCCCAAAAAAACTGTCCAATAGTCCTATCAAATTCTGTCTAATTGTCCTGTTGAATCGGCGTGAAGCGCTGATCAGGCGAACTGTCCATTTCCCATCTCCATCTAGCGGACCTCTGGCAAGTGGCATACGCCTCTGATTAGTCTGCTTATACGTGGGGTCTTTTTGTGGGCTATACGGCATATATCCTACCACTACATTGGTGCTTTCATCGATAGTCCACTTGGCCTCTGTTGCACGATTGGGCCATACATTTCCTATATAAAGTGGACTATGGGTGTTTGTAGAGGAAAAGAAGCTTACACCCATAGTCCACTAGGCCTCTGTCGATAAAAATATAGGAAATGTATGGCTCAATCGCGTGATAGAGGCCAAGTGGACTATGGGTTTTATTAACCCCCTTTTGAATATGTCCCTTCACCGAGGTAAGTAGATGCTGCAGCCAAGTCCACTCATGCGAAATAACTGAGCTCCACAAATGACATCTCGAAGCTGTTTAATGTACAGAACAGGCAAATTGCATGCAAAGGGGTTGTATGCCATAAACCCAGAGTCCACCTAGCCTCTGTCGCACGATTGAGCCATGCATTTCCTGTACACATTTCTGTGACAGAGGCCTAGTGGACTATCGATGTCTCTGTCACAGAAAATTATAGGAAATGTATGCCTGGCTCAATCACGCGACAGAATCCAAGTGGACCATTGGTTTTACCGACACCTGTGTCACATGAGTGGACCCCAGGCTTATGTGTTCCATCTTATATGGGCTTAGTTTATTGCAATTGTGATGTAAATGTTGCTTCTTAGTATCTGAGCAACAATCATAATCACTTTATCGTTATGGTCCCCACAGTGGAGCACACATGCACTGTCCATCCACCGCGTGGATATACAGCACAGTCGTTATCATTCTGAAATGCAGTTGCACATACTGTAGGTATAAAACCAATTTACCAGAAGTACATTCTACTGTAGGTACAGGTGGTTCTACTGCCTTCTTATAGTGGTATTTATCGCCCATTTATGGTTAAGTTGCGCCTGGTATAGTGTATGCCTGGGGGCATAATTTGGCTCTGTTGGTTTGCTTCCACACTGTGTAGATTAGTAATGAAATGGGAATAGTTCATTTTACATGCACTGTAATCCAATGCCACTTGAATCAAATGCTAATATAGGACTGTCTGACATTGTGATGCAAGTCAAAAAGCATTTGTCATAACTGAAATGACCCATTTATAACTAGCTCCCATGGTACAAAATGCTGTATGACCATGTACACCCCACAACCTATATAACAAATGAAAGGAAATACTCGAAACTGTGGGATTCCGAATAAGTTGAGCAATTTTTGCATCCTAAAGGGCTCATGAAGGCCTCTAGAATGTTGGGACCTTCTACCCCTCGACATTACTTCGCAAATGCCGATCGAAATACTAAATATGATAAAGAAAAAGATCCAGGGGTTTGTTACTCAAACCCTGATCATGCATGCAAAATGAATTTAGGAACTCTGTGAGGGCCTTGCTTGGTGCTCCCAGGTAAACATAATCCTACACACTGAATGTAAAAAAGATGAGATTACAAATAAGATAAAGAATTGAGTGGGATCATGAATGGGACCAAGAATCCGGGTACTCATGGTCTGATCAGCCCTGTAAGATCACCTAAGAGCACCAATCTTGCTCTCACCAGCCCTGTAAGATCACCTAAGAGCACCAATCTTGCTCTCATCAGCCCTGTAAGATCACCTAAGAGCATCAAAACAGATCCCCTAAGATCACAGAACAGATGGGGCAGATACCTAAATATTTTAGGTACTTCTGAGTAACAGACCCCAGGGCGTCATGCTGAAGTACACTTACCGGGTATTACTATTCTTGAAAGGAGAACGGTTTATTTGATGGCATTGACACATGATAATTAGCTTTATAACATTATCAAACATTACAAGGTAGATCCATAGCCGTCCATGGGTAATGACAGATTGAGGTTGGACCCTACTAGCTCCTGAAATTTCCTGAAAAGGGTTATTGCAAATTGGACATATGCTAACTGTGGGATTGGCACATATAATGCAATAGAATACAATAGACTAAAGGGTGTGGGGTTTAAAGCCATGGAACCGATCTCATTTCTTTTGAATATTAAAGGACGGGGGGCTGTGTTTACTTTTTTTCCGGGTTTCTACAAAGTTGATCCTCTCACCCTCAAGCTCTAATGGAACATCAGAATTACCGTTGATGATACCATTACATTTTACTTCATGAATCCAACAAGTGTTTACATGTGTGCCACTTCTTATTTGTCAAAATATGTAATATTATTATCTGAGTTTACATACTCCAACCATTGTTTTATGAATTTGTTTAGCGACAAGCAGAGGAAGAGGCCCGGGCAGAGCAGGCTCGTATAGAAGCCGAGGCACGGCGCAAAATACTGCTTGAGCGAAGGGAAGTCAATCTGGAACGGCGGTCTAACCTGCATGGTATGCGGCAGTCTCAAAATGTCAGCCACTCCTGGGCATTCTCCTACTATGTCATGTGGCCTCGGGAAAGTTTCCAAAAGTGAGTGAATATTTGTTTTGTATTATTAGTGCTGCCCCAATCAAAGAATGTTTGGGGGACTTTTGTTCCTTCAGGAAAAGGAGAACTATATTGGCGTGTATAAGGAGCCCAGACCCTTATTCAAGACCGATGCTTATTAAATACTAAGGTTGTATCAAAGTGCATTCTAAAATGTCCATACCCCTGTGACCCCGATGCTTAAGACATGCGTTCATTCAAGACCCGGTGCTTTTACAGGCCAATACTGTATACCCCGAAATACCCTAATTAGTTGCCATGGTTAAAATTGATCATGAGGCAAAAAAAAAATAAAGTTGTGTTTCCAGTTACATGCCTCAAATATCTAGGGTCGGTAGGTCGGATTTTTTTTTGATTTTATATAGAAATGTGTGGGCAACATGTTGGATCCTATGATTTTACAGTATAAATATGAAAAAAAAACATTAGAAATGTGAAGCACATGTAACAGATATGAATGACTGTTATTAATTGTATACCAATAGATGAGGACCTAGATAAACTCAAAAAAAAAAAATTGATGAAAAAAATTGAAAATTACAGGGAAAAATGCCTAAAAATTGCCAAAATATTTAAAAAATTCAGAAAATAATAATAAAAAAAATTCCATGATCGGCCCTGTTTTGCTAGGGTCGTTCGGGTAACTGGAAACAAACCTTTTTTTAGGCCTGATCAGGATGATGTAATTTAAGGATAATAGAAATACAATTGGGAGACAGCCTGTTCCTGGGGGGTGGAGGTTGAAGCAGCATGAAACTTAATTTCATGTTCAAAACGAGCCTTACTATAGAATTTTATGGGAAGACCCATTCCTCACTGGGGCTTGAAGAAACTTCATTCTCCACGGTCCCAGTCTCCATTGCGACGCCATCATAATGGCCTCAAACGCCAAAATTAAAAAAAAAGTCCCAAACTTAGAGCAGGATTCCAGGAACCACCACATGGTTCACAGTCAGGCTATACATGAGCTAAGGAACGCATGGGTGAAGGCTGGCAGTGACGTGCACGCCCTGGATGGATGCAATTGCAGGCGTAACACCACTTATAATAGGGAGTGTTCATTTGTTAACAACTGGGAGGGGGGGTGGTTGGTGAGTTTTCCTTTTGACCCCTGAAAATATTTTGCAACCCCCCTTGAGAGATGCCAAAATATCCCCCCCCCCTTCCCGCTCAGGAGGGGTAAAAACATCCTAACATCGGGTTGTGTTGCACCACATTGTACATAGACAAAGGTGCACGAGAATTGGTCAGCACTGAGGGTTATCACACGAGGCGATAACCCTCACAATCCTTTGTGTTTATTTTAAGTTAATTTAGTCAGATATGTTCAGAATTCCATTTATTTGGCATTAGAAATTATTTTATCATCAGTTATTTGACTATTTTGGATGTTTCCCCTGGCAGTGTGATATGGGGGAGGGTTATCACACTAGGGGGTGTGATATGGTGGTTCTTGGTTAAACCTATGGGGCTCTCGTATCCAACTTGAGATAAAGCATCATATCACACCTAATTGTATTGTTTTACTGAAGTATATATATGAGGCAAAGAGATCACTTCACAGAGTTATTATCATCTACTGGAGTGCAAGAAATCGAAAGGGGGTTCCACTATTTAAAACCAATTCCATTAGTAGCTGCAGTGCGAGTCACACACTACTTAACATTACCTTTTTTTGTTTAAAAAGAAGCCAGGACAAACTCAGTATAGGGTGGTCTGGGGGGCGTCCCCCCTGTCCTGGGCAAATGGTTTTGCAAATCTAGAGCCTAAATTTATGCATTCTGGTGGTTTCTTGAGGTTTTATGATACCTTCTGTATAAAATTCTACTGTAAGGACCTCCCCCCATATAAAATGTTAGAATGAGATCCCATTAGATCTTGATGAATCAGAAGATTGACCTTGGTGGACTAAGGTTGAAGCAAAATGTATTTGAAGGAGCTTTTAAGTCTGGAGCAACCTGCCGCAGACACACATGGGACTTTGATGCACAATGGCAACAGTGAATCAAAAAACGTAAATTACAGCCATAACCTAATGAGATGAGAGTTTGAAAGATAGTAGTCTTTTTAGACGTAGGGGCCTAACGCGTCCCTATCTTTCATGAAAACGACTCTTTGTAATATAGGGGCTATTGTGGGATAGGGATTATTTTTGTTGGCCGGAGACTTAAGGTGGACTCTATATCACTGAGGGGGCATGTGAAACATAGGGACCTCACAGTATTCCCTTCTAGAATTCCACTGTAACCGTTCTTCTGATATCTGATACTATAACAATAACACATATATCTGAATATTGTTAATGAAAGTCAATACATGTACCTTAAATGGTAAGAGGCGTGCACTAGTTAAATAAACAGTGGCAGATCCAGATGGGGTGGTCTAGACGGAGGTACAGTCAAGAAGATTTGGTCGGGTGGGGGCACAGCTAGGGTTTCGCATCACATTTCCAGTCAATGAAAAAAAACTTGTGGGACCGAGGCTTTTGCCAGCAAAAATCGCTGCCGGGCCTAGGGACATTGCCAGACTGCAGGATGGAATGTCTCTCTGTAATCTTGGGACCTTGGGCTACATTTTGTCTTTATGACATGCAAATTGGATCATTATTAAGGTTTATAGAGCTTAAGAGAAAAGGCATTACTGTTTGTTAAGATTTGAAGAATTGAATGATTAAAATAAAAAGTCAATTCTTGTTTTCTTTCCTGGCAATGATAATCCTGAGGTGTTCGGTCCTGCCAAGATCGATCCAGGCCTGCAGAATGATAAACTCTGCATGACCGAATGGCAAGGGGAAAAAGCTTTCGTATAGACTACATTTCCTATAGTTAAGAGTTTAACCAAGGCTCAAATCCAGGGGGATGTCTATGAGGGGAAGGGGGGTGTACATGCCCTATCACAGGCCACCCCGTGGGTCCGCCACTGGATAAACATATACATAACTATTGGCCTGGGATTAACTTGTTATTTGGTGATATAGGTTCCCATGATAAAGGTATGAAAAATAACCTTCATCTTACTTTTAATGTTTGCACAATAAGTAATAATTCTGTTCAATTAAACCACTAGAAATATATGAATTCAGTCACACCATTGACCCTTGACAGTTGATTCTGCCACTAATAAAGACGTCTATATTGACAAGGGCCATGCCTCGAACGCTTTATGTTATAACATGAAAATAAACTGGATGGCACGGTATTTGTGATGCGTTTCCACTATCCGCTAGTATGGTCTAGTGAGTCAGAGGTAGGGCGTGTGATCTGTGGAACACATCCATAAGTCTATCATAACATACTTACGTCAAATAACAATTAATAGCATGTTCCTTCTTCATCTTATTCAGACTATGATTATACATGTGGAGAGATGAAAATGGCTAACAGAGTTATTTATTTGGTGTTATAATTATTATGTTACAGGTTCATTATAACCATATATTTGTAGTGGTGTCTACTACAGTCAAATCTCGATATATCAGTCCTGAATCATCAGTTGATTCACTCATCAGTCAGTTATCTCAACTAACAGATTTGATTACAGCCATTGAATTCTTTTGTAACTATAATTCAGAGAACCAGCCAATTCAGGATCCAGCCAAATTTTATCCGAAAGATGTGGCCGGTTTATAATGACATGACTGTACATCAGTGGTCCTCAAATTGCATGTACAGTAAGATATCTTCACTTACGATAGGCACAGATGAAGATAACACTCAAGATAACTTTGTGTATATCTTCAAAAACTATTTCTATAGGAGAAGTTGTCATTTTTCATACATTGCAATGATTCCCATGAAAGGATAGGCAAGAGATGACAATTCCTAGATTCAATGTCAGCCTAGCACACTAGTTTTACAGTGGATAGTTTATTATTCGGGACTACAGTGGTAGTTCATGTTAGTACAAACACATTGACCTGATTTGGGTTCTACTGTATGTACTACGGCGGTATGTACTGCCCATTTTCAATTCGGGCTGAGAGTGTAGTTTCATTAAATCAAAGATCTCAGTTCTCTTTGGAAATGACACACACCTATCATTACCATTTGAAGACGTCTTCACCCCTAGTAAAAAGACCGCAGTGATATTTTTCACCAGTGGTGGAATATTGCCATTAACGAAAAGCACAAATGAAGCTATGCTAACGATGGATATCTTCTACATGAGATGTCTTTACTAAGATCCAGAAGACTCACCTCTCGTCAATATTAGCATATGGTATCTTAAAATAAGCATATCTTCAGATTATTGTGTCCCCTTTCCTTTATTCTGTTTCATGATATCTTTATGAAAACTTGGGGAGAAGCTCTCCTCATTCTCATGCAAAAGTATAGATCTACCTCTCAGCAAACTATAAATACAGTAGCTTTTCACGAAATCCTGAAACAGGGATTAAAATAGGTCCTCAGGCAACCTGCAAAGGCATGTGTTAGAAATGCAATTATGTCAGTAATACGACAGGTTAGATATAGGATTACTCAAGATATCTCCAAGAATTCAAAGATATCTCCAGTTCAATTTGGAAATGGCACTCACCTATTGTTGTTCCCTTTTGAAGATATCTTCATCTTTTGTGAAAAATACCACAGTGGTCTTTGTTTTTTTTACTAGGGGTGAGGATATCTTCAAATGGTAATGATAGGTGCGTGTCATTTCCAAAGGGAACTGTGAAGATATCTTAGGAATTGTTATCTCTAACCTATCTCTTCATGGAAATCATTGCAAATGTATGACAAATGATGAAATCTTCCATAGAGTTACATGTATCTTCATCTCACCGGTACCTCACCGTCCATGCAAAGGACCACAGATGTCTGCTGCTTCAGGACTGACCTATTCTTTTTTTGGGTCACCTCGGGGCAGGCCTGTGTACTCTGGCGTGAGTCCACCTGTCTCAGGTGCACCACTGCACACACAAAGTACATAATTTCTTCTTCGTCTTATTCAGACAATGATTAAAGAAATGAAAATGTCTATAAGGCAGATTTAAAGGAATCAAAAAAGAAATCTGGTAAAATACAAGAACCATGACTTGTTCGGTGTCTATTTTTCTTCAAATATTCTGACCACTGAAATTCAATACTGCATTTTTGTTTGTACAAAATCACCTTTACTGATAAAGTAAAACGAGCCACACTTTATTACCTATTGAAATTATTGAAAGGTTTGGATCCAGGTAAGTTTTTACGACTTTAGCAGATGTAGTGGTCAGTTATAACATGGGTGGATATTTGCCGCATGCAACAACTGGATGGTGAATTTATTCCAGTTGGCCCTATGAGAGCGTTTCCTTTTGTGCAATTTCCTATTACTCTCCTAAATCCAGCAGAATCGTTGTAAAGATAAGATTAATGACACTCTAGTTAGGGAGCCAGACATCTCAAATTTTGACATTGAAAATGTGCTTGTGATGAAGGCAGCACAGGCTATGAGAGATGTATCTGTGTAATTTGATAATGCAGATAACAATTCTGGGGTGCGTATTCCCATATCTAGGCCGGAACAAGGTAAAAAAAAAGGTCAAAGGCCACAATGCAATCGATGCATAGCGAAATCAACTTAGAATACATAAATGGGGGAATCCACCGTGCGCTAAGGCCCTCTAGTATTAATCAGCCAAACTGAATGGAACAAGGTCTTCTCATTGTTCATATCAAACACCAGATCGTTACCTTTGCCCTTTGATTTGACCTTGTTATATGGAGATACGAACACCATATTCGGAATCAGCACTATCAAATCACCCAGATTTATATCTCATACACTGCACTTGATACCAGCACTTTTCCATATCCAGGGGCTCGCTTCCCACCCAGCTCTCACTACTCGTGCAATTTACGTCATTCCTACGAGGAAACTCGTATTATTTACGTAAAAAAGACATCTTTTGGATGAGCTGTGCTAGCAGGGCAACTAATGGTCTTAGCTTTTCGATAGATGTCCCTGCACAGTGTTGATCGGATCACATCACCATCCGTATAGTGTGTGCGACTATCACATGCACTGTGTGTGTTCAGTCGGAGGCCATTCTATGCAAGAAAATGAATAATGAGCCTTCTAGGTGCACTGAAGATGTCCACTGCATACCACTTTTGAATAAATGCAGCCATGTGTGGCCAATAATCTAAAGTTCCCATTCAGAGTGCTTTTCATGTTGCCTAAAATGTCTTCTTATGTTTGACGATACTTTGGTCTTTGCTAGAGGTGTGATGTTAAAGTCAAACATTTAGATAATAATGTGAGTGATGATCAGAAGGAGTCTAAAATCATTTAAAAGATATCCAATATTCCATACAACAAAACATGATAATGGCATAGTTCGATGTAAGTATTGGGAATTGAAGTGGTTCCACTGTGGAATAAACTAGCTATCATCAGGTAGGCCCAAGTAGGCACGTAAGTTTACATTAGCAGATGGCTGACATAACAAAGAAACATAAATGGGCATCATTACAATGTAGGATTGACAAATAAGGATTGACATGACACAACCAGGGACTCTATGTCAGCATCTGATACTTTATCCATGACACAACCAGGGACTCTTATGTCAGCATCTGATACTTTATCCATTCGTGTTTCAGTATCGTCAGTGATGAGCCAAAACGAAAGAAGCAAAACGTGAAGTTCAACAAGAAGGCCAAAACATAATTATGCCTGGATACTCTAAGGATGTACAAGAATATCTCTCGGCGACAAATCCTTGTAAAACTGATTTTGGGCCCTATCTTGTAGAGTGGTTAACCAATGAAGTGTTCTAGCAAAACTCGATGCAGTACATCAATGCAATGTCATTTGAGTATGCTACTAAAGTTAGTGCATTGCCATAGCTTGATTGGCACTTAATTATCACGCAAATGCAGTATTACATGGATAAAATGAAGGTTGACTTTATCTGCCATTTAGCTCCCCCATGTGCACACACTGTTCTTAATGCAGCAAGGTCCTTAAGACAGCTATTCTACATATATGTTGCATTCACACTGGTACTGACTACACATATAGAAGTGGCACATTATTGGACCCTGCTTCATATCGCACTGCCATGTAGCTTAAATTGAAATCACTCTGAAATAACAACACCAGATGGCAGTAGTGAATCGTTAAGAGATCTCTATTCCCACTGACAACAAACGTAGTTGGGAAAGTGAGTAAGAAAACGTTTGTAAAAGACTTTTTTTTCTGACATAAAAAAACACTAAAACTTTATTAATGTTGAGAAAGGCTTGGAAAGAAAGTGTTCCAGAAACGTTTAAAAAATGATTGTTAGTTACTTTCTTTCCAAAATGATGTTTCTGACCTAGAAATTAAAAAGAAAAGTTTCATAGAATGCCTAAAACGTATTGGTGCTGTAAACTATATTATAACAGCATAATGTGCCTGGTCACATGTTACAGCAATGTATGTAAATCTCGTACCTCTTTTTAAAGCATTTACTATAGCATATAAAATATAGTAACTATAAATGCAACCTCTTTGGGAGACAATTGTTGAGAGACTTCCTAAAAACAACAACGCCATGGTGATCTTCATCGCGGTTAACGTGCATGTTGGCCTGTTCTAGCGCCGGATCTTTGAATGTGCTCCGGTCTCGAATGAGGGCTTTTGGTACAGTGGTTTCAAACTATAAACTATGCCTTGAATGAGCGCCTGTCTTGAAAATGGGCCGGGGGTAGAGTGGTATTGAAATCTATTAGCATCAGGGCACTTAAGCGGGCCATTATGGTATTTCAATGTAACTGACGATCCCAAAATCCACAGACGATTTACCTATCTTGGTAGATCGGCACGCCCCCATCAGAAATTTCTCCCTACGATTGGTCATATATGTAATCATGCATAGCATTTGGTAGAGTAGTGTAACACCGTAAGCACTATATTAATGTTGTCCTACATATAATATAAATATGGCATGGTATTTAGGGCCAGGGGATTTCTCTACTATTTGCAGGGGGCTGTCCTAAGCTATATTGGAATAAGCTCCAGAAGGATACTGCACGTCAGGTCCTAGCTCAAAGATTAGTGGAACATGATATATAGTGGCGTTGCTATAACAGGTCTACCAAATCCTACACTCGACATAATATGACCAGGCCATGGCCCCCGATTGGTCCCCAAGACATGGAGTGTTTCAAAGCTGTGATGTGTGATAAGCATGCTGTGCATGCATCATATTTCAAGCTGTGACATGTGATAAGTATGCTGTGCGTGCATCATATTTCAAGCTGTGACGTGTGATAAGTATGCTGTGCGTGCATCATATTTCAAGCTGTGACATGTGATAAGTATGCTGTGCGTGCATCATATTTCAAGCTGTGACATGTGATAAGTATGCTGTGCGTGCATCATATTTCAAGCTGTGACATGTGATAAGTATGCTGTGCGTGCATCATATTTCAAGCTGTGACATGTGATAAGTATGCTGTGCATGCATCATATTACAAGCTGTGACATGTGATAAGTATGCTGTGCGTGCAACATATTTCAAGCTGTGACATGTGATAAGTATGCTGTGCGTGCATCATATTTCAAGCTGTGACATGTGATAAGTATGCTGTGCATGCATCATATTTCAAGCTGTGACGTGTGATAAGTATGCTGTGCGTGCATCATATTTCAAGCTGTGATGTGTGATAAGTATGCTGTGCGTGCATCATATTTCAAGCTGTGACATGTGATAAGTATGCTGTGCGTGCATCATATTTCAAGCTGTGACGTGTGATAAGTATGCTGTGCGTGCATCATATTTCAAGCTGTGACGTGTGATAAGTATGCTGTGCGTGCAACATATTTCAGTGTGAACGCAACATTGAATCACTGTGTGTTATGATGACCCTCATTACGAATAAACCGGTATTTACATCCGGAGCTGTGTCTCATGTCGGGGGACATACGACCGTGTGTCAACTTACTATACCTGTTCAGTGAACACGATTCATATATAGATGTTGGATGGCGATCATTTGTTTATCTTTCAAGACGAAATGTCCATGATCCATGTCTATGATACCTATTCAGAATCACTGCTAGTGTGCGTTATAATGATGATGCTGGATCAATGTATCGCCAGCTCGTATATGCCTTTCAATGATCTTCAACGATGTCAATGCATTTAAGAAAGCTTTGTCAAATACTGTCTCACATGCACTGCACTATGACTAAATAGAAAATGGCAACATAAAAACCATGGTCAGAATGGCGTTGTGGACAACTGGGACCAACAGTTTGGGGCTTACAGGAATGAAGCTGATGATCGGAAAATTCACCGACGGTTTGATCATCGTACTCACGAAGCATGCTGTCATAATTACGATTGTCCACGCTAACTATGGTGCCTATGTGTAATCATGCCCATAGAATCTGGTTTACCAACCATAGAAGTTTAGATATAGTTCTATATGTGGTACGACACCCTCTACACTTTGGTACATCTACCTGTGAAATGAACCTAGCCATAAGTGATTTGACCCTTAGATCCCGCTGTGATTTCTATGAAGTTATACTGCAATATTTTTGATAGAAGCAATTCCCATAAAAAGAGCGGCACATCTGTGATAATATTCTAAAACTTGTCCAATTCGACAATGATAGTCTTGTATTTCCTGTAAATTGGAAAACATGATCTGGACGGTCAATTCTTTGATAGATACACTTCAAAGGGTGATTTAATCTGATAGCATACGCATTCATATGTACACTATAGGATAACCAGACCACTGTCACGAAATCGCCCTGATGGTTGAATTGAAATAAATCATATATACATGTAATAGTCATTTGTTTATTTATTATATTTCTATTTGAGAGGGTGAGTAGGTAATGGTTATGTAATGCTGTATCGACAGCTACGCCAATAGTAATGGAAAGGAAGTAGAAAAGATAGTGCCCGGGGATAGTAAACATTGATCAGTTGAAGGGCGATACTGTAGGAGCGGACAGACAAGAGGAGATAAAGAGGCGAAAATATGTCTGCTTCGGGGTCTGTGCATGCCCACTCATGGACACCAAATACACCCAGCTGCATCGACCTCTATTCAGGTCAGGAAGGTTTGGGCAGGTGAATCAATTTTTGAGCCCTCCAAGAGAGGCAGAGATGCCAACATTCGGATCTGGGCTTCAGGGACATTTTTAGCAAGGTGGGGGATGGGGCGCATATTTTGCAATCGAAGCGCCACAACCTTGCAAGTGCAGCACAGCAACATGCTAGAGGGGTTTGGGGGCATCCCCCTCAGGAAATTTTAGATAGAAATAGTGGAAGCTGGTGCACTTTAGAGCTTTAGTTAGAGAGATAGTATCCCTTATAAAAGCACAGAAGCAAAAGAAAATAATTTAGTCACAATTGTTGGCAGGGGTGTGAAACTGATTTAGTCTGAAGAAAATGTGTGCTTGTAAATTTAATGAGGCCATGCGCAAAGTACAAAGTTCCTAGGGGGGTCTGGGGGCATGCCCCCATGAAAATTTATGCAATTTAGAATAGAAATAGTGCATTCTGGTGCATTTTAGCATGCTATACATATCTCTGTTAGGAATCCCCAAACAGGCCAATAAAGAAGCTTCACGAATGTGATTTGGAAATCCTATTTTCTAAAAACTGTGACACAAACATTGTAGGGATGGAAAAGGACTTTTGTGAATGGAATAGAGGGTCCAGGAGCCTAAAAAGTCAAATGGTGTGTTAAAAAAGGCCTGTGTGATCCCCTTGCCAAAAACTGGAGATCTTTTAAAGGTGACCAATTGGTGACCAGTGAGCCAACTAAATTGCATATCCAAGCTTATAGAAAGGGCAGTACATTCCCAACTAATGAAACATCTGGAGGAGCGTAACCTGTTAAGTGATAGGCAATTTGGCTTTAGGTCGGGGTGGTCGACCACTGATGCGGTATATGGCCTGACACAATGCCTCTACAATGTCAGAAATAGAACTGAAATTACATCAGTTGTATTCCTTGATCTATGTAAGGCGTTCGATACGGTAGACCACACCTTATTATTGCTAATTCTACGGAAATTAGGATGTACAAACTCGGTGGGTAGAAAGCTACCTGAGTGGACGAACTCAAACCACCTTGGCGAATGGCCAACTCTCTGGAGTGAAGGTAATAGGGTGCGGAGTTCCGCAGGGCTTAGTGCTTGGCCCCCTCCTTTTCTTGGCATACATTAATATTATAACCAGGGTTATAAATAACTCAGAATACTACATGTATGCCGATAATTTGGCAATTGTCACCTATGGTATTGATCAACATGACATTAGCACAAGACAACAAGATGATCTAGATAGGATCACTCGCTGGTGTAACACCTTCAAGCTAACGGTGAATGCCGAAAAAACTAAAGTGTTATGGGTGTACTCAGATCGAGATATCCCAGATCTGACTAGGTGTAACGTTACCCTGTGTAATAGTGTATTGGAGAAGGTTGAGTCCTTTAATTACTTAGGAGTCATTATTGACAAGTACCTCAGCTTCACTGGCCACTGTGAAAAGGTAATGACATCAGCACGTGGCAGGTTGAAACATCTCAGAAACCTACGTAAATTTATGGACAAGGCACTGTCACTGCGGCTTTACTAACAAATGGTGTTACCCATACTAGATTATGGTGACATCGTTGTTGATGGATCCCTGGTGGGTGACATTAAGAGCCTACAGACCATCCAAAATCACTGCCTGAGGACATGCATGCAAATAAGAGATCCTCGAGATATTAGTAGAGATGTACTCCATGAGGTGTGTGGTTGTAAAAAACTTCTGCTGAGAAGAAAAGAGCATTTGCTATGTCTCATGTACCGGCTTTCTTGTGATGCTAGGAATGTAACCCAGCCACCAAGGCTACTACATGGAAATAATAAGGTCCGTCTTCTGGTTGATATACCCCGCAGTGCACTGTTTAGAAATAGTCCACTGTACTGAGGCAATCAACTGTGGATGGCCCTGTGTGCTACTCAGCAGCGGTCACTTGATATAAGTAAATTCAGAATTGCAATTAAGTAATGTGTATGATACAATAACTGAAATGAAATTTCTATCTTAGCTATTAAATATAATAAGACATGACTACTATGCATATAACTGTTGGCAACATTGAGTGTCATGGCTGGCTATACATCAATCATCAATCAATAGAAATACTATGCATTACAAAATGAAACCAAGGATGGTGATTTCATCTCCATGGACAGATCATTAAATCAAAAGTGTAAATGATGGGCGTTGTCAACTATGATCCCAGTGATTGTAAATAATATGCATTACAAAATGGATGGTGATTCTATCTCCATGGAAAGATCATTAAATCAAAAGTGTAATTTAACATGAGTGTACCAAGAACTGATTCATAAATGTATATGTATGTATTGTAATGGACTATTAATAACTAGATGGATGTTGTCAGCTATGATCCCAGAGATTGTAAATTAGCATGGGTGATGGTTACCTGTCCTTATTGACCTATTGGTTTGGGATAAACTTAATATCTCTATTTATATTTATTCTATTGATTATGATGGTGTATTGTGAATGTATTATTTTTGACCTTAATGAAAATAGCACAATTGTATGTGTGTACTTTCGGTCAATAAAATTATTCTTCAACAATATAGGATTCGGTCACTGGCCAAACATACCTGGGAGAGTGAATATAGTGTTTCAGCCAGAGTACCTATGCAGACTGAAACTTAAGGGGGGGGGATTGTCAACACACACTCTGAATCTTACTTACCTGGTGCATTTTGCTATACCAAATATCAGTCCTAAAGACTGCATCAACCCTCTACAGTGTGTATGAAAATTCTTTTAAACTTTAAGAAATTTGGGATGGGGTTGGGGGATGGAGATGCACCTCCAAGAAAATTCTGAAATTCCAGACTTTGTCCTGCTGAATTCTGGCATACCAGATGCAAGGCCTCAGGTCTAGCTGAATCCTGCATTCACAATTTAGATCAGGAAAAAAAATCAAATATAGACAAGATACGATTTAGGCATTAAAAGATATCCCCCTTTAAGAGATGTGTTAACTAGCTGCTTCCATCATGATGGCCATCATGAGCAAATCATGGATTTCACACTAATGCCTCCTTTATAACTTAATAAAAAGATAACTACTGGGTGGAATTTAACATATAATATGTCATTTTGAAGCTCTTGATCTGCTCTTTCCGGGACACACATCCTCCCAGGTGGGACACTAACAAAAGAGCCAATTTCCGGGACTGTCCCGGGACTGTTGGCATCTCTGGCTCAGAGGCACAGACAGCACCATATGGGGGTATTCCACCGAAACCGATTCTTGGTCGATAGTCCATCTCCGATGCATTTCTGATGCATCGGCGACAGAAATAGAGAATCGGAGACGATCGGACCCTTATCAGGTGGAAATCGGGTATCATCGGCCAAGAATCTGGTGCAGTGGAAGAGGTCGTGAAAAAAATCGGAGACCATCGGAATCACGTCGGGAACGCATCGGGAACGATCGCCGACGGTTTCACTTTGGACCCGATTTTTTCTGTTCAGACAGAAAAAATCGGCCAGGAATCGTTTCTATTTTTTGTCGGCCCGGCAAATTTAGTTTCCGGGGAAGGCGGTAGGGGGGCGTACGCGTCGCCGATCACATGGAAATCACGTGACCTGCAGTTCGGCCGTACTAGAGGAAAACATCCAAGATGTCTCCACGGCGTGCAACTAAGCGCAAGACGCAAAGAAAACCCGTAAATACAACAAATGACGAGGGGAATGAGGGCCAACAGCCTGAGGATACCTCCAGGAAGGGACAGGGCACACGTTTCATGGCAAGAGGTAGGCCTAGGCTTGAAATAACAAAGGAAGATGAAGAATCTGCTCGATGTCTTCTCGACCGTACCGGTAGTAAATCTGGGGTAGTGGAGGAGTACAATGAAGACGACGACAATGAACCCCAAGACCTCAGTTGCACACCTTCCTCCCGTTCCAGGGGAGGCTATTCTGACTCCAAAGGTCCCTACTCACGGCTAGGTATGGGTGGCAGCCGCCTAACCAAGAGAAAACTCATCCCCGATTGCGATGAAAACAATGATGAAGATGAAGAGGAAGAAGGCAGTCCTCATCCTGCCAAGTCTCTTAAGAGCCCCCTACCTCTGCAGGTACAGAAATAATTATTGATCACGACGAGGATGATCCCTGGTATATGAACCCCGATTATGATTCACAGGAATTTTCTTTGGACAAAGAAGAAGAAGAAGACGATCCCCTCCCTACCATAAAGCCACCCAAAAAGAAAAGACCTGTAGCCCCCACAAACTTCGACATGACTAAAAGAAACCAGGAGGGGGCCAAGGTCACCAAGGTCACTCCTAAGAAGACTGTGAGGGAGGTTACTCCTAAAAAGAGCCAGGTTACTCCTAAAAAGACTATAGGTCAGTTAAAGTCCAGACCAACTGCCCCTGGAAGTGGCCGACAGTACTTCAAAGACAATGCGGTATTGGAAAGGTTGTGTGAGCTATGGGAGGCTGTTCCATACCTGTATGACAAAAATCACAAGCTGTATAAGGACCCGACAGCAAGGTGGGCCGCCTTGGGAAAAATTGGCGATGACTTAGGGATACCAGGTAATTTATTCAAGATTTTCAAGAAAATATATTTTAATCCTAGACCCACATATTTCAAATCGTCCTAGACACCAGAAAAAATCCAAGATAAAAAAGGGAGAAATAATTCTAATTAAAAACAGCTTTGTTTCATTTCTACTTGCTCTTGTATTTAAAACAAATCTGAATTAAAATGAAAATAAAAAAAAATTCTATTTTTTTCAGCCTTCTTTGTCAACACAAGGATGAATTTGCTGAGGACAGACTATCAAAAAATAGTCTCAGGCAAGGTCAAGTCGGGCTCTTCTGCAGCCGACGGGAAGCTCCCATACAAGAAAGAGTTGATTAAGCGGCTTTGCTTCTTCTTGGATCCGTATTGCAAGAAGGAACCAAGCACTACTAACTACAGAAAGGTAAGTTCTCCCCTGCCTTTCTTGATTTTTAAGGCCAATGATGCTCGCAATGGATTGAAAATCTAAAAAAAATATCCCAAATAAAATGATCCCCAACAAAAAATTATCCCAAATAAAATAATTCCCAACAAAAAAAAAATCCCAAATAAAATAATCCCCAAAAAAATACCCCAACAAAAAATTTGATTATCTATTTGCTTGATACCTTGATCAATTAATCAATCAATGACAATTATAAAGTAATGCATCTTGGATAATTTTTGCTTGCTATTACCCTGATTAATTCATCGTACAGCAGACTTACCAGGCTACCTTCTCTGCTCATTTACTGTTCCCCCTTTCTTGTTTTTTCAAGCAAACCCAGGTAGATGAGGAGGAATCACAAGAACAGGAGTCCGACAACGAGGACCAGGACCAGGGCCGTAATGAGGAGGAAAACTTGGAGCCTGAAGGAGGCTTGGAGGAAGCCGTTGTAATCCCAGATGAATACGAAGAAGAAGCTATTTCATCCAGGATGCGTAGTTCTCCCAACAAACAGGTAAATCTAAGACCCCCCCCTCTTCTGGCAAGGGGAAAGGTTCAGGTAAAAGCTCTACAAAAAAGCCAACTCCTGAGGCTACCACTAAACCCCCCCCCCCAGAAGGGCTGGCAGCACAGGCAGTTCGAAGGTACAGTGACCCTCCTCCTCTGACGGCCGGAGGACATACAGGACAGATTACCTGCCTGACAAAGATAAATTCTATGCAAATAATGAGGAGGTTTCCAATGAATATTTCAGGAACAAGGAGCCTCAGCATCTCCGAGAAAAAAAAAACAAGACTGTCGCCGAGGTCCTTGAAAATCGAGAGCAATATTTTGAAAAGTGCACCAACTCTGTGGTAGAGCTGACCCAGCTTGCTGCAGCACGCCATGCTCAGCCCCCTCCAGCTCCTCCTGTGGCAGAACCTGAGACGGAGGACTCCCACTGGAGTAAGATGATCTTGTTCCAGTGTCAGAGAATGAACCAGAGAGTACGAGAAAAGTTTGAGCTACACGTGCACAGCTTGGCTTTAGACGCTGTGAATGAGGATTGGGTCCCATAAAAGACATAAAAAAACTGTTTTGCTCGCGATGAATTATCCCACATTTGTAGTTAAAAGTTATATATCCCAGACATTTTTTATATAGGATAATCCGAGCGATGATGTCAACCAATATTCTTACTGTTAAGTGCACTTGACTCAAAAGACTTGATATTACCTTTTGCTATATGTTCTGTTGTGGTGCATAAAAAAACAATATGCGACAACAACTTTTCATTTACCATATCTCATCAGGATATAAAGAACTATAACAGCAAGGACTGAAGACAAGGCTTGCATAACCATAAGCTGCTTTGTACTTTCTTGTAGTAGGCGATTACCTCATGGAAAAGGAAAATATTTTTTTTATTTCAAGGAGAACCAAAAAGCCTTCTGGTTATCATGGAAACAGACTTGACGACTTTATTTCTAGTTTACTACATGGTTTTTATATCAAGTTAAAAGTTCCTTCGTCTGGAAGAGATCATAAAAGTTAAAAGTTCATCCGCTGTGGTGTGTTCAATAAAAAGAGGTTTCTACTTTTATAATTAATTCTTCCCTTCAATGACATTTATATACTCCATAACAGAAAACAATACATGTCGCTCATAAACCCAAAAGTCCTCATCGCAGATTTGTTTGTCCCAAACAAAATTATCTTGGACGTTTTTTGTCAGAGATTAGTCATCCTCCTCTTCCTCAACTTCTGCTACAGCCTCCATCCGCCTTTTGCGCATGTACTTGTCTTGCCATGGTACCTTTCCGTGCCTGGAGTTGAACCAGCGGCACAGGCTTTCCCTGTGCCGCTGGTTGAGTTTGAATAGTTTTATTTGACAAAAGATCAATTCAGTTACAAATAGCTGTTCGTCTGTGCCAAAAACGGTCAACAAATAGCAATGAACATAGCACCAATACAAATATGTCAAAAATAAATCAAGGCACATATACATTAGTATCATGTCAGCATCGAGTGATTCATTGGGACTCTCACAAGTGGCCACCCAGTTAAAGTCAGTGTCATTTTGTCCCGTATTTTACACAGTGGCATTGAAAGTCTGTCTATTGCCTAGACAAGACATTAACAAAGCAGGTTAAAACTATGCATACTTCGAAATCCAGGGCACTGAGTGGCACATCTATAATATTGGCCTTCTAGCATCAGGTAGAGCTCTGGACCTAGAGGACATTCTCTCATATGAATTGTCAGGTGTACCTGTCTCTTGTTTCATGGATACTGGTGAATTGTGAACTCCAAAGGACAAGACTACATTAAAGAGTAAACTAAGTTAAAATTGCCCAAAGATAACACATTATGATTGATGGCTGTACTATGTTGAGGATGTTGGCCTCCCAAATGGAATGGTAATGGACTACATTGATAACATTGTAGGTTATGTTGATGATGAAGTCAATCAAGCTAATGTTTACCTTGTTTTAATAGGTACATTGACTTCAGCTTTAAAAGGCATGGATCTGTCGCCTCAAAAGGCAATGCTCACATCTTCTCACAATTTCAAAGCCAGCTAATTCAGCTCATTGTGAGTGAATTTGTTGTGTGGAAGGAGCATCTTCAAACCAAACAGCAAAAGCTTTATCCACTTGAATTTAGTAAAAGGCATTGTATTCATAGAGCAGACATGCAAACAACTCATGAAGAGTTTGTTCATCCTGTGCCTATATTGCAGGTAATTGATATGATAAATGATATATAACAAAGTGGCCTTTGTCGTATATTTGGTGGTGGAATGGTACTTTGACTATCGATTTGACCATGACCTTGTGACCTACAACACCAGTAATTGTTAGAAAAGGAGGGGATACAGATAGCAGGCATGCCCTGGCGGTCGTTCTCGGTACTGCCCCAAACTCCCCATTGTCGCCCAACCGTTCACGGACGGGACACTTCGTGTAATGCTATTTCAATGGGTGTAGACCTATGTTCACAGATATATTTCAAAAATAAACCTTGAGTCTCTTCAAGTCTCTAGAAATGAATCAAATGCATAAAATCCCAGTCTATCGAGACTTCAAGCTCAAATAATTTTAGTTTGCCATACTTTGTTATAAAGTTGACTTTGGAGTGGCTAATTATGGGATTTTAGGGAAGCCATTTTTTCGAGTTACAAAACACTGCATTCATATTATCTAGGCTTTGTCAGTGACAAAATAAGTCTGAGACGCAGGATGTGACTGATTGCTAACATGACTGCATTGATATATCCTTTGGATGGTCGTTGTCTTTGTCAATATTGTTGGAATTTATTTGGTAGACGGCAATGGCCGTTACCACATGGGCGGCATGTTTACATCAGCCAATGAGAGCGGGACGCCGTTGCTTCGCGGAGACGGTATCCCCTCCTCTTAATTGTTAGGAAGCAGTTTCACATAAAAAACATTGTATTCTTTTAGCCATCAATGGCTAAAAGTGACATTGACCATGACCATGTAACCTTTGAGGCTAACCTTAAGTAGTGCTTTGATGTATGTATGAACCATTATATAGTTGTTATTTTATCAATTTCACACAAAAACAGCTGAAAATAAGGTTAGATGTTGGATCTGACCTAGACCTTGACCTTGAATAAGGATATGATATAGGTACCAACAATTGTATATATGTTAGTGTATTGATTTCACAAGAAAAAAGCTGAAAATGAGGTTAAAGTTTGGATTTGACCTTGACCTTGACCTTCAAACATATTGGTATTAACAGAATGTGAATGTATGACCTTGTAAATATATAATTTGCTGTTAGAATTATATTTCTATGCCTATTGGTTGTGAAGAAATGACCTTTCTGAATATCATCATTTTCCTGGTAGCCATTTTGGAAATTTGCAATTTACGGAATTTACCCAGTGATGCCAGCTTGGCATCATTTGGATCTGTGATTGAGATGGTCTCATGGTTCAGAATGACCAATAACCCACCGTACATCCTTAGCAGCAAGGTGCCTCTACATGGCACCCGGACTAGTTAGGGTCATATTTAGCCAATGATGACTTAAGGTTATCATGATGTTCAACTAATGTTATCACTTTTGTTTATCATAAGTGTTGATCAAGGTAACCCCAGCTGGGATTGAACTAAATCCGTTGCTGGCTTGGGACAGGCCAATTTTTACTTGACCTATGTCTGACAAGATTTTTTATTCCTACGCCACAGTGCTGCGGGTATGGTGAAAGTAGTTCCGCCAGCTATCCCTCAGTCCCCCCAAGTTAGTGGTGGGATTAGCAGAATCGAGCCGTTGGGGTTAGTGTGAGTGTTACACTAACCCCATAAGATGGGAGATGTGATGAATATTATCACACTGGAGATACTGGAATCTCCATTGATCAAAAAAGTCATCTGGCCAGAATTAACAAAGGCATAAGCATGTTTGCATACACTCTCAGCTGTGATTGTAAATGAGCTATACATACCGCTTTAGTACATACACCAGGATCCAAATCAGGCCAATGGGTTTGTACTAACAGCAACTACCATTGTAGAATAAGAAGCAATCCACTGTAAAACCGTTGCGCTGTGCTCACAGTGTAAGCATGTATAAACATAGACACCTCTTTTTGTCACTGAAACTATTGTTACAACCATGGGGACTACCTAACATTTGTTATACACATCTACATGTATTTCCTCATTAGGGCTTAAGTCTTCTGTAAGTACCCCGAATAAAGGCTTGATTGTGGGGAGGGAGGGGGTAAGTATGCAATGGTTTGAAAAAATGACAATTGAACAATCTTAACTTATAACAGAACAATCATTTATTCAAGCTCCTTTCTGATAAGGTAAAGAGATAATAATATATGATCACCCAGGTATTTTCCGTCTAGGGTCTGCATGGTGGATAAATGACACATTACTTGCTAGGGCCGCCAGGTAATACGAAACCCGCCGGACATCTGGCTTTATCAAGAAAAATCACTGCTGGGTCGGCAGAAATTCCCAGACTTCTGGATCAAATACCTGGCTATAATCTCCCAATCTAGGGTCACATTTTTTTACGGCTTGCAAATTAGACCATTATATAATTTATTAAGGGTTATACAGTCAAAAACAAAAGGCATCACTTTTTGTTAAGGTGTAAAAAAATGATTGATTAAAAAGGTGAGTTATACTTCATCAGTGGCCTTACTGATTGGTGCGTTCCTCCATCTGCTCTTAATGAATACTTATGAATGGAGCTTGTTCCCTTGTGACTGTACCTTTGCAACTTCACCATTATAACCAGCATGTTCAATAAACCTATAAAACATCAGCTGGGCCTGGGATTGAACTTATGACCCCTGCTTTTAAAACCTCTGTTCTCCTGACTGAGCTAAGGTAACCAGGCAATCAATTTGCCAACAGCCAAGAGAATGACATATTCTCTTGGCTCTAGTTATAAGGTAGGCCTACCTGTATTGAAAAAGAAATGATGGCCTTTTAACAGACCAATCTACATCAGAATCTGTAGCACAGTGGTAGCAAGGTGGCATGGAAGGTCCAGTGTCCAAGGCTTCACCTTGGCACATTTTCATCAACATTTTTCATGTATATATCCTTAAAGTAGATTTTCACTAGTAATAACTTAATGCATGAATGTTCACATACCAAACAAAACTATGTAGTCATCACCTAAATTCTATGTAGATGTACCTGTCTTAAACATCCATATAGGAATGATGTCATGTTTGCTGGGGTTAGGATACAGTGGACCTTTAGGTGAATTATAACACCTGCTTCAAACTGTTGCAATGTCAGTGGATCCATAACAATTCTCCTAGACTGTATATGGTAAAATCCTGGTACCTCCAAGACTGGATGAACCAATGCATTGGCGGCCCTAAAAGGATCATAAGAAGTACCAAAATCAATTCACGGTACAGTGTATAAGCGGCCTTAGTAGCGGAATTAATCATCAGCCAATGGATAATGTCAATTTTTTACTGCAAACGTCTCTGAGGGAGGGGGAGTATGCGGTACCCATCTGGTTATTGTTATCAGTGCTAACTGCTGGTAACCAGCTCCAGCAATGGCTACGCCCATTGGTCATCCTGCATTATACCACGATTTCTTGGTTACTCAGTGCTTTTTGGTGGATATCCCCATCCACATATCTGTCGATATTGCACACCCTGTAGGCTGTAACATCAATTTTGTAAGGCGTGCGTTTATCCATGGATAACCTGCACGCCTGTCATATGTTACATGTTAAAACCTACGGAATTTTTCATTGCCATGGTAGGGGTCGAACCTGCATTCTCAGGTCCTTAGTCCAACTCCCTATGCAGTGCGCCACAGGGACTGACGAGAAGTGGTTGGCTAGAACTAAACCAAAGAAAGGAAGCCTAGCCGGGCGCCGAGGCGTGTGTACCGATCGTGTATACATAACCAAGGGACGCATTCAAATCAATCCAAGCCGAGACAGCCGCTGAAGGAGGAGAAGCGGTGGTCTAGCGGTTAGCGCTTTGCGCTCAGCCGCGTGAGGTACGCTGTGTGCGCTGTCGCTGTCCGCTGCCGGGTGAGGAGGTGTATTATACACAAACATAACCGCGAGACGCATTCAAAGCTTTAGCTGTCCGCTGCTGGGCGACGAGGTGTATGTGCACTATTTTGTGTGCCACTGCCAAGTCTAGCCAAGACGGGCGCTGTCGCTGTCCGCTGCTGGGCGCGACGAGGTGTATGTACCTGTGTACACACACTATGGCTGGCTTCGAGTCCCGGGGAGGGGGAATAATTTTTGTTTTCAACTTGAATTTATTGGTATTCTATTGATTATTGGTTTCGTGGTATAAAATAAGTTGTCAATTAGCCTACGGCCTCGTGTCATTATCCTTCACTAACACACACGAGTCATGAATTATCCATTGATTACTTGTTCAATAATGGGTGAAGTGCAAGACCACACGGAAAATGCCTATTAACCAAAATGGGTTGCTACCATTGAATCAAAGATCCTAGATTTTCTTCATTTTTCTCCCAGAGATGCAAAAAGTCATCTCAAATAAGAATATGAAAAGAAAAGTAGGGGGTCCCGAGCTACTTTTTTTTCTACAGATTTTTGAAAAATAAAAGTATTTTAATCTTCACCTAGAAATTAGAGAAAATGTGTCTCAGATTTGAGAATTTGTTTCTGTCATAACTATTTAATACTGAGATATGAAACCTCGCATGGTAAACGGTCTGATATCCTTGTTTATTAATTTTTTTTTAAATTTTAACTCCATAGCATGGAATTCTGGGTAAATTTCTCATTTTTTGGAAAAGAGAGGGGTAAATTTTCTATTATTTCCTAACAAAAGCAAATAAAATTCATATTTTCAACCACTAGATTTTTCTTAAACTGCACCAAAACATTGAACAGATAATTTGCTTTTAAATAAGAACAATTTTGATATAGGGTCCCATGCATATTTTTGTAGTTTTGGTCATTTTAAATTAAAAAAAAAAAGCATTGTAGAAATTGATATAAATTGATATTCAAAGCACTGCATGTTGGGTAAAATGTTTGAATTCTTGGCATAAATGTTTTCCATTGTATGCCCTCAATCACTGTAAGCATCCTCTCACTTCTACAGCATTGTCTACATAATGTGGGGGCTATGATTATAAGGCCCAAATGAATGTCTAAGAATGCTGGGAAAAATCCAGATGAAGATATGCCAAAATTTCAAAGTGCCATAAAATGCACAATTTTGGTCAAAATGTCTCAAGATTTGTTGTGCACATTTAGGGCCTATACATGTATATGGACACCAAAAATGGTCTCATTCTGATGACGATAACTTATATGCGCAGGGACCTGTGCAGTAAGCTCAAATCCAATAGTAGCGACCCACCTTAATAGAAACCTGAAACCTGAGACAATTACTATACACCAACTTGGAATGGCCAACTCGTATTACCGAAAATCCTTGCACATAAGGCGTGGCTTGGGAGCATCCTTAAACATCAGCTTGGGGAGAAGTTGCGGCCTTCGATTGACCCTGTACTAATTCGTACTGGCCACAAACACTTTGATAAATTCAATCATAAGGCTGAGTACACAAGTGAGTAGTAGATAAGTCACAACTGCTATAGCCATAAAATAATGTATCGTAAATACCGATCCCGTCAGCTACATCTCACCATCAACGCATACATGCATGGAGACGTGTATGATATATATGTGACAAAGATATATGCTATTATGCCATGGCGAATATTGACGACACTATAGATTAGTACTACTTACGCCGTATTCAATGGGGGGTGGAATACGATCCTCGCATATTCCGCGGCGCCATTTTGAAATTTATACATAGCTAATTAGCTTCGTATTTAGGTATGGTTATTAGAAGTTTTACGCAAAAAAAGAATGATTGAACTAGTTAAATAATATGTTATGAATTGTTTAAGGTATATCTTAGTGTTAGCGCCATGTTAAAAAAGAAGATATTGCCCTGTGCAAGGAACATTTATATCGAAACTAAAAGTAGCGATAAGCTCCGTATCACATGACCTACTTCGTCGAGCAAGGTGTCATGGCGGATGAAAACAAACCGGGACGACTCAACAAGTTGAAAAACAGTAAATATGGTTGTGTTTCTTGATTTTATAAAGCAATTTAAACCCGTGGGCCATGGCATAAATGCAAATGTCAACTCACAGTGAATAATTTAGGATCGTATTCCCACTGATCATTGACATTTGCTTATTTATCTCATGGCTATGCGCCTGAACATGACATTAATGTGATATATGGCAGATGTGACATTATAATGATGTATTCCATCAGGCTAAAGTCAGCCATTAAAACCGGGGACACTAAGAATGTGGATCTAGATTATATTTCTTTACCAAATCCTTAAATGATTTTGATTTTAACAAGGAGTTTTGGTCTTGTTCACAGGCTATGTAAAAGCACACTGTGCAATTAAAGCTACTGGGTATCTCGTCGCAGTGTCCCAGACCTCCCCAGCCGAAATTGGCGGTCTGTTGACTCTCTCACCATTACATCAGGTTGTTGGGGCTCTCCACCTATGGTCACCAGTCTAATATTACATTATTCAATACCGTACTACAGTAAAAGTGAACTTCAATAACTTCCCATTAGATCAGTAGTACACCTTTTTGTATGGCATTAACCATAAAAAAACATGATGATCATTTTGCCTACTTTTTATATTCAATTATTCGCCAATATTCTCTAAATGTGAGTGAACATGACGAAATGTATATCCATATTCAGGTATGGGTGTCTACAACAAATTCCGTGAGGTCTCCTTATATTTGATTTAGCCTGGTTCACATGGTAAGCAATGTATGTCATAAAATAATTCATTTTGAAATTGGTGCACATCTCAGATTTTCACGCATAATTGCCCCTGTGGTCACCTTTACCCTCTATCATTATTCAGCAGTCAGTGTAAGTTAATAAGATGTAGGTACTAAACCCCTGCTATGAGTAGAAATTTCATATTATTTCACATAGGCTTATCCCAAATTATGGAAGCCTGTGCCTAGAGAGTGAGGGTATATGTGTTCAAATTATAGAGAAGGGGTGACACTCTTATGGCATGGTCATCTCTGCACCCCAGAGGTGTTCAGTAGGCACACATCCAGGTGCTGACCTGTAGTACCGTAAAACCTCGCGTATAAGCCGCGACTTTTAGACCATTTCAAGCACAGGGTGAGGGGAGGGAGGGTGGGGGGTAGATAGCTGCAGCTCCTCCTCATACCCTCCCTCAACTTTTTCATTGGTCTAGGAGCATAGGGATACACCTCAGGGGCACATAGGTTTTTAAATTTTGAAAATCCATTGGTTAGAAAAAAAGTTATGAATTTTTTTTATATTTTAAGGTTAATTCACAAACTCAGGGTGCGGCTTATACGCGGGGGCGGCTCATACTTGGGGTTTTACGGTAGTAAAGGTATATCAATTGCCGTGCCTGTTGCATAATCTATGGACACCCCTGCTAGTCTCCATTCATCTCTGTGTCAACATTGTCCGGTCCTGAAAGCACATGGCTAATTTGCATACCTATACCTTCTTAATAGTTGTTGATTTCAAGTTGCTGTGCCCTATGATTAGGGCAGCAGACTCAGAGGCTCTGCACTAAGGAGTAATCTAAGACTATTCTGACTTGTTAGGCACACCCAGAGGCGTAGGAAGCAAATCTTCATTGTGGGGAGCCCAGCTGGGGGTCCACCACAGCCACCTTGAATTGTCGGCTCAATCGTCACGACGCCTATACACACATGTATAGAATTTGTATAGAAAGATAATTTTTGGTGAATTTCAGATCACATCAATCAATTTTGAGATAAAAGTTTTAGCTTTTTATGCAATCTGTAATGAATTCTTGGCAAGTTTTTTGGGGGCCCAAACATACTCAGGCCCCACCTTCTTCATGATTGGGGGGGCCCAGGCCCCCCTGGCCCCCCCCTTTTCCTATGCCCCTGACACCTGAACCAGTGTGGCATCATGACTATATTCTACACTGACCACCATAATATATTCTTATAAAGGGAGAGAGAAAAATACAGTACTACCAGCATGAATGCAGTAAATATGACCCCTCACAACATAGACCAACCCCACACACAACAAAAATAATTATAAAACGGCTGGCAGTGCTCTGCTGCACGATAGAAGTGACCTTGAGTGCATTATAGGAGTACAGTGCACGCCTGAGCAAGGTCACCCTAGCTGTAAACCAGTCAAGTATCATTAATTGGTCTAAAAATACCTTGATTGGGTACTTGATTGGTTGGAATGAAATGTACAATGTTTTATAAAGACAGTGCAATATAGAACAACAGACAGTCTCGATGTGAAGAAGATCATTGTCTATTCTCTAAATAGTTAATGGCTGACCACCATGTGTCAGACCTTTACGAACTACCCCACACTGTCTCCACCCACAGGTTTTGTCCATCTAGCCTGTGGCAATTAAAGATGCAATTTCAACTAAAACGACCTGATGGAAAGTTATTAAAGAACCATACTGTGGTCAATGTTACCTCTTTCCCAGATTAATGGTGTATATTATGTTGACATATATGCTCACTATTATGCAAACAGAGGAGATATGCAATACCACTATTCTATGGCAGGAAAGTTTCTGACTTGTTCAGGGACAGGTAATGAATATAACTGAAGGTGGCACCACCAGCTGGCCCCCATAATGACAGGTATAATACCAACAGTGGTAATTGTCTATATTCCCTATTAAAATACACAGGAGCAGTTGTATTTTATGCCTCATTTTAATAGTTAGCCCTTTGGAACCTACTACAAGTATATATGGTAATGTGAACATTTTGTTTCAAAGGCAATTGGAGGGCACACAGTGCATAACTAAGCCACAAGGTGCCACTAATGTGCCATTAGGTATCCAGTCTGAAGAGGTGTTCACTGACCCATGACATACCAAACACTGGTTATGTTATCCAGTGGTTTTAGTGTCGACCTACAGTAAAAATTTTGTGTACTACTGTCCATATTTGATGCTGATATATATTACATATTGATTGTTTCAAGACTTGGGGAGGGTTTATAGATAGGTATAACCCATACAAATATGGCATAACTGAAAAATTGCAGAATTTTAGTTAGGATACGATCTTTAATGACTCTATTAAGGGCATATATAACAAATAGAGATGCACCAGGTGATTCTATGGGCAGATAAGAAGCACGAGGCCGTAGGCCGAGTGCCTTCTTATCTAGCCTTATAAAGCCATGAAAATCAATGTTATTTGTTGCAAGTCGACGTAATCCGTCTTCCACCATCTTGGTTTCTCGGTGAGATGACAGGACTGCCTGGACGCAAAGTGTTAATTTTTTGTAAGGAGTGCGCGCGACGGCCAGAATACCCATAGAAAATATGCCAACGTGACAACTTGTGTCTCGCCGCGGTAAACAATCCGTCCGCTACGCAGTCAACATGACGGAAATTTCGCTCGATTCGATTTTTATATTATCAATCTTGTCAAATATAGAAGTCAAATCATTGCAAATTAAAGGTAGGTGCTAGAATATAATGTCTACTTTCATCCTCTATACGCATTAAGGTCTTATTACTATAGTTTTTTTTAATATAATTAAATTGGTCACTGTCAATTTGCTGTCATTTCATCTTGTTTCAAGTGTCAACATGGGTTCATTTAGCGCATACTATTCGAACTTCAATATCCAGTCCCGGCACCGTAAAATCGTTCAAGAACGTGATAACCATTCTATATGAGCACGACCTGGGTCGGGTTGGGGGGTTGGCCTAATATGCTATGCTATAATCGGGAATTGCTGCATTTACTATAGAGAATCATACAATAATGATGAAAATTACTGACAGCTATGATTTAATTTTTATATTGCCCAATGCCTGATTGTCTCTGGGTATGGAAAAGTGCTGGCCTGCTGATGAGTGTTGCTCTTGCTTTACCAGGATCCCATATGCTACATTGCACCTCCCCCCCCCCCTCCTGCAAACCAACTGCACGCTGCGTCGGTGTGTACCGTGTCGGGGTCTAGTTGTAGGTGTAGGTACCCAGTCGGCAGTGCACACCGTGACGGCAAGAGGGACGGATCTACCTCACTCCTCACTCCTAGGCCAGGCAACCTCCATCCAGCACACCCTTCACACTCACCTAAACAGCCCAGCACATAGTGTTTAACTGTTCTACGGAAGACGATATTCTACATACAGGATTTGATAATTGCGTGGTAGCAGCATGTCGGGACAGGTGCCTACTCAGGGTGCTAAGGAATGGGGTACAGGAGCCCTGGGGTGCCTGGCAGACAAGAGACTTTGTATCCTTACGTTCTGCGTGCCCTGCTACACCATCGGCAAGAACGCTGAGGCGCTAGGAGAGGACTGCCTCCTTACCGGGCTGCTGTCTGCCATAGGGTTAGGCTTTGGGCCTGTTATCCGCTGGCGCCTGCGGCAGGAGAGGAACATCAAAGGTTCCATGCTGATGGACGTCGTCATGTACACCTTGCTGCCTTGCTGCTCGGCCATACAGGAGGCCCGGGAGATAGGCTGGGCACTGCCTAAGGAGGTGGCCGAGTTGGGGGTACCCAAAGGGCCTGGGGCCACCAACGGTCAGCCAGACCAGACCCAGAATATGGACAGGACTTAGATCTCGAAGGATATATAATATTCCCCTGCAGCCGCCGCATTAGACTGATCTAACTGGATCAGCGACCTTGAGTTGGGGGAGGGGGCCTTCAATTTGGAGCATTCCTCTGCCAGGAGGGAGGCCTACCCTGTTCAATAGCATACCTACCAAGGACATCGCAAGCATCAACACCAGTCAGTCCCTTTGTAGAAGGAGGTGTAGACAGCTCGGGAGACAGCAGTTTATTGTCTGGGAGGAGAGACCATATCCTACTAACTTACCCTGCCGCTTGTCGACACGCAGCTTTGCCTTGAAATAGAAAAGGACCTTCCCTTTATTCGTACAACGTACAATAGAACAGACCCTTTATTTAAGAACGGTGTTCTGTATCAATTGTTCTCCCTACAGACCCAAAGGGACGGAGCATATACTGATACTGACAATGTTATATACATGTACCCCGACATGTACTCGGTCAGGACATGATGGCCTCATAAGTAGTACAGTCGCACGGAGTGTGGGATATGGGGTGAGGAGGTACCCCCGGGAGGAACTGCATCCCATGAGTTCAATTGGGGTGGTTCAGAAATTATGAACATTTGATACAAGAAAGTTTTAGTCCTTATTACTATGTATCATACTCGTCGTGAAGAACATTTTGTACTTAACTGATTGTAATGTATGAATTTCCAACAGAATTGTATGTGAGAGTGCACGTCAATGTTACTTGTGTGAATGGAGTGAAGGAGAGACGTAGCCAATGAACCAGTCATCTTAAGTTATTTTATCTACAGTTATTTGTATCTACATGTATGTGTCCCGCCAATATTTGATGAAATATTTGACTATGATTGTAATTGGATTTTCACAGTATTAAATGTGAAACAACGTGATTCGTATGACCGTAGTTGTGTTCAAATGGTGAGGTCACATTATACTGATACCCATGTGTCAGAAAAAAACACCTCGGACACCTTGTCGGCTCAAGCGTAATAGCGCCTATACATACCTATATGAAATTTGTAAAGAAAAGTAATTTTTGATGAAAGTTTGATCTGATTTGAGGCCCAGGCCCCCATTTCCCCTATCCCATCACTATATCAGTCTAATTTGAGATGCAAAGTTTTAGCTTCTTGTTCAATTCATTATGAATTCTTAGCAATTTTTGAGGGTCCTAGACATACTCAGACCCCACCTCCCTTATGATTGGGGGGGGGGGGCAGGCCCCCCTGGTCCCCTTTTCCTACGCCCCTGGTCCAATGAACATCTTATATGATTCCTCCCCATTGATATGATCCTAGGTATAGCTGTCGATGTGGTGTTACCAGCATAGATAACCATTCTTGATTGGTGAAGGGCATAGCGATATCATGCAACTTACGTGTAGATATGTGAACCTTGGTATGGAATTTTGCCTTTTCATCGTGTGAAAGGCCAGCCTGTCCTCACAATACACTGGAGTTAGGGCCGGGTCAGGTGCCGTCCAGGACAATGGTGATTTGTTTAACTACCAACAGGTATGTTACCACTGCCCTAGGCTACTATTGATCGTTAGGCTCACAGTGGGATTTATATATGGTTAATATGACCCAGATCCTCTTGGTATTAAGTCAAACCTGAAACATGTAGAAACGAGCTTGATATACAGCCAAATCTACACCTCGATCAGATCCATGCAACTATTTGCAAAGAACCGTCTGATTTATGGAGTGAGAGGTCTACTGACCTGCTCGGCTAATTGAAATTACCCAGATAGTACCTCAGGTCAGCATCATCGTCCCATATAGCCCACATGCCCCACTTCAAGTCTCCCACAGTCTGCTCAATAGGGCCGTAGCTGGCTCTGACAGTCTCTACCCGCCCTACCCACTCAGATTTTGCCTAAAGCTTGCTCTCCCTGCCTAAAGCTCTGACCTGTCTCCACTCCTTCTTAGACCCCCCTGAAACACACACCTCCCAACCACCTATTAGGAGTTCAAAGTCACGTGGCATTGTCTACTTTGGAGTCTTAGGACTGTAAACAAGCGTGCCATTCCCATATTAGGAGCCCAGTCACGTAGCATTGTTATATTTGAAGCAGTTACTGCCTCCAGCAGACGCACAGGGCTTTGGCCTAGTGTATTTTAGTACATGGCCCTAATTGGCCGAGCTGTAATGCTATGCTAGGGGGTCTAGATGGGGGGTCCCCATGTCACATGTCGATTTTAAGAAATGGCCATGTCACTTGTCACTAAATTTCTATTTTCCCATGTCCTTGTCACTAGGCTTCATGTCACATGTCGATTTTAAGGAAAGGCCTTGTCTCTTGTCACTAACTTTTTCCTTTCCATGTCCTTGTCACTAAGCTCCATGTCACATGTCGATTTTAAGAAATGGCCATGTCACCCTGTCGAATTTAGGGGTCTAGACCCATATGCTAGCCACAGCTTGCTACAGGCCATACTAGGGCCGTACATACCTCTTAACCCTCTAAGGGCCGCTGATGCATTAATGCATTTTGCACATTAACCAATTGGCTATTACACCTTTGGGGTATTTTTAACAATACACATCATCATTATATAAAAGAAAAATAGGCAAAATTAGACATATGCTTAATCAATCTCTTAAATACAATTCTCGCCATGCGAAATCTTGTATGAAAGGAGTGTCCTGGTTATTTATAGCCACCTGTTATACATTCAAAGTTTAAAAGTCGCTTGGGACACTCATTATGGCGACAACTTTATCTAGAATATTTCACCCTGCTAACCCCCCACACTGTGAACATACTAATCTAAATGGCAAGCACTCCCAGTGTATACATTCCTTGAAGCTGGTAAATTAGTTCGGGACAAACATTGCCTATACATATATACACGCGATGAGATGCCTGCACCCTGAGTAGGAAAACCTCAAGGTGGTCAATCTCTATTACATAACACATTCTCCAGTATAAATAGACAGCAAGGGGTTCGAATCCCGGGGATCAGCCAGGCCCGATCCACCCACCCCGAAATATCGACTGTTAGGATACTAATTATAAGTTATAAGGATTGTTCCCATGAGGCTGTAAGTAACTATTCAAGTGTGCCGCTGTATCTATTTTATGTAATTGTCGTTAGACATATTCAGAACTTTATCTATTGACATCAGAGCTGATTTCACCATGGTTTTATCAGCAGTTAGGCGCCTTGGAAAACGGGGCCAGATTATGGCCTGGGAAGTGAGCTCCTATGTAAAACTAGAAAAGTAAGGATATATAGGATTGTCAAATTCACCAAGACATGGCAAAGTGAGCTCCTATGTAAAACTAGAAAAGTAAGGATATATAAGATTGTCAAATTCACCAAGACATGGCAAAGTGAGCTCCTATGTAAAACTACAAAAGTAAGGATATATAAGATTGTCAAATTCACCAAGACATGGCTAGGATATGCTCACTTTACTTTGGAAACTGCATCCTTATCGAGAATATTCTATCATTCAGCTGTCAAAATTGCAAAGAGTGATATTTCAAGTTTAGGGGAATTCGTGAAAGCCCTTTTCAAAATCCTGGATCAGCCGCTGGTACCCATTCCTGCGCACGTAGACATTGCTTGGGCCTGAGGTGCAGGGATATAACTTGCATTCTAAGTGCATACATGACCTACACTGACCGGTTGCAAAGTTTTACCACCCTGCTCCAGGGTAAAATTCACAATGAAATAGAAGGTTGTCGTGGGAAGGTGTGGCTGTGCCGTGCGCCAGGTGGCAGGTACAATGCACGTATTGTATGTGGATCTGTATGTATCTGGAGAGCCCTGCACGCCGGACACACTTCCCACTACCAGACCAGGTTGTGGGCGAGGCAAATTGCACATTTTATCTACGGAAACAACACATTAACACAAAATACACGAATAGACCCTATGAAGAGCTTATTTCAGCTAAATTATTCTGAAAAGTAGCATTCGTATGCAAGAATGCCAGACGGTGATAACCCTGTGTTTCAGGGTGGTTGGAACATTGATTTATCAAATAGATTGAGGTTAAAGGCGCGTAACTGGGATTCCTACTTGAAGTCCCCACCCACACACCGCCCTCATGAATCCTTTTCAAATACCTTTATTATCTTACACGTCACTCAAAAATTCACACACTGCAGGTAAGAAACCCATCCAACATTCCTATGGTTTCTGATATCGGTTACAAGGGCCTCACAACAGGCATACGTGGACATCAAACCCAATAAACACTTTGGTCCCCTCTCTCCAGGTCATGATACAATGTACATGTATAATGGTGATGTAGGCACTGCGTAGCATAAACTCCTGTCTTGGGAGGTACAAAAAACACAAAAATATAACAACAAACAAACAACAACACATTTCTGCACCCCATTTCTATGGTTTCTATAAATCTCTATCTTTTCGGTACCTGCCTACATCGTACCAGTATACATTAAGACACAACAAGAGGTCTGTTTCAGTCAAGACTAGTTGAAAAGTGACTCTAACGGATTTTGCGCAAGGTTCTGTAAGGATATTGCAGGTGGGGCCCGGTCACTGCCACAAAGAGTAGCATATACCCATTCCCAAATTGGGAACAGAAGGTGGAACGGGGTCATTTTTAAAGTTGTTTTACGTTGCCACGCCCACCTGTATGCCCAGGCTGTTACCTCACTGCAATAGGACTAGTCTGGTTAGCGTGGGAAGTCGGCTATTTATGGCGTCCACCCACTCGGTCAGCTCCCCCCACCTCCCCCACCCCCATCCCCTTCTGCTGTGGTCAGCGTCCGGGTGCATCTGAGGTGCCCAAGTGCGCATTTAAGCGCGGTTTTGGGCTTAAATGCATGTATATTGAATGGAATTTTCATCCACATACTTCTACTGGTCGAATCTGCAAAGTTAGACCCTCTTTAGAATGCCTATGACCTTCCAATCACGATACAACCATCCATTTGGCCCTATCTCCATTATATTAGGCACAGTGAGCTGTTTTCTTATGTGATTCATTAAAGTGCAACCTTCCAAGGAGCTAAAATCTGACATAGTGCCAAAATGATGATGGATGATACACACACACAGTTTCCCATACTCATATTATATTTTGCAATAACTGTTCATATCCATAAAAATGAGCCATGTATTGTTACTATTATAACATTATGTTTCCTGTGTGACTGTACAGGTGCAGGCAGAATCAGCTTTGAAATTTCTGTAAGGTCTCAGGATTGCAGGGATTATGGATATTATATAGCACAAGGGAGACCAAATACCACTAAATGGCAACAAATGGAATGTTTTGGTAACTATGGTTACCAGACCTGACCAGTAATACCATGACCTTGTCTGAAAGTCTTCACCAAGTTATGAATATTAAGAAAATGTAATGCTGACCCCTATATTAAAGAAAAAGATTGGAATAACACATGGTCTTGTCAACAAAATTGTACAATCATGAAATACTATGAAAAAATGCAAAATCTTAAAATAATTCTGGGCACAAAAAAAGGTTAAAGGATCCTTGTCCAGCACTAAATCCATCTCCTCTGCTATGATACACAGATCCATGAGTGGCTTTTTTGTCAGATTAGATGGGGCTACACCACGTTTCCTAAGGTATTCTTGAAGTTCTTTCACAGAACAACCTTTCCATAATATCCTCTTGTCATTCATCTTCAAAGGAGTTTGGGATTTTGAGAGAATCACCAAAATAATGATTAGTTACTATATGCTACCCTGCTGCTTCCTATAGTGAGTGTATGTAGGAGAGGCTCAAGATGTGTGTCAGATGCACCCGGGGGCATGGGATGCACCCCTCCAGATGGCTGCTGGAGGTGGCAGGAGGGGAGGCGTCCCAGGTGGTGTCAATTAGCGCGCCGTATATAGTAACCCGGACTAGTACTATTCGTTGAACCTGTGGATCTCCATGTTTTTTGAAAGTATACTGCTGCGTTGTTTATGAACAGGTGGATATATGTTTCCCTTATACCCCATGTCTTAGGTGTTTGAGAGCCAGGAGCACAGCGTCTACTTCGAGCACATTGATGTGCAAGGCTGCCCTCTCTACATACCTTTCTTCTCCATTATATTGGTCGAAACGTACGACCTTTTGGTTAGTGTTTTAGGGGAGCACTACAAAAAGACCTCATTCAAAATATTTAGACAATTTCATTGGATCTGGTGCTTAGATACCATAGGAGGGGTCAGCGAGAGCATGAATAGCCTATGGATAGAGTTTTACAGGCCACCCCCCCTGCACCCCCCCCAACATGAAACCAAGTGCCCTTATGTCTTCATTGTTGATTTCTATAAAGGATTAGGTGGTTTATGGAGCTGTGGTATTCCTTTATCAGGGTGATACCAAGGGGGAAGAAGGAGCCACCTAGACCAGGAATCCTGCTGAATCCAGAAGTTGTGATCATGATTCTCAGAAATTGACTAAAAGTACCCAAAAATGAGGTTTGATGAAAAAAATATTTTTAAAATGTACAAAAATAATATTCAAAATGATGTCATAGTTGACCGTATAAGCGCTCAGGTGCTCAATAATTTCAAACCCACTGTACCCCCGGCGCTTATACGAGACAGGTGCTTATTTGAATACTGTTTTCAGTGCTTAAGATTGAATTCAATACCCCTGAATCCCCGGCGCTTAAATGGGCCATTGCGGTACGTCTTTATAGACACAACATGTGAACAAGAGTTAGTACCTCAATGCCCAGTCTGACAATTATTCTAACTGTGCATTACTCATACTGTTGTAGAGGTACGTTAATATAAACCATAGTGGTGGGTACCGTCTGGCATGGCGGGTGAGTCCAGTCGTTGGGTGTTCCTCAGGTTCCGGATAGGTGGCAGCACCGATCCGGGTCTGTGGGGACATCTGACGACGAACACCTAGGTCTGTATATAAGGGCCGGGACTCAGCCGCTACGTCAGAGGCCCTCCTGGCCTCTGATCATGTAAATATCTTTATCCATTAGCTGCCCTTGTACCATCTACCGGGTAGCCGTGAGTGTTCATGTAATAAATCATCCGTTGGCATACACTTGAATCACCGCCTTACTCCTTCTTTCCCGATTAGTAAGGCCCGAACCACCAAGTCCGTAAGACTAAACCATTACATTGGTGCCGTGACCAGTTAATTCTGGTGTATAGCCCGGACGTTATAACGTCCGAACGGCTAGTTCATGGGTTAGACAGCCTCGCGGAAGCTAACCCTGAAGGGCATTCAACTGCCCAGGAGAATGGCAATGGGTCATTGTTGATCCATACCCATTCGAACTCACAGGATGTAGACACTGCATCCTGGAGAGATCCCGGACCTCACTATAAGATGGATAGTGAAGAAAACATACCAGACTCTGTACGGAGGGAACAATCCATACAGAGAAAGAGTAATTTAATGGGTCAACAATCACTTGTTGACGAATTAAGTAATTCGATGTTCGAAGTTGGTGGAAGCACTAATCCAGAACATCCGGCACCTATGCCAAAGAGGGTTACGTTTGGAAAATTACCATACAGTATACCCAGACCCGGACTACCGATACTAGATTACAGTGCCATAGACGGCGACATAACATATGCGGTACCGGAAGGTGAGGAATTTAAACAACCGGATGTCCTGTTGTTAAACGAAACCTACGTAACTTTGAACGAGAATTTGAATACCTTGATCAAAGCGAAAGATGAAGTAATCGATGAAAAGCTGCATCTAGAAGAAGACTTAATCGGTATGCGAAATGAATTCGAAACCAGAAAGAGTGAATACATGAATGAATTAGAAAGTGAAGAAATAAAACCTCAAGAAATGAGAAAGTCATTCAATAAAGAATATGACAATAGACACACTCGTATCCAGACATACATAGATACGAATGATCAATTATGTCTTGATAAGGCGAATTACGAATCCGAAATAAGCCAATATCAAAGCGAATTGGAGAAATTGAAACTTCAGTGCAGTAAGCAAGCTGAAGACAATGAAACTATCCAGATGGGCATTATAGCTTACAATAAACAACTGGAAGAGGATAGACAGAAACTCAAGAATGAGCTTCAGGAACTGCAGAATGAGCTTCAGGAACTGCAGACTGACTATAGGTACTATAGATCCAAATGTGGTCTCTACAATGTTGGCGAATACATCCCAAAATGTAACTCCCACCAGATACAACCCATTCGTTGCTGATGGGGCAGACAAAAATGTAGTTTCCAGAATTTATAAAAAACCGGATCATTCCGCATCCAGCAGAGTAGGTGTTCTGAATAGTACCTCTATACAAGTAGGAACTAACAAGGGACCCACCAACAGTGCACCTACACCTCAGGCTCCTGTGCTTGATACGGTTGTAGGCCCGGCACCCCCAATACCAGATCTGAGTCATAAAACTAAAGCGACTCATGTTAACACAGCTAGTGGAAATAACACTACACCAGTGGCTCAACCACAGTTACCGGGACCAGTGAGAAATTTACTTACACCACCTTCTTATTTTTCTCAACCCGGACATAGCACACCAGCAGGTGCAAGATTGCCTAACCCGCCCTCGGGTCAGAGCAATGTACCTAATGGTGGACGATTTCCTAGACCGAATCCTCCACAACTCAATGTGGTAGGGGGTATGTATTTACCACGAGCAACTCCTCATGGATATAGTAATAACTATAATCCGGCAGGAGGAAGTAACTACCATTATGGGAATACATATAACCAGGGAGGGAATCAAAATAATTCCTATCCCGGGTCTGCATCTTCCGGAACAACTGGAAATGCTGGTTATGGAGGTGGGTATCCTAACGGTCCGTCCGGGAATTACCCCAATAATGGTCCACCCGGAGGTAATCCCCCAGGCGGTCCTGGTGGATCTGGATCGGGAGGATCGGGATCGGGAGGAGATGGCAGGAAACCAAACAGGAGAACATCCATGCCTGCAGGGATGCAAAACATCTTTGATAGAAGCCAATGTATCCAAAATTTGGGCATTGACTGCTACCGGAAGGGAGCAGATGGCATAGAAGTCATGAACTGGAGCATGCGAGAAGCAGACAGACCGCGAGGATGTAATAATCCGGCTCGTAGACAGGCAAGGATACCCCCTCCCTATGATTTGAATGATCCATGGAAGGATAGGTATCAGGCTTTTGTCGATGAAGTCAACTGTAGTGGTTGGACAAAAGAAGAAGCTCTGCCTTACTTAATCTGTTGGTTGAACAAAGGCGGAAAAGTAGCCCTCAACCAGTGGAGAGCAGCATACGGAATATACGGCACCTATGATCAATTGGTCAAGTGCGCCGCGTACCTATTTGGCTTGGAGAAGATCCATGGGTAAGCTTTAGGAAGAGGACCTAAAGAATCTCATAAAGTCTTTGGTCTGGAGCTACAGGACTTGTTATCCAAGGCACGTCCGAATTGGGCTCATGATGATGACTGCTATCTACAAGAATTATTTACACAATTCTATAGTGGATTGCGGGATCCGGATCACAAACAAGTAGTTTGGGATTCTTGGAAGGATGATACTTCTTTCAGTGACCTCTTTATATCAATCGATGGACATGATATGAAGAAAAGGCTAGTGGGTTTAGGACCAAACCCGGTGCGAGCAGCTCCACTACAATACGGAGGTGCTCCCGCACAAGTATATGAGACTTCCCAATTGGCCCCAGTTGACTTGCAAGAGGCTGACCAGGAAGCCGAATATGTCTCCGATGAAAATGGAGAATATCTTGGTTCAGTCCAGGTAGCTGGAAAGTACTACCGACAGAAACGGTAAAGAAAAGTGTATCCGAAAGGAAAAGGAGGGTCTGTTGCTAATAAAATAGCTTCCGGACCGATTCAAGCTGGTAACATGACATCTACAGTCACTCCTACCGTAGCATCCGCTGCTGCTCCAACGAATCTGGTAGAGACATTGATAGCCGGATTGACAGAGGCTCTGAAAAGACCTCGGGTGGATAAATCCCAGAGGAGATGTTTCAGATGCCAGAAATTAGGACACTATGCATCCGAATGTATGGCTGAGAAACCTGTCCCTCGTAGACAGGAAGGTGTCTCTGGTTTAACAGCAGAGGAAAACTAAGGAGGGATCCCCCTATGGGCAGAGAAGGGGATCCGAGTGACAAATCTTGCCATGATATCACCATCTGTAACGATAGTTCGCATAAAGTAGCAAACTCGCCTAACACCGAGGTGGTTGTAGACGGAAGGTTAGGGAAGCTGATATAACAGGTGCCCAGGGAGCACAGGGGAAACCCAATATCAGTGACGAGGTAGGCGGCTATTTTTTAGCCAGGGTTGGTAGTGCCCACCTACCCCCGGGTCATCCTTGTCTGGAATACCTGAAAGGATGTGGATTGACTCCAGGTGTGAACAATGACGTCCCAATCGTCACGGACACACCCTCTGTTCTAAACGGAAGGCGGTGGTATGTTTGCCTCACTGTTAACGGAAGATCTGCCGAATTTCTTATGGATACGGGTGCTAGCCACTCCTGTATCTTTAAGAGGTTCTATGATCTTATACCGAATGAACACGATACTCTCAGATCGGGAGGAAATGCTCAGACGGCCGATGGCAGTACCATGCAAACGTATGGAAGAACTTGTGTGAAGTTGCAATTGGATGGAATACATGACTATGTCCTGAGTGCCACCGTTGCGGATATAGCAGATGAGGGGATACTCGGGTTGGATTTCGCATCCCTGTACGGGGTGGTTTTAGAACCACAATCAGCAGTGTTGAGTGTGAAATACCCGTATCCTGTAAAGGTTAGGTGCGTACTGAGGCAAGTAAGCAGTATGGCTAGCGTTGCACACACTGTGCGGATTCCCGCAGGTGTAGCCTGTGATGTGCTTGTGAGAAGCGATCCTGCAATGTGCAATAAGCCTGCAGTGATAGAACCGGATGTAGTTACTTTGTCAAGCATCGGATTAAATTCCGTAGACACTATAGTAGCGAATGCATCCTGGTCGGTAGTGCCTGTTTCCAATACTGGAAATGCTACTATCTACCTGAAAAAGGGACAAGTTTTCAGTAACGTGACCCTTTCGGAAACTGTAACGGATAGTAAGTTAAACTTACCAAAGGTAACAGAAGACGATGAAATTTCGGATGACTTGTTAAAGTTGTATGAGGAAACTTCATTAGAAAATCCGGAACATCGGAAAGAGTTTCATGAATTGCTCTGTCAGTATAGAACTGCCTTTGCCAAACCTGGTGAAAAGCTAGGTACGACAAATAAGGTAGTACACAAAATAGATACTGGAGATGCAGAACCCTTTAAAATGCCGTATAGGCGGTTACCTTTAGCAAAGAAAAGAATAGCTGAAGAGGAAATAAACAAGATGTTGGATCAGGATGTAATAGTCCCATCCAATAGTCCATGGAGTAGTCCTGTATGTATGGTAACTAAAAAAGATGGTACTATACGCTTTTGCATAGACTACAGGAAGTTGAATGGAGTAACGAAAAAGAATTCGTATCCATTACTGAGAATAGATGAAACCATTGACTCCTTAGGAGGTAACAGTTGGTTTTGTACCCTAGACTTGCAATCATGATATTGGCAAGTGGGAATGAATCCATCAGATATGGAAAAGACAGCATTTTCGAGTCATATTGGACTATTCCAATATCACGTAATGCCGTTTGGCTTGTGCAATGCACCAACTACATTTGAAGCAATGATGGAAACTATATTAAGTGATTTATTGTGGAAAAGATGTCTTGTATATCTTGACGATGTAATAGTCTTCGGAAAAACATTCGAAGAGTGTTCTAACAATCTCAAATTGGTATTAGAACGTATTATTTCTAATGGTCTCAAATTGAAACCTAAAAAATGCCACATGTTTAGGAAGTCCATAAATTATTTGGGCCGCATCATCTCTGATGAAGGAATAAAAGCTGATCCCGATAAAATCGAGTCAGTTACGAATTGGAATAGACCTAAATCACCTAAAGAAGTGAGATCATTTTTAGGATTCTGTTCCTATTATAGGGAATTTATTCCGAATTATTCTAGAGTCAGTTACCCATTACAACTAATAGCTAACTGGACTCCAGGAAGTACTAAGGAAAAATTTCCTTGGACGCATGAACAAGAATCTGCTTTTCAAAAGCTAAAAGATCTGTTCACGAGTACTCCCGTATTGCAATATCCGAATGAGACGGATCATTTCATACTGGATACGGATGCTAGTAATGACAGCATTGGTGCAGCACTTTCGCAAGTCCAAAATGGGAAGGAGGTACCAATTGCCTTTGCTAGCAACACACTGAGTAAAACTCAGCGCAATTACTGCACGACCAAAAGATAACTGTTAGCAGTAGTTGTATATACAAAGAAGTTCAAACACTTCTTATGGGGGACGAACTTTACTTTACGTACGGATCATTCCTCCTTAAGATGGTTATTGAACTTCAGAGATGCTGAAGGCATGTTAGGTCGATGGCTAGCCCACTTATCCGAATATGGGCTTGAACATCACCAGATTCAGCATAGACCCAGAGTTAAGCATTTATATGCTGATGCTTTGTCTCGAATACCTATTCGGAAATGTGATAATCTGGATTGTACTGATTGTGGAGCTCACAGAGCAGTGCTAGCAGGGATTCGAAGGCCCTTCGAACCCCTAGTTGCCAGTGTACTGGAATGGTCTATGGATCACATACGACGTTTCCAGGAAGCTGACTCGATAACTGCACAGCTACTGCAATTGGTACAAAAGGGTATACGTCCAGCTAGACCAGAGGTCTCTCTGGAAAATCGAGAAATGAGAAGGTTTCTTGCTTAATGGACTGAGCTTGAAGTCCGGAAAGGCGTGTTATACTGTTGGAAGCCATGTAATAATGGTGAGAAAATCATGCAAGTGGTTATACCACATGCAATGAGACATGACATTATGTATTTCTGTCATGGGCATCGGACCAGTGGTCATTTTGGAAGGAAGCGCTCATTAGCACGACTTTCTAAGAAATACTATTGGCCCGGCATGTCACGAGACTTGCAAAGATGGGTAACCACCTGTCCGGATTGTTGTAAAAACAAACCCGGACCCGGGATGGGCAAACTTCCCCTATCTCAGGAACTCTTCGGAGTTAGATTCGCGAGAATCGGGGTAGATATCATTAGTGGACTTAATACAACCGCTAATGATAATACCTGTATGATGGTAGTGTGTGACTACTACACGAAATACACCAAAGTATTTCCACTACCGGACCACAAAGCAGTCACTTGTGCCGAGGCCTTTGTAAAAGGTTGGGTACTGACTTTCGGTGTACCACTAATCCTACACAGTGACCAAGGCAGAGAATTCGAATCGAATCTCTGGCAAGGTATGTGCGAATACTTGGCTATCTGCAAAACTAGAACCAATCCGTATAGGCCACAAAGTGACGGATTGGTCAAAAGGTTCAATAGAACCCTTATTCAGGTCCTAAAGTCACTTGTTAATGAACATATGGACGATTGGGATGAGCAATGTCATTTTGTGACACATGCTTACAACAGTACGGTACATTTGAGTACCAACTGTACTCCGAATCTTCTAGTTTTCGGAGAGGATCTAATCATGCCTGCAGACTTAGTATTTGGAGTCGTAGGAATGGACCCGGAACTACCTTGTCATGTAGTTTTCGTCGAATGTTTAAGAGACAGATTAAAAAAGGTGATTGATTTGGAGAAAAGTGCCAAATGGCAGAAAGTTGGATATGATACCGATCTAAAGCATCGAAAATTCCAATCCGGAGATGGAGCTCTAAGACTACATGAACCACTGAGACACATAAAATTAGCGTCTAATTGGGACGGTCCTTTTACAATAACCCAAGTTATTAGTGATTGTACCGTAATTATTAAATCAGACCTTGGTCGACTTTATAAGTCAAATGTGGCTAGACTGAGGAAATGGTCAGGGAGGGAGACCTCCACAGAAATGTATGGTGAAGGATTCGAAAAGATTTTGAATCAGAATCGGATAGTAGACCAGGTAAAGAACCCGATACCAAAAAGAGGCCGAGGTAGGCCTAAAAAGGTATCTGAATCAGTGCCACCCACGCTAACACCGATTAAGCGTGGGGGAGTTAAAAAAGTCTCGGCAGGTGAAGACAAGAAGAAGAGGAAAGGTGTTTCGAAGGCCAAGAAACACCTAGAAAAAGCTCTTCAGACTGTCAGGTCCGAAAAAGAACTATCCAAGAAGGGGATATACGTTCGCCGCAGCCCTCGAATTGCCCAGAGGACTGCAGTGACCTAACCTGTATACACAACGAGTGTAATGTTTACATTTAGAGGAACGGATGGCAACTGACCCGAAAGGCTTATTTGTCGCCGCCGTATGATGTACCAGTGGGTAGTGGACGGATAATCCGGTGGATTTGCTTAAGCTTTCCATAAACTCCACTTAAATCCCCAAACGAGTCATCGGCGTGAGCTATAATTGCCTAAAAACAATCAGTTTGTTTATGTTCCGCTTGTAGCACGTGCGTTTCCGCATGACGTCACCGTGTCCAGTCTCGGCTGACCTCTCGTGACCCCGCTAGCTGGGGAGGGAATGACGTCACAAAAGCTGGCTTGTCGCCATATTGTTTTTCGGTAGCGTTCAGGACGGGCGAGCGATCGCCCTTCTCTTGAATTACTGCCATTAAACGATCCAGGTGTACCTCCAGAGTCGGTCTCCTAGTAGGCGGCTCCGTCAAGTGTCGGCCCCAGCGCCGTGAAAGCCGGGAAAAGGAATATTTAACTCCCGAGGTGATTCCTTCAGTTACACAGGCGGAAAGCGAGCTGATGGAAGTGGAGAAATCCGCTGATCGCTCGTTTGAAGAGAAGTTAGCTTCATTCTCGCTGAATGAGCCAGAGAAACTGTTGTCACCACTTCCCACCGATGGATCTGGAGACGCTTCAAACCCCGAAGCAGCAGCAACCGGATCCGAAACTGCCCAAGTTGACGGATCTAAGGACCAATGGAGGCCGGCCGTGGACGATCCGTTCCCAACGGCCTATGATGGTCGGTACCTGTATGTCCATCCGGACTTACAGGCACAGGTAGTGAACCCGGACGGTACTCCAGTTAAACTGGACCCGAAGGTGAGAATGGCTATCGAGGGTGTTATGGTTCCCGATCAGCTCGACAGGACGCCACCAGAATGGCTCAGAGACTGGCCTTGGTTCCAACCTGGACTAATGGTTGACATTGCCTTTCGACAGGTGGTGTATGAAGCGAACAGAGCCTTCTTGCTAGGAGCTTATCCAAAGCCAGACAGGTCTCAGTGGAATCTTACTAAGACAAACATTGATTGGGTAGGCTGCGTTTCGGAACCCAAAGGCCAAACCTACCCATGCCCTAGTGCTGTCCGGCCGGAGTACCGAACCATGAGGGAATATCAGGAAGCCGCTGCTAACTTCGAGCAGTGGAATGATGGCTATTATATAGCCGAAGCCGAACTTACGGAAGTCCAGAACACCTCTCTTACAGGACTGGACAGGAGCGCAGCCCTTCGGACGATTCTCGTCCGTCGTCTGACTGCGGAGCAGGAAGCCCTGGAGCAAGCTCGAAGGGAAGCGGAGACCCACACCTCCAATCCCCGACCTGAAGCTAGGCGCCAGAAGTTCAGCCAGTTCTAAAACAGCCACCGGCAGTACTACCGGGAAAACCACAAGTCCGGTAGAAGCATCTACCTCCAGTGAATCCGGAACCAAGGATCCGGAAGACTGGAAGGTTAGTAAGAACAGGAGGTCTGCTTCTCGGCGACTCAAGAATCTTCCAGATTCTGCTAGAGCTGATCCAAAAGCCAGCTCCTCAGCCACCGGTAGCACCGCCATGGAAGTAGTTTCCTCCAATGAGGAATCGGTACATGAGTCCTCAGTAGAGTACGATGAGAAGGTGACTCCATCTACTCAAACTGAGGCCGAACGTTGGGCTAACGCCAAATCCAGATTCAAAACCCGGATCCCAACGTGTTTCTCAGACTGTGCATACGGAGTAAAGAAGGACGGTTCTACTCTGTATGCCTGTCCGGATACAGTAAATAAGAACAGTGAATCCGACGACGAGGATTGGATGCGTCTTTTGGACGAAGATCCCAATCCGAGCAAAGCCTATCGTAAGATGTGGCTTATGCTTAACCACACCGAAGGGTATTACACTTATACCCAGTGGCGCAAGCTGCGTTGGGCACTTGAGAAGTGGTACGGAGACGATCAAAAGTCTTGTCCCTTCTCCATCTGCCAGGATGCTAGCGATGTCTCGGTCCGGACCTGGAGCACTTCAGCCCGGTTCCAGAGACATCTGGTAGAGGCCCACTTCCACCATCACCTGGTTTACATTTGTGATCCGAGTTATGGCAAGAAGCGGAAGAAATGTACTATGAAGGTGCAATACAACCGCCGTAGCGATCTGGCAAGACACCAGAAGAAGGCCCATGCCGAAGGACTTGATACAGCCCGTAAACGCATTATGGACATGCATCAGGAACTCATGAAGGAGTTCGACAGTCTGAGTGAAGATGCTTGGTCAAAGATCCGACCAGGGGACCAAGTCCTCTGCGAAGTTCCGAAGACCAAGGATTCAAAACTCCGCGCCAAGATTGTCTTAACTCCCGGTAAGGGTAAACTAGACATGCACGAGTCTCTTTGGCAGAAATGCGAAGAGTCGGGAAAGGAAGGGAAAAGAGCACGGGAGAGAGTTAGGAGAGACCAGAACCGAGGTGGCAACGGCAATGGTCAGTCAACTACTGTCACTCCTACCAGGGCGGATGATAGTTTCAGATCCCCCCTGGCACGTCACCCACACGAGCAGACCCAGGGTACTCCTGTTTTCAAGAGACCCGGACCTGCCGGATACGCAGGCGCCGTATCTAAACCGGGGAAAGTGAACACCCGTAACTTTCCGTCCATGGCACAAGGACCTGGACCCGAGAGCCAGACCTTGGTTGTGGGAAAAGGGGGCCGTCTAGTCCCTAAAAAGACTTCAGCACCTGCTGCCGCCGGATCTGCAAGTACTGCAGCCGCCCAGCAGGTAACGTTTACCCCAGAACAAGTACAGATGTACATGGAGATGGGGATGAGACAAAATCCACCACCCACCTACTGTCTTCCAACAGCAGGAACGTCCGGAAGCCCCACATCTGGAAATGCCCCTCAGGCAGTGTCGACACCTCCCAAGGTTGTTGCACCACCTGTGAAACCAAAGGACGTGAACAACTGGAAATGCTGGTTATGGAGGTGGGTATCCTAACGGTCCGTCCGGGAATTACCCCAATAATGGTCCACCCGGAGGTAATCCCCCAGGCGGTCCTGGTGGATCTGGATCGGGAGGATCGGGATCGGGAGGAGATGGCAGGAAACCAAACAGGAGAACATCCATGCCTGCAGGGATGCAAAACATCTTTGATAGAAGCCAATGTATCCAAAATTTGGGCATTGACTGCTACCGGAAGGGAGCAGATGGCATAGAAGTCATGAACTGGAGCATGCGAGAAGCAGACAGACTGCGAGGATGTAATAATCCGGCTCGTAGACAGGCAAGGATACCCCCTCCCTATGATTTGAATGATCCATGGAAGGATAGGTATCAGGCTTTTGTCGATGAAGTCAACTGTAGTGGTTGGACAAAAGAAGAAGCTCTGCCTTACTTAATCTGTTGGTTGAACAAAGGCGGAAAAGTAGCCCTCAACCAGTGGAGAGCAGCATACGGAATATACGGCACCTATGATCAATTGGTCAAGTGCGCCGCGTACCTATTTGGCTTGGAGAAGATCCATGGGTAAGCTTTAGGAAGAGGACCTAAAGAATCTCATAAAGTCTTTGGTCTGGAGCTACAGGACTTGTTATCCAAGGCACATCCGAATTGGGCTCATGATGATGACTGCTATCTACAAGAATTATTTACACAATTCTATAGTGGATTGCGGGATCCGGATCACAAACAAGTAGTTTGGGATTCTTGGAAGGATGATACTTCTTTCAGTGACCTCTTTATATCAATCGATGGACATGATATGAAGAAAAGGCTAGTGGGTTTAGGACCAAACCCGGTGCGAGCAGCTCCACTACAATACGGAGGTGCTCCCGCACAAGTATATGAGACTTCCCAATTGGCCCCAGTTGACTTGCAAGAGGCTGACCAGGAAGCCGAATATGTCTCCGATGAAAATGGAGAATATCTTGGTTCAGTCCAGGTAGCTGGAAAGTACTACCGACAGAAACGGTATAGAAAAGTGTATCCGAAAGGAAAAGGAGGGTCTGTTGCTAATAAAATAGCTTCCGGACCGATTCAAGCTGGTAACATGACATCTACAGTCACTCCTACCGTAGCATCCGCTGCTGCTCCAACGAATCTGGTAGAGACATTGATAGCCGGATTGACAGAGGCTCTGAAAAGACCTCGGGTGGATAAATCCCAGAGGAGATGTTTCAGATGCCAGAAATTAGGACACTATGCATCCGAATGTATGGCTGAGAAACCTGTCCCTCGTAGACAGGAAGGTGTCTCTGGTTTAACAGCAGAGGAAAACTAAGGAGGGATCCCCCTATGGGCAGAGAAGGGGATCCGAGTGACAAATCTTGCCATGATATCACCATCTGTAACGATAGTTCGCATAAAGTAGCAAACTCGCCTAACACCGAGGTGGTTGTAGACGGAAGGTTAGGGAAGCTGATATAACAGGTGCCCAGGGAGCACAGGGGAAACCCAATATCAGTGACGAGGTAGGCGGCTATTTTTTAGCCAGGGTTGGTAGTGCCCACCTACCCCCGGGTCATCCTTGTCTGGAATACCTGAAAGGATGTGGATTGACTCCAGGTGTGAACAATGACGTCCCAATCGTCACGGACACGCCCTCTGTTCTAAACGGAAGGTGGTGGTATGTTTGCCTCACTGTTAACGGAAGATCTGCCGAATTTCTTATGGATACGGGTGCTAGCCACTCCTGTATCTTTAAGAGGTTCTATGATCTTATACCGAATGAACACGATACTCTCAGATCGGGAGGAAATGCTCAGACGGCCGATGGCAGTACCATGCAAACGTATGGAAGAACTTGTGTGAAGTTGCAATTGGATGGAATACATGACTATGTCCTGAGTGCCACCGTTGCGGATATAGCAGATGAGGGGATACTCGGGTTGGATTTCGCATCCCTGTACGGGGTGGTTTTAGAACCACAATCAGCAGTGTTGAGTGTGAAATACCCGTATCCTGTAAAGGTTAGGTGCGTACTGAGGCAAGTAAGCAGTATGGCTAGCGTTGCACACACTGTGCGGATTCCCGCAGGTGTAGCCTGTGATGTGCTTGTGAGAAGCGATCCTGCAATGTGCAATAAGCCTGCAGTGATAGAACCGGATGTAGTTACTTTGTCAAGCATCGGATTAAATTCCGTAGACACTATAGTAGCGAATGCATCCTGGTCGGTAGTGCCTGTTTCCAATACTGGAAATGCTACTATCTACCTGAAAAAGGGACAAGTTTTCAGTAACGTGACCCTTTCGGAAACTGTAACGGATAGTAAGTTAAACTTACCAAAGGTAACAGAAGACGATGAAATTTCGGATGACTTGTTAAAGTTGTATGAGGAAACTTCATTAGAAAATCCGGAACATCGGAAAGAGTTTCATGGATTGCTCTGTCAGTATAGAACTGCCTTTGCCAAACCTGGTGAAAAGCTAGGTACGACAAATAAGGTAGTACACAAAATAGATACTGGAGATGCAGAACCCTTTAAAATGCCGTATAGGCGGTTACCTTTAGCAAAGAAAAGAATAGCTGAAGAGGAAATAAACAAGATGTTGGATCAGGATGTAATAGTCCCATCCAATAGTCCATGGAGTAGTCCTGTATGTATGGTAACTAAAAAAGATGGTACTATACGCTTTTGCATAGACTACAGGAAGTTGAATGGAGTAACGAAAAAGAATTCGTATCCATTACTGAGAATAGATGAAACCATTGACTCCTTAGGAGGTAACAGTTGGTTTTGTACCCTAGACTTGCAATCATGATATTGGCAAGTGGGAATGAATCCATCAGATATGGAAAAGACAGCATTTTCGAGTCATATTGGACTATTCCAATATCACGTAATGCCGTTTGGCTTGTGCAATGCACCAACTACATTTGAAGCAATGATGGAAACTATATTAAGTGATTTATTGTGGAAAAGATGTCTTGTATATCTTGACGATGTAATAGTCTCGGAAAAACATTCGAAGAGTGTTCTAACAATCTCAAATTGGTATTAGAACGTATTATTTCTAATGGTCTCAAATTGAAACCTAAAAAATGCCACATGTTTAGGAAGTCCATAAATTATTTGGGCCGCATCATCTCTGATGAAGGAATAAAAGCTGATCCCGATAAAATCGAGTCAGTTACGAATTGGAATAGACCTAAATCACCTAAAGAAGTGAGATCATTTTTAGGATTCTGTTCCTATTATAGGGAATTTATTCCGAATTATTCTAGAGTCAGTTACCCATTACAACTAATAGCTAACTGGACTCCAGGAAGTACTAAGGAAAAATTTCCTTGGACGCATGAACAAGAATCTGCTTTTCAAAAGCTAAAAGATCTGTTCACGAGTACTCCCGTATTGCAATATCCGAATGAGACGGATCATTTCATACTGGATACGGATGCTAGTAATGACAGCATTGGTGCAGCACTTTCGCAAGTCCAAAATGGGAAGGAGGTACCAATTGCCTTTGCTAGCAACACACTGAGTAAAACTCAGCGCAATTACTGCACGACCAAAAGATAACTGTTAGCAGTAGTTGTATATACAAAGAAGTTCAAACAATTCTTATGGGGGACGAACTTTACTTTACGTACGGATCATTCCTCCTTAAGATGGTTATTGAACTTCAGAGATGCTGAAGGCATGTTAGGTCGATGGCTAGCCCACTTATCCGAATATGGGCTTGAACATCACCAGATTCAGCATAGACCCAGAGTTAAGCATTTATATGCTGATGCTTTGTCTCGAATACCTATTCGGAAATGTGATAATCTGGATTGTACTGATTGTGGAGCTCACAGAGCAGTGCTAGCAGGGATTCGAAGGCCCTTCGAACCCCTAGTTGCCAGTGTACTGGAATGGTCTATGGATCACATACGACGTTTCCAGGAAGCTGACTCGATAACTGCACAGCTACTGCAATTGGTACAAAAGGGTATACGTCCAGCTAGACCAGAGGTCTCTCTGGAAAATCGAGAAATGAGAAGGTTTCTTGCTCAATGGACTGAGCTTGAAGTCCGGAAAGGCGTGTTATACTGTTGGAAGCCATGTAATAATGGTGAGAAAATCATGCAAGTGGTTATACCACATGCAATGAGACATGACATTATGTATTTCTGTCATAGGCATCGGACCAGTGGTCATTTTGGAAGGAAGCGCTCATTAGCACGACTTTCTAAGAAATACTATTGGCCCGGCATGTCACGAGACTTGCAAAGATGGGTAACCACCTGTCCGGATTGTTGTAAAAACAAACCCGGACCCGGGATGGGCAAACTTCCCCTATCTCAGGAACTCTTCGGAGTTAGATTCGCGAGAATCGGGGTAGATATCATTAGTGGACTTAATACAACCGCTAATGATAATACCTGTATGATGGTAGTGTGTGACTACTACACGAAATACACCAAAGTATTTCCACTACCGGACCACAAAGCAGTCACTTGTGCCGAGGCCTTTGTAAAAGGTTGGGTACTGACTTTCGGTGTACCACTAATCCTACACAGTGACCAAGGCAGAGAATTCGAATCGAATCTCTGGCAAGGTATGTGCGAATACTTGGCTATCTGCAAAACTAGAACCAATCCGTATAGGCCACAAAGTGACGGATTGGTCAAAAGGTTCAATAGAACCCTTATTCAGGTCCTAAAGTCACTTGTTAATGAACATATGGACGATTGGGATGAGCAATGTCATTTTGTGACACATGCTTACAACAGTATGGTACATTTGAGTACCAACTGTACTCCGAATCTTCTAGTTTTCGGAGAGGATCTAATCATGCCTGCAGACTTAGTATTTGGAGTCGTAGGAATGGACCCGGAACTACCTTGTCATGTAGTTTTCGTCGAATGTTTAAGAGACAGATTAAAAAAGGTGATTGATTTGGAGAAAAGTGCCAAATGGCAGAAAGTTGGATATGATACCGATCTAAAGCATCGAAAATTCCAATCCGGAGATGGAGCTCTAAGACTACATGAACCACTGAGACACATAAAATTAGCGTCTAATTGGGACGGTCCTTTTACAATAACCCAAGTTATTAGTGATTGTACCGTAATTATTAAATCAGACCTTGGTCGACTTTATAAGTCAAATGTGGCTAGACTGAGGAAATGGTCAGGGAGGGAGACCTCCACAGAAATGTATGGTGAAGGATTCGAAAAGATTTTGAATCAGAATCGGATAGTAGACCAGGTAAAGAACCCGATACCAAAAAGAGGCCGAGGTAGGCCTAAAAAGGTATCTGAATCAGTGCCACCCACGCCAACACCGATTAAGCGTGGGGGAGTTAAAAAAGTCTCGGCAGGTGAAGACAAGAAGAAGAGGAAAGGTGTTTCGAAGGCCAAGAAACACCTAGAAAAAGCTCTTCAGACTGTCAGGTCCGAAAAAGAACTATCCAAGAAGGGGATATACGTTCGCCGCAGCCCTCGAATTGCCCAGAGGACTGCAGTGACCTAACCTGTATACACAACGAGTGTAATGTTTACATTTAGAGGAACGGATGGCAACTGACCCGAAAGGCTTATTTGTCGCCGCCGTATGATGTACCAGTGGGTAGTGGACGGATAATCCGGTGGATTTGCTTAAGCTTTCCATAAACTCCACTTAAATCCCCAGACGAGTCATCGGCGTGAGCGATAATTGCCTAAAAACAATCAGTTTGTTTATGTTCTGCTTGTAGCACGTGCGTTTCCGCATGACGTCACCGTGTCCAGTCTCGGCTGACCTCTCGTGACCCCGCTAGCTGGCGAGGAAATGACGTCACAAAAGCTGGCTTGTCGCCATATCGTTTTTCGGTAGCGTTCAGGACGGGCGAGCGATCGCCCTTCTCTTGAATTACTGCCATTAAACGATCCAGGTGTACCTCCAGAGTTGGTCTCCTAGTAGGCGGCTCCGTCAAGTGTCGGCCCCAGCGCCGTGAAAGCCGGGAAAAGGAATATTTAACTCCCGAGGTGATTCCTTCAGTTACACAGGCGGAAAGCGAGCTGATGGAAGTGGAGGAATCCGCTGATCGCTCGTTTGAAGAGAAGTTAGCTTCATTCTCGCTGAATGAGCCAGAGAAACTGTTGTCACCACTTCCCACCGATGGATCTGGAGACGCTTCAAACCCCGAAGCAGCAGCAACCGGATCCGAAACTGCCCAAGTTGACGGATCTAAGGACCAATGGAGGCCGGCCGTGGACGATCCGTTCCCAGCGGCCTATGATGGTCGGTACCTGTATGTCCATCCGGACTTACAGGCACAGGTAGTGAACCCGGACGGTACTCCAGTTAAACTGGACCCGAAGGTGAGAATGGCTATCGAGGGTGTTATGGTTCCCGATCAGCTCGACAGGACGCCACCAGAATGGCTCAGAGACTGGCCTTGGTTCCAACCTGGACTAATGGTTGACATTGCCTTTCGACAGGTGGTGTATGAAGCGAACAGAGCCTTCTTGCTAGGAGCTTATCCAAAGCCAGACAGGTCTCAGTGGAATCTTACTAAGACAAACATTGATTGGGTAGGCTGCGTTTCGGAACCCAAAGGCCAAACCTACCCATGCCCTAGTGCTGTCCGGCCGGAGTACCGAACCATGAGGGAATATCAGGAAGCCGCTGCTAACTTCGAGCAGTGGGATGATGGCTATTATATAGCCGAAGCCGAACTTACGGAAGTCCAGAACACCTCTCCTACAGGACTGGACCTGAAGCTAGGCGCCAGAAGTTCAGCCAGTTCTAAAACAGCCACTGGCAGTACTACCGGGAAAACCACAAGTCCGGTAGAAGCATCTACCTCCAGTGAATCCGGAACCAAGGATCCGGAAGACTGGAAGGTTAGTAAGAACAGGAGGTCTGCTTCTCGGCGACTCAAGAATCTTCCAGATTCTGCTAGAGCTGATCCAAAAGCCAGCTCCTCAGCCACCGGTAGCACCGCCATGGAAGTAGTTTCCTCCGATGAGGAATCGGTACATGAGTCCTCAGTAGAGTACGATGAGAAGGTGACTCCATCTACTCAAACTGAGGCCGAACGTTGGGCTAACGCCAAATCCGGATTCAAAACCCGGATCCCAACGTGTTTCTCAGACTGTGCATACGGAGTAAAGAAGGACGGTTCTACTCTGTATGCCTGTCCGGATACAGTAAATAAGAACAGTGAATCCGACGACGAGGATTGGATGCGTCTTTCAGACGAAGATCCCAATCCGAGCAAAGCCTATCGTAAGATGTGGCTTATGCTTAACCACACTGAAGGGTATTACACTTATACCCAGTGGCGCAAGCTGCGTTGGGCACTTGAGAAGTGGTACGGAGACGATCAAAAGTCTTGTCCCTTCTCCATCTGCCAGGATGCTAGCGATGTCTCGGTCCGGACCTGGAGCACTTCAGCCCGGTTCCAGAGACATCTGGTAGAGGCCCACTTCCACCATCACCTGGTTTACATTTGTGATCCGAGTTATGGCAAGAAGCGGAAGAAATGTACTATGAAGGTGCAATACAACCGCCGTAGCGATCTGGCAAGACACCAGAAGAAGGCCCATGCCGAAGGACTTGATACAGCCCGTAAACGCATTATGGACATGCATCAGGAACTCATGAAGGAGTTCGACAGTCTGAGTGAAGATGCCTGGTCAAAGATCCGACCAGGGGACCAAGTCCTCTGCGAAGTTCCGAAGACCAAGGATTCAAAACTCCGCGCCAAGATTGTCTTAACTCCCGGTAAGGGTAAACTAGACATGCACGAGTCTCTTTGGCAGAAATGCGAAGAGTCGGGAAAGGAAGGGAAAAGAGCATGGGAGAGAGTTAGGAGAGACCAGAACCGAGGTGGCAACGGCAATGGTCAGTCAACTACTGTCACTCCTACCAGGGCGGATGATAGTTTCAGATCCCCCCTGGCACGTCACCCACACGAGCAGACCCAGGGTACTCCTGTTTTCAAGAGACCCGGACCTGCCGGATACGCAGGCGCCGTATCTAAACCGGGGAAAGTGAACACCCGTAACTTTCCGTCCATGGCACAAGGACCTGGACCCGAGAGCCAGACCTTGGTTGTGGGAAAAGGGGGCCGTCTAGTCCCTAAAAAGACTTCAGCACCTGCTGCCGCCGGATCTGCAAGTACTGCAGCCGCCCAGCAGGTAACGTTTACCCCAGAACAAGTACAGATGTACATGGAGATGGGGATGAGACAAAATCCACCACCCACCTACTGTCTTCCAACAGCAGGAACGTCCGGAAGCCCCACATCTGGAAATGCCCCTCAGGCAGTGTCGACACCTCCCAAGGTTGTTGCACCACCTGTGAAACCAAAGGACGTGATTACCATTAGTACCGGTAACGCTGAAATCTGGTTTGAAAAGTCTCGTCAGGGGGAAGCAGATGTCCAAAAGGCCATCTACACCCACTGGAAGAAATGTGTTCGTGACAGAGCAACAGAGTTCCACCAGGGTCTCCTGAATGATACTCTGTTATGTATGAAACAGGTGGGCGATGCCGAAAAGGAACGCCTCGAGACTGTCATCCGAGATGAAGTAAAAGCTCGGGAGGAGGATGCCTTAGCTGCCAAGGAACAGGCAGCTATGGATGTACATGTTCTAGAGAAACGTGTCAAGGAGGAGATAACTCGGAATACAAATCTGAACACTAAGTTCATGAGAGTATTCGGAGTCGACATTGACGAATGGGATGGTACTCCCGAGTCGGCTTTAGACCTTCTTAGGAAGAAACACACGAAGAAATCAACCTAAGTGTGTTCCGGGTTATACGGCAAAAAAAAATTTTTTCTCCTAAACTTTGATAGCCAGACTTAGTTTTTGCAGAAATTTATATACATCTGCGAATGTTCCCTATGAAAATCAACACTTATGATTATTCTATGTGTTCCAGGTTCCTTTATAACCAGAAAATAGCCTAATTCAGGACATATATTTATTATTATATCCTGAAAGTTCTATTCGGATTAGAACCCATATTTATAAAAATCCGATAGTAGAAATGTTGCTGGAAGTTACCTCCGGATGCTGTTACGTTAAAACCTGATGTCTGCTGTTACCCGTTCCTGATCACTATACTGGATGGACTTATACTATATAATCTACTGATGAACCGAATGGACTTACTTACCATGTTAATTACTTCCGGATCAACTATTTTGGACTACCACTATGTCAACTACATCCAAACGGACTTATTAGCTGTTGACCACCGGACTATTTACTTCACACCATTCGGATTTACTTATAAACACTAGCACTTCTAGAGGATTGTGGGTAGCTGCCCCTATTTCAACTTCCGTGTTTCTCTATATAACCTCTACTGGATAACAATAGACTTTAGCACATCCATCCCGTGGTTAGCTGACCACACCACCTACCTACAAGGCATCCGGAAGACTACAGCACAAGACATCAATAATATTTTGTACATATATTGTCATGTTTATAACCTCACTATCCTTACGAATACTATATCTATATGTATATTCACACTATGATGATACGTTATTACATAGTGTCATACGGGTTAATATTAATACGGATCTCTTGTCACTGTTCATATCACTTAACATGATCCGATACCTATATAGTACATATTCACCAGACTATCATAATTGTCCTGCGTGACATATTTTTGTATAATAATAATTATCTGGTGCTATGATGGTTATTTAATGCATGATGATGTCATATATGTTACGCTATCTATTTTTTTTTCAAGTGTATAAATCATAACGGTTACATGTCATAAGGTTTCTAAAACATAGAACCTCTATCGGATTTAATGTTCATAAATTAAAAAGTATCATTAGATAGTATAGTTACGTTGAAAGTCTTTCTCAAGACTACATAATCACTATGATAGTAATAATTACAAACTCATTAGGATGTTATTATGTGGTTTAATTCATTAGTTAACAGTTCCGTTACACATAACTGTTATTTTTCCACATATTCGAACTATATCGATTATCCTGTTTGTTAATCCGTAACTATAAATACTATCGGGTATATCAACATATCTTTCGAATGATACTGTACATGATGTTAATGTTATATCTATGGTTGTACCTCTATTATTATGGTAAAGACATATCGTAATGTTATCCCTATATAATAATACAATAGTTATAACTCCTTCCTAAATGTCTGGGGGAGTAGTGTAGAGGTACGTTAATATAAACCATAGTGGTGGGTACCCTCTGGCGTGGCGGGTGAGTCCAGTCGTTGGGTGTTCCTCAGGTTCCGGATAGGTGGCAGCACCGATCCGGGTCTGTGGGGACATCTGACGACGAACACCTAGGTCTGTATATAAGGGCCGGGACTCAGCCGCTACGTCAGAGGCCCTCCTGGCCTCTGATCATGTAAATATCTTTATCCATTAGCTGCCCTTGTACCATCTACCGGGTAGCCGTGAGTGTTCATGTAATAAATCATCCGTTGGCATACACTTGAATCACCACCTTACTCCTTCTTTCCCGATTAGTAAGGCCCGAACCACCAAGTCCGTAAGAGTAAACCATTACACTGTCTATCTCTTGAATCCAAAGCATTTGGGGTTATGTAAGGCTATCTCCCAAAAGGCCTAAATACTCAAGCTTACTCATCACTTTACCTAATCTTCTCTGGTCCTACTTTCCCATAGTTTACCTATCATCAATCATTTTACCTATCCCTCACGGTGACTATCCCTCAGGCTATCATCATTAAACTGTATTGTTCATCTGTTTATTTAAGCTCTAATGCTTAACAGTACATTGCTTACCATGTCTACCATTTTGATCCTACCTATCACCAACAATGCCTATCATAAAACCTACTTATCCTTCATTATACATATCCCTCAACTCTGTATATCCCTCATATATGACTTGCACATCTGTCCCTAGCACCCGTGTTTTCTTTTTTTTACCTTTGCTCATTTTACAAGGTACTCTCTGTGACTATCCCTCAAACTGGTTATTGCTCATGCTACCTATCTCTCGCTACCAATCCTTTTGAATGCCTATCCCTAATGCTCTCCATATGGCTTTCTTACCATCTCAGCTCAGTCAGTCTAACCCGCTCTCTCTATACATATCTCAGTTTGTCTTCAATTTCTTCCACCTATCTCAAGGTCTATGACTTTCGAAACATACCTATCCCCCATTATGCCTATCCTCCATTCTACATATCTGTCACGTTTACTATGCACATCCCTCTCCATATCCCTGAGAGACAATGGGGGATCGTTATGTTTCATAAGTCATAGCCACTTTATTTATGTTTTAGGATAAAAACTTAGGATAAAAACTTAACTAACAAACATTCTTATTTGGTTGAAAAAACAACAACATTTTTTTAATGTACAAAAAACGTTTTTTACATACATTTTTTTAAAACCCAAACATGATAAAAACATTTACTAATGTTGAAAATACTAAGTGGGAAAGAAAATGCAAGGTGATAGATATGTAGGGGCCGGCATCGTTATGTGTATACTAGTGCTGATCATCCGAGAGACGTGTTCGTGTGTTGCTTGTTCCTTCTATGCCAACCAGGCGTCGCTTTGCGATATCTGTTTGGTACAAGAGGGGGCAGCACCATGCCTCACGTCCAGCTCCTACTAAGGAGCTGGGCGATTGGCAGAAGGTGACTGGACCCCGTCCAGTCCAGACGCATTACCCTACCTTCCAGTTGTAACTAGATAAAGGCCATTCCAGAGGTGGAAGTTTGAGGGCTTTGCCCTACCCGAACTACTCCTGCTGTGTTGGTTCTTATAGCTACTAAGTGAGCCGAAGAGCCACCCTTATATACATAAGAAAATGAGCCATTACACTGGTGCTGTGACCAGTTGGTTCAGGGGGGGAGCGTGGCCAAACAGCCAAAAGCCATAATCAGCGAGATGTGAGTTCTTCAAGCATAGGCCTGGAAGAATTCAAAGAGGATGGTATTGCCGCTTAGCAGTTACTATATAACTGGGTACCAGGTCAACAGTTTTTAGTTGACCCGGCGGGTATGCAGAACACCATCTCACCACCCGCAATGATGGCCGGACCCAATGTGATTGGGAGCGGCGTCGTGAGAATGTACCCTGGTACCCCTAGCCATACTGCTCCTGGTAGGGGTATGTTAGACTTGAGCCAATTGTCTCAAGTAATCACAAGTAGGCGTGATTTGGAGGTGGGTGGTTTCGACAGTGCCGCTAGGGCCTAAAGTACTCCCAGAGCTCAGAGTCCTATCCAACGGACATCCTGATCATGACGCCAATACGCATGGGGGGGAACATAAAAGTTCCTCTAGCATTGACAGCGAGGAAGAAACTGGCGGGTCGCTTTTAACCTGAAGAGATATCTTGGATAACCAGCGCACCAAGTTACCTAAAGCTACAGATGCGCATACACTGGGATTATCTTTGGATGAGGCCTTGTCTGACTCAGTGTTTAATCCAGGGGGGAGTAAGAAGTCAAGACATGGACGTCGGATGGTTCCCAGGTACAAGTCTACAATGGCTTACTTAAAAGCCAGGGAGTAAGTTGAGCTAACAGATAAGAAGCAGCATGAAGCATTCATGGCTGCTCAGAAAAAGATCGAGGATGAGACCTGAGAACTGATAAATAAGCTTCGCTCTATAGAGCAGGAAGCTATCCTGAAAGAGTCTGACTTAAAGTATAAACTCTCCTCTCTGGTTCATAGAGTGCAAATGCAGTCTACAGAAGAGAGGGAAAGAGAAAACAAACTAGCAGAGCTCCAGAAGGAGGAGGAGGAAAGGCGGAGAGCCATTGAAAAGGCTAGATCCGAAGAAATTTCTAAAACTCCGGATGTGAATAGCCTACAGGCCGAGTTGAATGCAATGGAGGAGAAACTCAAGAGACTCCAACTGCGTAATGCTGAAACGGAATCCAATCTCAGAAAGAAAAGAGTGAGAAGTATCGTGTATTAAAAGATACTTTGAAGAAAGAGGCACTAGCTGCCCAACAGGAACGGAACCGGGCGGTTCAAGAAAACGAGGGGATACAAGCTGAGATCCTATCCGAGAATGTTCAGTTGCGAGAGGAACAGAGAAATTTAACAACAAATGTTGCTACTCTGACTCTAAATAAGTCGGCTATGGAAAGCTACTTACAGGAGAAGGAAATGATTAGCCCACCTCTGTTGGTTCCTGATCCGGATCCGGACCAAACCTTCATTAAGCAGGGCGAGTTTGGTAGGCCACTCTTCTGTGCTTGGAAGAGTGGCCTACCTACTTTGCAGTGAACCCCTTGGGTTAAAAGTTTCAACTATCAAGGAGGGATACTCTTAGTTGAAAAAGTGGAGAGGTGACAACAAAAGGGAGAAGCAGGCTCTTTTGAAGGAAGCTGCTGGGGTTCAGACCCCAGCTGCTGCCCAAAAACACACCCGTTCGGATCGTTCCGAGAGCCCCGCTGGTTCAAAAGAACAATCAAGACCAGCAAACCCAGCTGATCGTCGCCAGTCCAGACAACAAGTGTCAGCCCTGGACATGCCAGGTTACCAGGCGCATGCTTTGCGTGCAGGTAACCAGGCTGTACCCCCTCCACCCCCACCGGGATATTATGCTCGCCCTCCACAACAACCAGGTGTCGACCCCAGTGACCCGAGTGGGTAGCATCGGTTCCAGGGCAAACGCACTGGATACGATGGATGGTGGGCAGGAGAGGAGATGACTGAGGACCAGCGCCAGGCATACAGGGAGTACATGGCGAAGTTCCCTACTATGGGACCCGAATCTCAGATCCTGAACCCTGCCGGGAAGGTGAGATCTGAGTTCACCAAAGCTCATGGGAGAGGCCGTGGTGGTCCACCCAACCAACCCCGGGCTATGGTCGTGGATGAGGAGGTGCAACGATTGAGGGATCCGTTACCCCTAGTGCAGGAACACCGCCTGTTGCAATATCCATGAGTGGAGAGGCAACACCGTCTACCTCTCATATCACCCCGGTACCATCCACCACCAAGACTGGTGACTCTCAGGTCCCCATAATGGAACTGGTGGAAGATACCTTAGCTGGATTGCAGGATCCAGAAACATTCATCTATCACCGAGATGAATTAAAAATGATCTTATGAGTGAATGGCGGGCACTCCACCGCAAGAGGTCTATTGACTACTGGCGGGAGATGACTGAATCGATGTTCAACCTCATGTATGAAATGCAGAAATGCGAGGAGGAATGTATTAAGCAACAGGAGGTGAAACTTGTTGAAGATGTCTATAAAGCTTGCTTGGAAAAGAAGAAGGAAGCTGAGAAGCTTAAAGAGTTCCATGCTGCCGGGAATTTACAATTCATAACAAAGTATAAGGAGGCGGACCTTAAATTCTTCCTCTGCTTTGGAAAGCATCTGGAGGATTGGGACGGCAAACTGTTGTCTCTAGCTGTTCCTCTGGTTCCCGATATTGGAGCAGGTGGGGATGGTTCGGCCGAGGGCACCAGCAGTTTGGGCTCACGTCTACTAAATGTTGAACCGAACACTCGGTTCCTAACCAGGAGTAAGTGTACCTCTCTTGGTGGCCCGTATGTATCCGAGTGTACATAAAGGCATATTTTTATACAAGAGATTATTCTCATAATACCACCCGGAACCAACGGACTGGACCGAAACGCTGCAGCACAGATGGACGCTATCCGAACCATTCGTGGGTAACCATCCAAAAAGGGGGCTCTATCTACACACAGGGCACACCACAACAGTAACGTGGCTTGCCACTACAAGACTGTCGCCGAATGGAGCTGCAGAAACCAGTTGATCCATGTTCGCCGGAAGTTAATTATTATTGTATGGGTGATTTTGCTATGTTGGTAAGACACCTTTAACTCCTTACCACTCATATTGGTCTTTTTTTATATAGAAATGTGATATATTTTATCTGCTATGTGTATACTGTAATGGAAAACGAGATTACTACGGTTCGTATCCATAAATGTATTTCTCATTAACTAGTACTAGTAATCCACACTATGTGTTCATAAACCTTATGGTGCCTTAGCTAGATCTGTATTTAATTATAGTGACTCAACTGTATGAGTTCACTCAGCTCAGGGACACGAAGTGTGATAGAATACACATAAAAAAAAAGTATAATAATAATAGTGACTCTCATTAGAGTTGTCAATTTTTTTTATATTTTTCGGGTTAATACTATGATGTATCATCAAAACTTAAGTCCATTGTTTATCACCCTCGGGTACATGATTATTATGTTAATGATCATGGTAGATAGCAAATATTGTATTGTGATACATAAGGTATCACTTCCTACTCTGTTATACATACATATCATACTACTTCGGGTTATATGTAATGATGCCTATTAATGTACATAATACTTATGATGCCCCTGTATTATTATACAGGTTATTTAACTTTTATAAAGTAGACTTACCTGTGTAAATACTAGTCACCGTATGTAATACGAATGTTTACTAGTCTACTTACCCTAGGTAAAGTCTGGGGGTGGTGGTGTAGGGGCCGGCATCGTTATATATATACTAGTGTAATGGTTCGTCTCGTTAAGTTAGATTAAATCATAACGAAGAGAGAGAAAAGTTTCCGGGTAGGCAACCGAGCTTTTATTTTATAGCTTGCGTTACATACGATCACAGCCTCAGAGGACTACATGCTGCTAGGGCATTCGGTTACCCTTTCGGGTAACAACCTGGTTGAGCAGTGGGTAAACCACTACTGAGGAACCTAGGGCTAGGACCAGCCTTATATAGGGGAAAAGCCCGCGAAACTCAGACCGGCCACGTGACGTGTGACGGACGAGTGGTAGGCCCCCTGGTGTAGTGGATACGAACCCAGAGGCAGGTGCTGCCACCTGCCATCCGGATTCCCCCACCACACCCGAAGGACCTAGGTCTGAGTCTCACGGGTGCATGAACGTTAAAGTGTAAAATACCATACCCCTACACTGCCCCCCTTAGACAATAACTTGGGGGTAATTAAACCGCAGTGTATTAATAACCTAGTAAGTGATTGTTTACAATACTAAAAAGGGGTATTAATTACACTTGCTCGATGTGAAATAGGCTATAGTATAAGACTATCCTATTTCCGAAAAATTATACAATAATAGCATCGAGCGTCGTTCATGTCATTTCCATCGGTAGCTTATAACAAACATAAATGATAAATATACAATTATCACAGATTTATAGTAACGTTTTGACAACAGTAGGATCCTGAAAAGGACCGGTGGTTGTAAATAATGATCGTATTACGGTTATTGAACCCGGAAAAAAAATTTTCGACTTTTTAAATTAACAGCTCTGTCCACTTTACAGAGTGAATTAAATATTAATGATCAGATATGAACAATTAATCTGATACTATATGAACACAATTAGGTATTAACCTGAGTAATACAATACTAAGTTTAGAGAAATCCGTTGGACCTTCTCTTATTTTATGGAAAAAAATATTTATGCTTTTGAGACGCAGCTCAGTTTATACCTTAGTGTTTTATATTTACAAGTTACAGAAGAAATATAGTCTCTTAATATATTGAGACCAAGAATGACCTATCTAGACAGTTATAGGTCTAGGATTACCTTAAACAACTTTTAGGATTCGCAGATCCAGTATATTTATAGGTACCCTTATATAATAATATATCTTCATAAAAGATATTATATAGTTATAAATACAATTTTACACACAATATAATATTATCAACAAAGTTACTTGTTTTCATGATTGGAGGATGTAAAAGGAGTCGGATGCTGCTGATGGCTTGGTATGGGCGAGCTGAACCCTGATGCCTGAAGTGCTATAGTAAAACTTGTTGGTGGGTGTAGCTAAACCCTGATGCCTGTAGTGCTAGCTAACTGGAGGTAATAGTAGATCCAGTTGTAGACTGTTGATGGACTTTATGGGCGTAGCTAAACCCTGATGCCTGTAGTGCTAGCTAACTGGAGGTAATAGTAGATCCAGTTGTAGACTGTTGATGGACTTTATGGGCGTAGCTAAACCCTGATGCCTGTAGTGCTAGCTAACTGGAGGTAATAGTAGATCCAGTTGTAGACTGTTGATGGACTTTATGGGCGTAGCTAAACCCTGATGCCTGTAGTGCTAGCTAACTGGAGGTAATAGTAGATCCAGTTGTAGACTGTTGATGGACTTTATGGGCGTAGCTAAACCCTGATGCCTGTAGTGCTAGCTCACAAATAGTAGTGGTGTAGTAGTAAATCCGGTTTGTAGTTCAAAAGTCCATATTAGTGTAAATTGTCCATGATTTTATAATAGGCACAGTCATTATATTATGGCACAGTACAATTATGGTGTTTACAGCATTCGTACTCCTCCTCCAGAGTGACTTGTTTGTTTTTCCTTCTGTTTTCAGTTTCCGGATTAGGGTACAGCTTGGTACCCGAATCAATACGGGTTGGATAAAAAAAATGGTTTCTTATCCAACAATACATAGGAAATAGCACCCCGGGACACACAATTATGTCCGATCTTCATGCAACAGTTTTTTTTACTGTTACATGTTCTCCTCGGGTGGCTGGTTTGGACCCGGTTGTTGAGCCTGTGGCTGAACGGGGGGGTCCACACCGGTTCCATCCGTAGGTGCCAATGCGGGGACAGCAGGTGTTAGTTTCACCTTTTGGCGTGCCTCGAACAGGTTCAAAGCATGCTCAGGTGTGCCGTCCCAGTTATCCATGATAACTCCGAAAATCTTGAAGAACTTTTGCTGGTTCTTCATGTTCGTTGCTCGTTCTAGGTCGAGCATCTGAGAAGCTGTTTCCTTCTCGGATAGGGCCTCCTGCCGCAGATTAGCAGCTTCCTGCTTATCTTTGGCAACATCCGCCTTTATCTGAGTCGAGATCCAGTTGATCTCTGACTTCTGGATCGCGTCAATGCACTGGAGAGTGCTCGACACGGTCCGACGATACATATCCAGGTGGAGGTTTTCCAGATGGTGCTGTAACGTCTCAAACTGCTTGCTCTGAATATTGCAAGACAATTTGTCCTCCTTCTTGAAGAAGGTCTCCACTGTCTGGATCAGCTTAGGCCGATGAACCACAGCACCAGGTGGGGGTACCTGACCCTGAGGCTTCGGCTGTGCTCCAGACCCACTCGCAGTGACAGCTACCTGCGTGTGCGAAGAAGCAACCGCAGTAGTAGCCGCACTAGCAGTGGTCGAAGAAGGGCCTTGGTTTGGTAATCCCTGAGCTAGGGGCAACCGCGACAATTCCCTTCTAAGGTCTCTGGCCGTCAACAATGGTGCGGGTGGACGTTGTCTCACCACAGCACTCATTGTAGGTCGGGGAGCTTGACCTCCTACTGTCGGCAGTTCCTGCTTGACCCTCCCGTACTGATCAAAGATTTGCATCTCTGGTCCGGGTGGGCCCATAGCAGGGTACTGCTTCGGGTCTTTGACATTCAAAGGCGCGTGTTTCCGGGCGGACTGGCCACTCGGTCCACTGACACCAAAGAATGTCGGGTTCTGTGCACCTAGTGGAGTTGGTGCTCGCCCATAATGGGAAGGAGTTCCAGTAGGGGATGGAAGATGTGGCTTCTTCCTCCCCCCATTCGTCTGTCTCTCCAACGCCTCCAGTGGTGACCTGGCTCGGCTTGGAGATTGAGACGCCTGTCTCTTCCTATCTGCCGCGGAGGGACCCTGGCGGTAATCCCTGCGGCTTCAGATCTGTTCTCCGGATGGAGTTACATAAGCCCCACCACGACGGCGGGCCTTGTTGCTTCTCCATTCGTTCAACAGATCGTACTCCTCCTGAGCGTACTCTAGTTTGCCGGACCCGGGAGTCTGGGCAAACCGAGCCTTTAGTTTCTGGTTAGTACCAGGAACCGTAGGCGCAAACTGCTTCGTACTCGGTGTGAGGGAAGCCAACTTCTCTGCATTGAGGCCCTTAAGGTTACCATAGAGTTCGGAGTGAATTTTCATCACCCGATCTATGGCTGCCTCTAGGCCCTCTCCATGCGAAGTCACATAGTGCCGGACCATGTCTCCGCGTCGGGGGGTGACACATCCTGTGCATTTAGCACATTTCTTGCCAACCTCTCGGTCGCAGACATATTCCGGCCTCTGGTGCATATGAACCTCCACGAGATGACGAAGGAACGCGTCTTTCTCGATGAAGAATTCAACCTCACCCTCACTTTGAGTACAACGTTGGAAGGGACAATCCTTACGATCCTCCCCGTAGTACTCATCTAGAGCAAACTTGAGCTTGCCCTTCTGGTCATAATTGTACAGACCATTGGGCGAATTCTTAACGAATTCCCAATAGATCCAGTACATATTGGCCGGCTTTCTATCAGAGAGCTTCTTGCGAAGCCACTCCTCCATATCCTCACGCCTCTCACAGGTGATCCGAGGGGGCAGTCTCCATACGGATTTACTCCCCTTCAGGTGTCCCCTGTGTAGAGGAATGAAGTCAGCAAAGTTGCTATTGGCGTTAGCCCAGATAGCAGCCTCTTGCTCGTCAGTCGGAGTGGCATCCACAACTGGGTCAACCGGCTCCTCTCCCTCCGGGTCGGATGGTACATCCACAGGTTGCACAACGGGTTGTTGACCCGCGAGAACCTGGGCTGCAGCATCTTGAGCGTCTCCACTCAAATCGGCCATTACGTCGTGTAGCTTGACGATTGGCACACCGAGCTCAACTTTTACGGTTGGGACAGCCGGTTCAGCTTCTGTATTATCAGTTTGAACGTCTACCTCGATAGGTTCAGGTTTGCGTTGGTCAACCCTCTTCTTATTCCTCCTGCGGGATCTGCCGTTAGTAGAAGTGCCAGGCTCGGATGCGTCCGTCTCATTGTCGGAGACATCCGAAGCCTTAGCGCCATTCTTATTGGCCGACCGTGGGGACACCCGACGGGTTCGGGTACTGTCGGCCACACTCGTGCTGGTAGAGGGTTCGGTTCCTGACCGCTTCCCTTTACCCTTACCTTTGGTGGGGGTTGCTTTACCCTTTCCACCAGCTGCTTTCACCTTTACTTGCTCAGTCATAGGGGTAGACTGAGCAGTTTTAAGGGAAGCATCTGCATCAGGTAGGGCCTTCTCAGGTACTACTGCTGCGCCTCCCAAGGTAGGAGCTTCAGCAGGAGACATGAGACGGTCCATCTGATCGGCCATCTTGGCTGTTACTTGCACGGGTGCGGGTCCGGGTACTAACTCCGGATGCGCCAGTGCATACTGCCTCTCCAATAGACGTACTACGAGGTCTTGTATTACCCCGAGTCTGTTTAGTGGAGACACACCAATACGGGCCTCTTCCGCCTCAATGGTTTGAGACGTAATGGGGACCCCTGGACAGTAATCCACAACAGCGTTACCTGCTGCTTCATACTCATCCGCTGTGCCTAACAGTAGGATCTGGTCTCTATCTATGTATCTAGAGACCTCATCTGCCTTGACACCGGTATAACCCGTTTTGTCAGACACGTAGGAAGGCCTATAAGAGGGATTCCTTCGGAAAGCCATTTCTGCGTCCCAGATGGCTTTACGAAACCATAAGTGGACTACCAATCCTTTGGCCATCTGATGGTAATCCATCAACCAGGACTCCGGAAAGGTATTAGCCCATTGCGGATGAGCACATTCCCAGATTGCGTTGACAACACGTTCATCAACTTCTCTGGACATCCCATAACAGGTGGGTATCAGCATTTCCTCAGAAATTGCTAACATCCGTCTGTCATAGGGACCGGCTACATCGTGCCATTCTGGACTGTCTGGAAGGGGCAGCTCTAGGTACATTGGCCTGTCAACTGGAGAAGCAGGTCCCAAAGCACCGAATGAGGTACTCCCACCAAGACAGGGCGGCAGTTGAGGGGGAGGTGGCATCAGAGCCCTGTCATGAGACTGGGCTCCTGCCGGTTCTCCACTCAAACCTTCGGATGGAGGGGCTACGTAAGGCTCACCTACATCAATTTGTTGTTGAACGCCTCGGCGTTCAGGACTAACTTGTCTGGAGTTGTCGGATGCGTCGTAGAACGATTCTACGTCGCTATCGTCTACTCCAGAGAAGTACTGATCAACATTCATTTGTTGATCCATCTGATCACAATCAGCATCGTATTGCTGATCGTCGTATGTATAAGTGGGACTCTGGGGAGAACCACTTCCATACTCTGGCGGGGTGCTGGCACCGGCACCACCGCCAAGGCGGACGGCCTCTTCTGCCATCGACAGAAGTGGCTGTTCGGGGATAAAATATCCCAATCCACCGGATAAGCAGTAAGTACTGCTTACCCAGTGAAAGGCGGGTGCCTTTTAACGAGGGCACACCTCGGAATATGGCTGTCACGGGCTATCAGACTCCAACAAGAGTAAGACCACCCTCGGCCACGTCTTCTTCCTTCGCAGGAATAAGACAATATGGGGGGATACTCGAACTTGAATCGCTGCGCATGATCAAACCGGCGCCTCACGTGACCATTCGAAAATGGGTCAACAACTTTCCCGCGTGCCCTTAATTAGGTCACGCGCCCTTACATAAAAACAATACAATACCCGATCGGTCGTCCGTCCGTACTCAGGGTTCAACTATGACAATTCGCTAGGTATTCTGGAGTCTATGGATAGCATAAGCATATCCACCGGATTATCCGTCCAAAACCATGGGTACATTGTCATAGGGCCTTTTCCAGAAACTCATGACCGGCTCAAATATACATTGAACTAGGTTACAACATATAACAGTACACAGTACAGGACAACACACTCGTTGTGTTAACAGGCTAGGTTACGGCAGTCTGTAGCAACCTTGGACTGCGTCTAAGAGGTTTTGAGGCCTCTTTTATTGACCTGGTATCCATAAGAGCCTTTTCCAAGGTCTTCTTAGCCTTAGAAGGACCTTTCCTCTTATTTTTACCTGCGCCTGCCGAGACTTTTTGTATCTTCCCCTGCTTTCCGGATGTTACGACAGGGGGCACCACCCTCTTCGGGTCTGCAACCTTCCGTGGCCGCCCGGGTCCTCGCTTTCGGGTCGGTACCACTTCGAGTTGCTTAACACGACTCTGTTCCATTACTTCCAATAGACCATCGCCATACATTTGGGTGGAGGTATCCCTCCCTCTCCATGGGCGTAGTCTCGCTACATTTGACTTGTAACATTTACCAAGCTGTGATTTAATAATCACTGTGCAATCACTAATAACCTGAGTTATAGTGAAAGGTCCATCCCAATTGCTGGCTAATTTCAGGTTGGCTAGAGGTTGGTGTAGACGCAGTACTCTATCTCCTAGATTAAAAAATCTAGCTTTTAGACCTGTGTCATAGCCAACTTTCTGCCAACGCGCAGTTTTCTGCAACTCGTCTCTAACCCTCTCATAGGCTTGTTTGAAATTATCCCGTAGGGATTCTACAAACATCACCTGGCAAGGGGTTTCCGGATTCATTCTTATTACGCCAAACACCAAATCAGCTGGCATAATCAAATCCTCTCCAAAAACGAGGAGATTAGGAGAACAGTTTGTGCTCGAATGTACAGTGCCATTATAGGCATGTACCACGAATTCACATTGTTCATCCCAATCATCCATCTGCTCATTTACCAGAGACTTCAATACTTGGATCAAAGTCCTATTGAATCTCTCTACTTGTCCATCGCTCTGTGGTCTATAGGGATTAGTTCTTGTCTTGCAAATCGCCAGACAATTACACATCTCTTGCCACAGACTAGACTCAAATTCTCTGCCTTGGTCACTATGTAACATGAGTGGGACACCTAAGTGCAGCACCCACCCTTTTACAAAGGCCATAGCACAAGTAACAGCCTTATGATCCGGTAGAGGAAACACTCGGGTGTACTTGGTATAATAATCAGACACGACCATCATACACGTGTTGCCACTAGGAGTGGGGGGAATCCCACTAATAATGTCAACAGCTATTCTAGCAAACCTTACACCAAACAGTTCCTGGGATAATGGCAGCTTGCCTAACCCGGGTCCTGGTTTGTTCTTACAGCACTCGGGACAGGTCTCCACCCATCGGGTGAGATCTGTACTCATGCCGGGCCAATAGTATCGTCTGGTCAGACGTTCTAGAGACCGTTTCTTTCCAAAGTGTCCACTAGTTCTATTTCCATGACAGAAATACATAATATCTCGTCGCATAGCACTAAGTTTGACAACTTGCAAGGTTTTCTTCCTATTAGAATAGTTCTTCCACCGGAACAGAATACCATCCCGGACTTCTAGCTCGGCCCATTGAGCTAAGAATCGTCTCATCTCTCTGTTTTCCAATGACACTTCGGGTCTTGGAGGACAGATACCCTGATTAAGGAACTTAATCAAACGTGATGTGACTGCGTCAGATTCCTGGAACTGCTGGAAGGTCTCCAAGGACCAATTCAAGACATGTTCCGGATGGGTTTCGAATGGAACTCGAACCCCTGCCAACACAGCATTGTGTGCTCCACAATCAGTGCACTCAGCATTTGCACACTTCCTCACTGGGATTCTAGACAAAGCATCTGCATTCAAATGCTTTGCCCCGGCTCGGTGTTCAATCTGGCTGTGATTTAGACCGAATTCGGATAGGTGTGCTAACCAGCGACCTATCATCCCCTCTGCATCTTTGAAGTTCAATAACCATCTGAGGGAAGAGTGGTCAGTCCGTAGAGTGAAATCACTCCCCCACAAAAAGTGCTTGAACTTCTTCGTATAGACCACCACAGCCAACAACTCACGTTTAGTGGTACAATAATTTCTTTGAGTTTTACTCAACGTGTTACTAGCGAAGGCTATAGGAACTTCAACCCCATCCTGGACCTGAGAAAGGGCGGCTCCTATGCTTTCATTACTAGCATCAGTATCTAGAATGAAATGATCATTCTCCGTAGGGTACTTCAACACAGGTGTACTTGCAAACAAATCCTTTATTTTCATAAAGGCCTCGTCTTGCTCGGATCCCCAAGGGAATTGTTCCTTTCTTATCCCGGGTGTCCAGTGGGACAAACTCTGGATAGGAAAGGCAACCCTTGAATATCCTGGGATAAAGTCCCGGTAGTAGGAACAGAATCCGAGGAAGAATCTGACTTCTTTCGCATTTGTGGGTGCCTGCCAATTTGACACGGCATCCAGTTTCTCCGGATCGGCTTTAATCCCTTCATTCGAGATTATTCGCCCCAAGTAATTAATAGATCTTTTGAAAAGATCGCACTTCTTGGGCTTCAGCTTCAAACCATTAGTTATGATCCTTTCCAGGACCATACCTAAATTTTCCAAGCATTCTTCGTATGTCTTCCCAAAGACAATCACATCATCTAGATAGACGAGACATTTCTTCCATAAGAGGTCACTTAATAAAGTTTCCATCATGGCTTCAAATGTCGCCGGTGCATTGCACAATCCAAACGGCATCACATTATATTGGAATAATCCAATATGACTGGAAAAGGCCGTCTTCTCCATATCTTTCGGATGCATACCCACTTGCCAGTACCCGGATTGTAAGTCTAGAGAGCAATACCATTGCTTACCTCCAAGGGAGTCTATAGTCTCATCAATCCGTGGTAAGGGATATGAATTCTTCTTGGTCATACCATTCAATTTCCGGTAATCTATGCAGAAACGGATGGTACCATCTTTCTTAGTCACCATGCACACAGGGCTAGACCAAGGACTGGTTGATGGAATTATTACATCCTGTTCAAGCATTTTAGCTATCTCCTCCTCAGCTACCTTTTTTTTGGCTAGTGGGAGTCTTCTATAAGGAATCTTAAAAGGTTCATTCTCACCAGTGTCAATCGTATGCAGTACCTTATCGGTACGCCCCAATTTTTCACTTGGTGCTGCAAAAGCTTTACGGTACTTGTATAACAAGTCAGTTAGAGCTTCACGTTGTTCATCACTTTCTACATGGCTTTCGGCTACTAGAATGTCTAGTTCCAGGCTCCTTTCGGGTGAGGAAGGGGCTCCGGGTGCCGAAACATGTTTACAGTCTTCTACCAATTCAGACAGGACAACCGACCCGAGGATCGTATCCTTCTGTACGTAGACAGTCTTATTACCGGTATTGGATATAGGAACCACCGTCCAAGCAGCGTTAGCTACTAGAACGTCGGCGGATTCCAATCCGATACTTGACAACATGGCCATGTCTGGCTCTACAACTCCAGTTTTTCCTGAAAACTGTCTGTCCGCTCGACATAAGACATCACAGGCTGTGCCTGGTGGTATCTTAACAGTCTGGGCTACACTGGCTACACTGCTTACTTGCCTAAGCACACATTGTACTTCGAGATGATACGGGTCTCTCACTTCCAATATTCCCCTCTGGGAATCTAACCTTGCTCCATATAATGCAGCAAAATCCAGACCAAGTATACCATCATCCGCGATGTTCGCCACAGTAGGAGTAAGGATGAAGTCCTTATCTTCCTGTAGACTGAACCTCATACATGTTCTACCGAACGTTTGTATCATGCTACCGTCGGCCGTACGAGCATTTCCTTCCGTTGTGAAAGTTTCATGATTCGTAGGCAAAAGATCGTAGAATCTCTTAGCAATACAGGAGTGGCTAGCACCCGTATCGACAAGAAACTCAGCGGATCTACCACTCACAGATACAACTGCGTACCACCTCCTACCTTTCAAGTAGGTAGGACTACTTGCGTACTTAGCAAGTTCCGTCTTAGCGCCGAGGTCAAATCCACATCCCTCCAAAAACTTGAGACAAGGATGACCCGGGGGGAGTTGGGCACACCCCACCCTGGCCAACTCATTGGCCGCTCCCTCTGGACTGATATCGGGTTTCCCCTCTGTGTTCTTCTGCCGGTTCTTGACACCTGGTGTACTATCAGTCTCCCCAGCCTCATGAGTAAGGAGCTGATCAGGCTCCTTAACTTCACTGCTGGGCGAAATCGCTAGAGGATTCTCACCAGTACCGCAAGCGGCGATAAGTTGGCAGTCATGGCAATCATTAATTCGGGGGGTAATCCGGTTGCCTTCATGGACACCCTCTCTCAGTTTTCCTTCTTCACTGAGTCCTCCTTACCCGGATTGTTCCGGTAACGAGTGTTTCTATAAACTGGCTTATCTGCCTCACACTCGGCAGCATAATGCCCAGTTTCCTGACATCTAAAGCATGTCACTACGCTCCTATCAGGCTTAGGCCTCCTAAGATTTTCAGTAATCTTCTTTACCAAATTGTTAACCAGGTCCTCTGATAAAGACGGACCCGTAGTAGGTTTGGTATCGGGTTGAGTCACAGGAGGTTTAGAAGTGATCACTTTCTCCTTGACGTAACCCGGTTTCTTTCCCCAGTTCCGGTTATACCGGGGGTTCCCTTGGCCAATGGCCCCAACGTTTTCATCTTCGTCAGGTTCCCCTGATTCGGATGAATCGGTTTCGGGTATTCCCTCCGGGATTATCATTGCTGACATCCGTTGGGGTACCTTCCCGGCAAAGATACGGGCCTTTCGATCATAATGATCTAGGGACTGGAACAAATCTGTCAGAGAGGCATCATTCTTCCAAGCTTCACAGGCTACTGTCCTGTGTTCCTGATTCCGCAATCCTTCAATGAATTGTTTAAACATCTCATCTAGGAAGCATTCATCATCTAGTCTCCATTGAGGTCTGGCTTTATGCAACAGTCGTTGACATTCCAAGCCGAACACTTTGGCAGATTCCTTAGGCTTCTGCGTTCTTTTAGTGAACATCAGCCAAGGATCTTCTCCAACTATATTCCCATATAGATATGAAGCAATCTCTATGAGTTCATCATATTTCATATGGGCTGAGAGTCCTACTATTTGAGAATCTCTCCATTGCTCCACGGCTCCTTTTCCGTCGCCTTCCTTTAACCAGCATACTAGATAAGGGAGAGCTTCCGCTTTACCCCATCCATTGCAGTTAAAGACATCCGCGCAGCCTTGATACTCCTCCTTCCAAGGGTTCTTGGCATTAAAGGGGGTAGGTATCTTAGCTACTCTACGAGCCGGATTCGTGGATCCAGTAAGGGATAAACCCTTACTCCATTCCATGATCTCCGTATCATCCAGACCTTGATTGTAGCAATCAACACCTAAGTTAGCAATCGCTGCATTAGAGTCATGCAGCGCTTGTAACCCTGGAGAAAGAGATACTCGGCGACTGAGTCTCTTTTTCCTTGGAGGATTCGTACCATAAGTACTTCCAGGGCCTCCAGGCGGTGGTCCTCCTCCGCCCCCTGATCCTCCTGTTCCGTATGGAGGCACCTGTGAGAAGGTGTATCCGCTGGTTTGAGGAGTTGGCCCAGGATTATTGGTGGGTTGTGTATTTCCACAAAAGCTAAAGAAACCACTATTGGGATTAGTGTTTCCTCCTGTTCCATTTGACTGATTTCCATTATTGGAACCAGTCCCACCAGCAGGGGGTCTGCTTCTGGAACGATCTCCTGAAGGTCCGGATCCTTGGTCACATCCGGATTGCCCTCCAGCTGGACTGGAATTCCCGGATGGTAATCCGGTTGCCTTCATGGACACCCCCTCTCAGTTTTCCTTCTTCACTGAGTCCTCCTTACCCGGATTGTTCCGGTAAAGAGTGTTTCTATAAACTGGCTTATCTGCCTCACACTCGGCAGCATAATGCCCAGTTTCCTGACATCTAAAGCATGTCACTACGCTCCTATCAGGCTTAGGCCTCCTAAGATTTTCAGTAATCTTCTTTACCAAATTGTTAACCAGGTCCTCTGATAAAGACGGACCCGTAGTAGGTTTGGTATCGGGTTGAGTCACAGGAGGTTTAGAAGTGATCACTTTCTCCTTGACGTAACCCGGTTTCTTTCCCCAGTTCCGGTTATACCGGGGGTTCCCTTGGCCAATGGCCCCAACGTTTTCATCTTCGTCAGGTTCCCCTGATTCGGATGAATCGGTTTCGGGTATTCCCTCCGGGATTATCATTGCTGACATCCGTCGGGGTACCTTCCCGGCAAAGATACGGGCCTTTCGATCATAATGATCTAGGGACTAGAACAAATCTGTCAGAGAGGCATCATTCTTCCAAGCTTCACAGGCTACTGTCCTGTGTTCCTGATTCCGCAATCCTTCAATGAATTGTTTAAACATCTCATCTAGGAAGCATTCATCATCTAGTCTCCATTGAGGTCTGGCTTTATGCAACAGTCGTTGACATTCCAAGCCGAACACTTTGGCAGATTCCTTAGGCTTCTGCGTTCTTTTAGTGAACGTCAGCCAAGGATCTTCTCCAACTATATTCCCATATAGATATGAAGCAATCTCTATGAGTTCATCATATTTCATATGGGCTGAGAGTCCTACTATTTGAGAATCTCTCCATTGCTCCACGGCTCCTTTTCCGTCGCCTTCCTTTAACCAGCATACTAGATAAGGGAGAGCTTCCGCTTTACCCCATCCATTGCAGTTAAAGACATCCGCGCAGCCTTGATACTCCTCCTTCCAAGGGTTCTTGGCATTAAAGGGGGTAGGTATCTTAGCTACTCTACGAGCCGGATTCGTGGATCCAGTAAGGGATAAACCCTTACTCCATTCCATGATCTCCGTATCATCCAGACCTTGATTGTAGCAATCAACACCTAAGTTAGCAATCGCTGCATTAGAGTCATGCAGCGCTTGTAACCCTGGAGAAAGAGATACTCGGCGACTGAGTCTCTTTTTCCTTGGAGGATTCGTATCATAAGTACTTCCAGGGCCTCCAGGCGGTGGTCCTCCTCCGCCCCCTGATCCTCCTGTTCCATATGGAGGCACCTGTGAGAAGGTGTATCCGCTGGTTTGAGGAGTTGGCCCAGGATTATTGGTGGGTTGTGTATTTCCACAAAAGCTAAAGAAACCACAATTGGGATTAGTGTTTCCTCCTGTTCCATTTGACTGATTTCCATTATTGGAACCATTCCCACCAGCAGGGGGTCTGCTTCTGGAACGATCTCCTGAAGGTCCGGATCCTTGGTCACATCCGGATTGCCCTCCAGCTGGACTGGAATTCCCGGATGATTGTCCGGTTGTTCCTCCGGACATGTTCCGGGTGTTACCTTTGGACGGACTCGCTCCTGATTGGGATTGATTCCATCCATACTGGGCATACGGGCCATTTGGTCCCCCTAAAGGTGACTGTTGTGGCCATCCGCCGTGAAAGGTGGGAGTGTTTGCCGAGTGGCTTTGTTTAGTTCCACTCGCAGAGTCAACCCCACCATTTCCCGTACCTAGACCAAGAGGTTGGAAGGTATTATCCGTAAATCTAACCTGATGACTCTTTACTTCTTCATAACGAGGTACAGTTGTCTCTGTTACCCCGTCATCGCCCCTTAAAGAGTTCATCTGGTTACTCGTCGTGTATAGGGCAACTCCTGAAACGGTGAAGTCTGATTCAAGAGTGCCTACTGCACGACCAGTATCTTCTAGATACTTTGACATCTGGATAGCTTTAGCTTCCAGTTCGGAATAATCATCCATCATCTTTGTCTGTTTGGCAGCCAAATCTGTGGATTCACGTATCCATTGACCTTTGAGTTTTTCATGTTCATCGGTTTGTTTTTGATACGTTTTCCGAGCATCGTTGAAGGCTGATTCAATTTTCATCAGCTCTTCTTGGTACTTGCCATAGGCCGTTTGAGTTGAATTTAACTCTTGTTTAGTTCTATTCAACTCATCACACAAGGCTCTGTATTCCAGGTCCGCCGTGTATAGTGCATCACGATACTGTTCGTGCTGGAGTTGAAAATTTTGTTTTTCTTTCTCCATTTGATCCAATAACAATTGTTGTTGGCGTCTACAACTTTGATCGTAATCAAGACGTTCTGATATCAACTGTTTGTTTTCAGTCAGAATCTTGTCTCGGGTTCCGGTCAGTGTAATAAGATCCTTCTGGATCTTCTTGTATTCAGCTCTCATATCTTCAAGCTCGTCCATTTTGTTCCTTTCGAATCCACATTTCTGGTGTTTAATTCGAGAACTATATGGTGTTTCAAACATACCTGCACTAGGCTTTGGTACCTCAAATGGTAGTTTACCAAATTGAGCAGTACTTTTATGCATTGGTGCAGGTTTCGAAGTACCTCCTGGCATGAATAAGGAGTCTCCAAATTCATCCAGTTCATCATGTAAGTTTTTTCTTACATCCTCTAACCCATCAGGGTAGTGTTCCAGTGGATTTCTCCACTCTGTACCTTGGGGTGGTGATTTGATTTCACCATCCTCCATCGGGGAGTTTAGCTCGTAATCTGGGCCATTTCCCCTGACTGGGCTCAGCTCAGTCATTTCTGACTGCGCTTACCCGAAGACCAACTGGTCACGGCACCAGTGTAATGGTTCGTCTCGTTAAGTTAGATTAAATCATAACGAAGAGAGAGAAAAGTTTCCGGGTAGGCAACCGAGCTTTTATTTTATAGCTTGCGTTACATACGATCACAGCCTCAGAGGACTACATGCTGCTAGGGCATTCGGTTACCCTTTCGGGTAACAACCTGGTTGAGCAGTGGGTAAACCACTACTGAGGAACCTAGGGCTAGGACCAGCCTTATATAGGGGAAAAGCCCGCGAAACTCAGACCGGCCACATGACGTGTGGCGGACGAGTAGTAGGCCCCCTGGTGTAGTGGATACGAACCCAGAGGCAGGTGCTGCCACCTGCCATCCGGATTCCCCCACCACACCCGAAGGACCTAGGTCTGAGTCTCACGGGTGCATGAACGTTAAAGTGTAAAATACCATACCCTACACTAGCGTTGATCATCTGAGAGATGTGTTTGTGTGTTGCTTGTTCCTTCTATGCCAACCAGGCGTCGCTTTGTGATACCTGTTTGGTACAAGAGCGTGCAATTCCTACTAAGGAGCCGGGCGATCAGCAGAAGGTGGCCATACCAGACATGGAAGTTTGAGGGCTTTGCCCAACTGGAACTACTCGTGTTGTGTTGGTTCTTATAGCTACTAAGCAAGCAAAAGAGCCACCCTTATATACATAAGAAAACGAGCCATTACAGATATATAGACAGGTGATTAGACAGACCAGGGGATATGTACACCATTAAGAATAGACACACTGAGGTTAACTGAAAGATATGCAGCATGAATGAAAGGTAGATGTATGAATAAAGTGGACTGGAACCAGTATGTTAGGTGCAAGTCAAATATGAGGGATGTGCAGAGTTGGGGGGATAGGCACAATGAGGGATAGGTAGGCTCCATGATAGGCATTATTAGGAATAGATAAACCTGAAATAGTAGACATGGTAAGGAATGTACTATTAACCTATAAAGGCTTATATAGCAGACAAACAGTGCAGATTAAAGATGAGGGATGAGGGTCTGAGGAATAGTCACCATGAGGGGTAGGTAAAATGAATGGTAGGCAGATTGAGGATAGGTAGAATAAAGAAAAGAAGGAACAAGTGAGTGAGTGAGTAATGGAGATTTAACGCCATTTCGACAGCTAAGGTCATATTCATGGCGAGAACAACATTACACAATTTCACAGAGGAATTTGTCAGTGCACATGCATATGTGCACCACACACATCCGAGGGGATAGGAAAGAGGAGAAATAGACCCTTTTAAGTGGGCTAGGGAAGCCCGAGAAGGAACAAGTAAGATAAGGTAAGGGGAGGGGAAAGCATTATAAGTTAAGCCTTTTAAGAGACAACCAGATTTTATATATACTGTAGATATTTTGGATTGAAGAGATAGGGTATCATTTTTGGGTACTTTTGGTCAAATTCTGAGAATAATGACCACTATCTTTGAATTAAGCAAGATTTTCTGGTTTATATGGTCCCTTTGTTTCATTTGGTATCCCTTTCATGAAGATACATGATAGCTCCATAAACCCCCTTATCCTTCATAGGGCCCAATACTGAACACACAAGGTCACCTCCCAGCAAATTAGAGTCAGCCATGAATGAGTCTGGGTGACCATGGGTTAAACTATTTTGCGTCTGAACGCAAGGGGTGAGGATGTGTGAGATGTGTGTGAGCTTTACGCACCTCTCACCCATCCTCACTCAAGTGTCCCTAGTGACCAGGGTGAGTCCGGTTTAGATGTGTCAGTCCTGAGTCAGGGCCTTCTAGATGCTCACACAAGGTGTGAGTTATGCGTGAGATTTCCTCCACTTCTCACCTATCCTCACTCAAGTGTCTCCAATGATTAGGGTGGTTGAGGTTTAGAAGTGCCAATCCTGGGTGAGAGCCTTGCAGGTTCTCACACAAAGTGTTCAAAAGTGTGAGGTGTGTGGGAGGTACAACACAAATCACACATACCCACACCAAGCAAGCCCATGAATGAGCTCTCTCAAAACATCAGGCACCATGTGGCACAACCTCACATATGTGACAATAAGTAACTTATTCATTTTCCACAAGGTGGCATATAGATCATTCTGGTTTTACTATACATCCCACTTGGCATAAAAATGTTTTTTTATTTTACATAAAAAATGTTTTTATTTGGTTCTCAAGTTTTCAATGTTTTTTCAAACGTCAAAACATCCCAACAAACAAAAAAAACACGTTAAATGACCTCAAAATAACGTTTCCTGATGGCTTGAAAAACGTTTAAAAAACAGAAATAGATTGCTTGTTTAACCTAAAAACGTTGACTCTAAATAACATAAAAAACGTTTTGGTATAATGTTTTACAACATTTGTTTTCTTTACCAATGGCCCCTGTGCAACCCTTGTGAATTCATCATAAGTATATATATGATTAGCTATGGGATTTTCTACACATCTAATAGTACCAGGTTTTACCCATTAAACAACAAACATTTGAAAACGTTCAGAAACTTCTTATATGGTTTGGATGAAAACGGTTGTATCTAGAACGTTTAAACATATTTTAAAACATTCTGGATGAAAATGTTTCCATTTAGAGCGTATAGAAACGTTTCTATATGTTTCAGTTCAAAACATTCTTATCCAAACCATATTGAAAGGTTTGAAAAACGTTTAAAAACATTATATAACATAAAGAAACCTTTCCTGTGTTTTATGCATGTTCTGTTAGGTGGAAGCACTATGCCATCATTATATAAGTGAATACTCCCATATTTATGGAGATATGGTAAAGGTAAAATGATAATCATCTGATTAATGTAATAGCTACATAAAGTGTTTAACTAATATTTAATACAAAAGCCATAGATCATTATCATTATCATTGGTTATTTAACATTAATATTAGCATCAATTTTGTAGGAATCTTGTGTCCAATCTTCTACACTATTAAATGAACTGAAATGGTCTACCTGCCTGCCCCAACCATACATGTACATGGATTTCTGTACTGTGGTGCATATGGGCAAACAATTATAATCTTCCGTCTTAATGAAGCAGCACCTCTTTTTTAAGATAATAACATGAGCAAATCAATACAATATCTATCACCAAAGCCTATAAATGCTATGGGATGTTTGGAGGGCAGGTACAGGGGTAATTTGTATAAATGAAAAACATTATTAAACGTTTACAAAATGCTGCACAATAAAACATTTGTTTGTAAAGTTTTTTTTAACCCTATTTTGAGTATAAGGTGTGCCTTATACATGAGGTATTATGGTATATTCACATTATAAAGGTCAAATTGATTTGTCTATGGAACATAGCACTGAAGAATCTAGATTTTATGCAGTGAAGTGGCAGTGTATGCCTATGCTCTATGTTGGATCAGAAAATAGAGTGTACAGAGAATCACATGATAGTATATACCTATGAGAAAATGGTAGAAATACTGAGTATTAAGGTAAAATACTTCTTAATGTGTGATAATAGGGGTCTCTGCACAAGGGAGGTTAGACAGAGAATTCTCACTCTACCAAACACATGTTCACCCATGGTCACACATCCTCACACAAGGACACTCAAACAGACACTAGGTGTATGGTGTGATACTACATGCTGCTCTCTGATTGGTCCTTGAGAATTGTGTGATTCTATCCTCCTCTCTGATTGGTCTATGTTCAAATGTCAAAGTTCTTTGTTCATGATAGTAGCAGTTACACCAAGCAGACAGAGGAGGGAGGAGATATTGAGGTAGGTAGTCCTCTTAATTGTTATATCAAGTTTTGCAACTGAGTTATATAGTTCTTGAGTACTCATACAGTATTGCCCACCCTGCCTCTGTAACTATTATTCACATGTATGTCTGATCTAATCTGACTCTTTTCTTTTGAAACAGGTCCCAAAAGGGAGAGAAGTCTTGAATTTACAATACAAATCAACCAAATAGTGTCAGTTTGAGTCTCTGTGCGTCTCTGAGTAACTTTGAGTAATTCTGAGTAACTCATATCATAACATTTCATGCCATCTAGTGAGTCATTCTGAAACCACAGAATAATGTTCAATCAACGTTTTATAAACCAGTTAAATCAACATTGTTTTGAGTCCACATTCTCAATGTTGATCAACATTCATCAAAGGTTATCTGGGAAAACGTTTTCTGATGAACATTGTTTGAATGTTAAACCAACATCTATGAAAAAGCGTTTTCTCAAGAACCCCAAATCAACATTGAAAAAATGTTTTTCAACAAATGTTAGCCCAACTAACCATCAGTGAACGTTAGTCAACGTTCACTTAACCTTTCTTGTTACCTGGGTTTGCTGGGCTAGTTTCATGGGGGGGGGGTAGAGGCGGGTAAAGTTCCAATGCTGATTGAGAGAAGGAAGGAATTATCATCAATGATGTTTAGGAGGTCTAAGAAAGTAAATCCATGTCTCGAATGTCCATATGGCGAAAGTGTTTATAGATGATAATCAATCATTGATTGGGGAAAGGGATTAAGTCTTGGTCAAACGATGCATCAACAGTCTAAAAGGGACTGTGTTCTGTGTTTATTTACCATTTATGAGAATTTCGGCTCTGCATGGGTCATTTTGGCAAATAGGGGTTGGGGTCAGGGATTTGGGGCAACCAGGGGCAAAAGAGAGAGAAAAGTTTTAAAAAGTTCAAAAAATACCCCTTAAATGCCCAGTGGCCAGAGGCAAAAATAAAAACAAAAACAAAAACTGTGTAAAGTCACTTTTTAGGCCTTTGAGTCACCTTTTTTTCAACAAAAGGTCCACTAATAGGAGGGAACTGTCTGATAAATGGATGAATGCCTGGCATTTTTCGATTTTCAAGGACATTCTTGTTCTTTTTTTTGCCCTAAAATGTTGAAAAATAACAGCTGCAAAAAAAAAAAAAAAGGCAAAAATATCAGTGCCGGATCCATAATCCAAGTTTTCATAATAATGCGGCCTAAGGGGTAAAATTTCATTTTCTTTTTTTGGGCACTATCCCTCTGTGGAAATAAACCATCTCTTGAGGACAAATCTAAAAGGATCCAAAGAATCGGAATCTGTGGTTAATTTGACTTGATATCCAGTCATTACTTATATCCATACACAGGTTATAATTAATTTAGATGTGTATTCACTTTGACACTTTTATTTTTCAAGTTCATGTTTATACCGCTATTTGGCTAATAGGTTAACCATTAAATAAACACAGGAAGGAAGGGCTGGGTAAGAAAAGGCTCTGGTCGACCAGGAGTCCAATTTACTTCTCACAACAGTTGCGCCATATGGACCCGACCCACTGGTTTTTATATTAAATCACCTATTTAAGAGGAGTTCAACTACGGGACACTCTTGATTTTAATACATCAGGAGTGTCCAATTTGCTGTATCTAAATCTAGCTTTTGAAGAATGTCACAGCATGGTCTTGTATATAGATTATCCATTTATTTGCATGCTACAATTGTATACTCACACATTTTGTTAAGACCTTCCATTTCCAGCTCTACAGCTTGCAATGTATTGTATGGACTTTTAAATTCTTATACTATTATATTTACCAATGGAATTGCAGTCTTTCACCATGCAGGACATTCGGTCCTGCAGATTTCTAATCCTGCAGACCCAGTTCAATTCTCTCAGGTCCGAAACATAATGAGGATTTAAGGGCATTTTCTGGGAATAAAGAAATATCATTAGGATTCACATGAATCCTGAGAAAAAAATCATAATATGTGAATATGTTTTATGCTGTAAAAAACTTATTATTGGTCCGATTTGAATGCTGTAAAAATTTGCTTGTCACCTAAGGTCTAGGGAGGACAGCCAGACATTTTTGTCCGGCAGTCTGACAATTTCTGTCGGATCTGGAGCCATTCAGACAGCTTTAGCCAGTGTCCGACAGGATTTGGCAAACACTGGAATTGTTGTGAAAATCATTAATGATATTGGCAATAAAGCAAATATCTGTAAAAAGATTAAAGCATCTGTATCTCAGAAATATGACTGGGACCCTTGCATTATTTGTGCAAATATGAAAAGTACATATAATTTTGAAGCTCTGATAAGAATATGCCGAAAACCTGAATAGTTTAAATCAATCCCCGCCAGCCACCTTATAAGGTCCAGATTTCGCGAGTGCTGCCCTGCTTGAGGCAAGGAACTAGGTGTCCATAGGGGACCTTCTCAGGTATGGGTTGCACTACACTAATTGATGGTAGGTTGTAGTTGTTGTTGTTGGAATGATTTTTATCGACCAAAAAAGATACACAATGATAATACAAATATCTCATACCAATAAAACAGTTCAATACACAATTAAGTTGGAAATGTACATGACAGGCAATTAGGCATGATTTGATAAACACTAACTCTATCAGCAACAAGTTTGACAATATGACAATACTATTCTCTGTTGACTGTTACTCATATTGGAGGATGACATCACCACTCCATACACAGTTTCTCTTCCAGTGTTATTTGGAACTACATATCACAAATCACATGTTTGATTGATGCATTCACCACATCAAATAAACTACTTCCACTGTTAACTGATGAGTCACCAGCCATTGATCGATTCATAAATTACATGTTACACATATGACAGGTTAAATTACATCACATAGAAGAATATGTAAATATTAATTTCGATGTCATATCAATGTGCGCATCTGTACCTAGGGATCTAAGTCAATTTGATAGATCCCCTAAAACCTTTGAGGTCACGGGATTGTTGCTGCTCCGCAGTTAGTACCTGCCAAAGTTGGTTGCCTCTATAAAGTGGACTATTTCTAAATAGCGCACTACGTGGAATTTCCACTTTGAGGCGAACCTTATCATGACCTCTCAACACTCTTTGTGGTTGGGTCACATTTTCAGCCTTAGAGGAAATGCGGTACATGGCACATAGCAGATGCTCTTTGCACCTATATAATAATTTTTGACATTTACATACTTCATGCAACCTTGTCCTACTGATATCTCTAGGGTCATAAATTTTCAGGCAAGTGCGCAGGCAGTGGTTTTGTATGGTCTGCAATCCAGATATATCATTCACCAGGGAACTATCAACTCCCAGATCCCCAGAGTCTAATATTGGGAGCACCATCTGCTTGTACAGTCTTAAGGATAAATCCTTATCCATGTACCTTCGGTGGCTTCTTAGATGTTTCAGCCTACCTCTTGCATTCACAGCCACTTTCTTGCAATGCTCAGAGAAAAACAGGAATCTGTCCATTACCACACCTAAGTAGTTGAAAGAATATACACTTTCAAGGACATTTTTTCCCAGTCTGACTTCACATCCAGTCAGGTCAGGAATGTCCCTGTCTGAATAGACCCACAATACCTTGGTTTTCTCCACATTCACCGTCAATTTAAATGTGTGGCACCACCTAGCAATTCTATCTAAATCTTCTTGTTGTTTCCTACAAATTTCCTCAGGGACTTTACCGTACGTTACAATAGCCAAATCGTCTGCATACATAAAGTAGTCTGAGTTTTCAATAACATCAGAAATACTATTGATATAGGCCAAGAAGAGCAACGGAACGAGCACTGAGCCCTGCGGCACTCCGCATCCAATAGTCCTGACCTCTGACACATGACCATTGGCCATGGTGGTCTGTGTGCGACTTTCTAGATAGCTTTTAAACTAGTCTAGAGTATCAGCTACACATCTCAGTATCAGTAACAGTAATGTGTGATTTACCGTGTCGAATGCCTTCCTTAGATTCAGAAATACCACAGAAGCCATCTCTGTCCTATTTCTAGCATTGTATAGGCATTGCACCAAACCATACACAGCATCAGTGGTCGACCTGCCAGCTCTGAATCCAAATTGTTTGTCATTCAACAGGTTATTGGACTCTAGGTGGTTCATTAGCTGTGTATGTACCACCCGTTCCACTAACTTTGATACACAATTCAGTTGACTCACCGGCCGCCACTTAGTCACTTTAGATAGGTCACCAGCTTTAGGGAGGGGAACTACACATGCTTTCTTTAGTACATCAGGAAATTGGGCACTTAGTATAGAGCTATAGATCAAGTTCATAAGTATGAACTTGATCAATAGCTCTATACTAAGTAACACAAGGTAGGCCCGTACTGAAGGGTGTTGTACAAAGATTATTAGTCTAAAGTCGACGGTGGAAATGTAAGGGACAAGTCATTTATTGCCAGGTGGGGGGGGGGGGGGTGTTAGATATAGGAGGGGGGTCATTTTGCAAAAAAAAAAGAGCCCTTTGGTGGGGGGGGGGGGCAAAACCCAATAAACCTTCACCCTGGAGGTGGAAACTAAATCTGGGCAATTCAAATACCCATTGTGACGTGTCATTCCACACACATATTCATCTAGCCCCCCCAGTTGGCTATAAATGACTCGTCCCTAAATTAATCCTAATAGTGTATACGACGAGGATTGAGTGCTATCTAAGACTGAATTTGATGTTAGATTGCCCCTCTGAGCTGAAAAGGTGCATGATTTTCGTATGTCTGCACGGCCAATAGAAAAAAAAATCAAGTCATAAAAAGACGTCACTGAAGGGTCTCATTTTGTTGGACTCTAAAACATCAGGAATATTTTATTTTGGCCGATATCCTATATAGAAATAAAGAGAAAACAATTAGCGTCGTGTAGCCTCTGCCTACATTGAACCACTGCAGGGCTCTATGGGAGCCGTTTTCACGGCACTTCAGCGGTGCAGGTGAACGGCCTACATTATTATTTATAGAAATTGAAAAAAATGGAAAACAAAATAATTGCTGCTGTATTATGTAAATTTAATCATAACGACTTATTACACTGACATGATATTGTTGGAGTCAGGGTGACTTACCACAAACAGTAAAGCTGCAATGAAAGACAACGTATTCAGATGTCCTTCTTTATAGACAGGCAAATTTTCCACAATAAAGATGATTCGTTTATCACAGCTTGTGGGTCACTGTTAAACTAGCACATAGAAGTCAGTCCATATAGAAAGTGTATCTGCAGCTGGTGTAGTAATTGTAATACATCCACACGTACATCCAGAAGATAGGCCGCGTCTTCATGCCCTGTCTGTGGAGGAAACGCTTGCTTCTACTATATATACATACCAAACGGTTACGATGGTGGCATTGGTTCTTTGAAATACAAAAACTTCCGGGCACCGTTTTGGGTGTGTTGTCGACACTTTCATTTATAAACGACGGAAAAGAAAACCATTAGGTACGACCCCTTGAACCCGCTTATGCTGCTGTTGTTAATGCATTCTTCATTTTTTAGTCATCGGACAACCTTTCCTGATATATTTAAAATCAATGGCATACGTATCAATTCACTCTGACATTGCATAAGGCAAAAAAAGGTGTGTTTCCAGTAACCGACCGACCCTAGCAAAACAGGACCAAACAAATTCTTTTGCTGGTTTTGAAGAAACAGTTGTCAACTTTTTCCATCATTATTTTGCAATGAAATCAAAGAATTTGATACATCCATTGATATATTCCCAAACATGTCCTATACATATATATATATATATATATATATATATATATATATATATATATATATATATATATATATATATATATATATAAAGCGACCTACCGACCGTACCTTTTCAAGTTATGTTACTGGAAACACACAATATTATATTTTGCCTAAGTATGATGTTTGGTTGATTTTGTTCCCCATTATAGTGAGTGAGTAGTGAGTAATAGATGTTTAACGCCATTTCGACAGCTAAGGTCATATTCATGGCGAGAACTACATTACACAATTTCACAGAGGAATGTGTCAGTGCCCGCGCATATGTGCACCACACCCCCCATTATAGTGACACAAGCCTAAAGAATCATGTGCACGGTATTATGAAATCAGTCTCTTTCCAAGAGCTTTATAAATCTGGAATAGATCTTCTGAATAAAACGGCATGGTCTTTGCATCATTGAAGAGCATGTCTGCTGTGGCAGAGGATTGGCCTTTGATCAATCAAGCCGAATACTGAATATTATTTGTCGTAGTTGACGTGTGGACCGCAATGATATAATATAGTCGAATCCCACTATGAGAACAATGGTTCAGAAATGAACGTGTGTGAATTTGGGGGAGGTTACTTTATATCATGATTATGTTTGGTTATTTTTCTCAAGAACGCCTAAAAAATATTTGCAGTTGCCACCCTCTATAATCTCTATGTTTATAAGGGTGTAAATCAAGTGCTACTAAGGGTTTCCATTAGATACTAAAGTGTTTGAGGTTTGCATCTTTCCATTTCAAAAGACTTTGACAAGACGTCTGAGGCCAATATTCTACTGGGCCCCATCGCCCGATTTTACTTCAGGAAATGTATGGCCAAAGTCGGTTAAAGGTGCACAGTGTAATACCTATAGTCCACTGGGCCACTCGGTCAATTTTGGAAATACACTTCATACACAAAAGTCGGCCGAAGAGGCCGTTTTTGTCTAGTGACATTTGGCCTATAGCCCTTGATCTTTTGCCTCGCTATATATAAATCATAGATGGGTTATTGTAAAATATATAATATCACACTTTTAGACAGCTACAATAAAGGTACACAAATTACATAATGACATGTGGTAAGTTCGGTGGAATACACATGGCGTGATGCATGTGCACAATGATAAAAAGACGACGTTATGTAAAACTGAGATGACGTTTAGGTATACAGCATTTGATAAAGTAAAGTGAATACCTCAAGATGGATTAGCTGGGAATTATTACAACCCCAGCTTATGGATTTCGGGTCCCATTTTTCATGGAAAATGGAGAAATAATACACCAAACCTGGTCAGTCGAAAGCACGCAGTACATGATATAATACATAAGGATATTTTTTCACGTGCCTGTGTTAATAGTTATCAACTTCACCACTGTGCCTAAAGCAATGTGAAGTAGTTGGTTAATGACAATGACATAGCCAAGCAACACCGGCTATAGATCTAGTTCTTCAACAGTAGCCATAATTGAAATCGTATACACCGGTATATGACTTAACAGATATTCATTAATTCACATATGAATTGCGTGTATACGTTGTCTTTCATAGGACGGACCATATATAAAGGCCAAATCCCACAACGTGAAAATGACCATAGAATCCTTGTGATTTATGCATGCAGTGTTCCTTTGCCGATATTGGAGGGTAATATCGTCTAAGAAGGGCCTATAACGGCTGAGGAGCCTTGCCAAAGTCTTGATTTTTATAGACTAGAACGTATCAAATACTTTTGATATTTTCTTCAGAAAAGGTCAGAAATCTCTGTGAATTTGTCTGAGGTCATGATTTACCAGCAAAGAGATGTATTTCACAATGCTTTACTGCACAATAACAGCAATTGAACCAAAATCACAGAGATCCAGCGGTCAAAAACAGCAATAGAATCAAAATCACAGAGATGTACTGCCCAATATTGGCTAGCAGTGGGACTTAGAGTAGGGAATAGTGGGGTGAGAACCCTTGTGATTTAGGAAATTGACAAGAGTCCATGACTGCCTATGTCCAGAATCACAGACATTTCAGACCCATTTTCACGTAGTGGGATTTGCCCTTAACTGTGGAGGGTCGATAATGCTGTGTATCTACATGGAGTATTGTGGGATCTGAGACGAATCTTAAGTGGGTACATTTGTTTCGAAAATCCACAATAGGCCACTCCAAAATTACAAAAAAACAAAAACGTCTGTTCAGACTTTGTTGAATTTTCTAAAACTTTTCAGAAGAATACGCAGTATGAAATAGACAGATGTCGTGACTGGTATCAAATTACAGCTTAGGCTCTCAGAAATACAGCTAGATATGCGTGATAAACAGGGTTCTCACAGTTTTAAAATGTTAATAGCCATTTCCATTTCAATATGCATTTTACTCATATGTGGAGAGCCGCAGAGCATTTTTTCTCAGACTATTGCCGGAAAAAAGAAGAGAAAAATAAATGAAATTTCATCTTCTTATTTTTTTTGTAGCCCAGCAGTTTTTTTCATTTGCTCCATAGCATTGCCAGATTTCCACAGGGTGGTGGTGAGATAGTCAGTGGGGAGAGATTGTGTGGATGCATAAAATGTTTTGCATCCCTTCCCTCCAGAAGATGCAATATTTTCTGACCCACCGCTCCCCTCAGGGAAAACATTTGCCTGCCATTAAAGATATTCGCAACAACAGTGGCAAGGACGAAAGGGGGGCTACCAGAGAAGGTCTTTAACTTTTTGAAAAAAAGGGGGTATAGTGAGTTTGATGTGAGATCACAGAGTACCAAGTTGTAGGGCGGCCAGTTTGGGGCCCACCCTCTGTTCCAGCCTGCCTTTGTAACGCATCATGACATCATCCTGGATGGCCATGACATGGTATTCTGTGCACGTGTACTTGGAGTCTACCTTGCGCCAACTGTCGAAATGGCAGCGTTTGTAGTGCTGGTTTAGGGCGTACTTAGAGTTCACCTCAACGCTGATCATACCTGTAACGTACATGTCTGAGGCCCTCCAGCAGGCGTGGTTGTGCATGGTGACACACGTTCGGGGGCTGATGATAGATTTAACAGCATAACCACGACCACTCACTGGGGCACGACGTCTGTGCCTCAGCGTCAGGAGGTGTGGAGACTGAGAGGTATCTTCACCCGGGGTGTCCAGAAAGAAATAGCTGTTAGGAAATATAAAGTGTAGTAGCGAATTTGCCACCTTGTATTTCCCCTCTGTGTAAATCTCGTCTATCATCTCTGTATAGGTATCAACATTACGTGGAATGATCAATTCATCAAAGTCCGTCACAACAATCCTCCTAAACCTGTACATGTTCCTATACATGCAATCATTTATCACTGGTGACATGTGCATGTGTATGAGCATTTCTGAAACTCCAGACAGGAAGTTATGTGACTGGCGGAAGTCAACAAATCCCTCACGGGCATATTCAAGAAACACTTTTGAGGAGTCATGCTCCAAACTGTTGTTGTAGACAGTGACACCTGATACACCCAAAATACGCAACATTTCCATCCATTCAATTACGCGGTAAGGGTTTTGTTGCCAATAGGTGACTGAGATACAGGCCCCAAAGTCGTGCACCTGTGCAGGCCTCTCTGGTATCTCCAACGGCACCATGGCGGTGGTGCGCACCTGCTCACTGTCCACGATACCTACCATGTCAGGCACCTCCTCATCCGACATCCTACACGTCATGAGGTACTCCATCAGCTTGGTGGGCCGGTACTTTAACCTGACACCAATCCCTATGGGCGCTGGCAGGATCCTCTGAAACGTGTGCCTGTTCCCCAGTTTAAAATAACTAATGCAGTAGAGCACATCGGCCTTGTGCAGCTCATCGATAACAGCGATAATGCGGATAACTGGCAGAGTTTGTAAGGTTTTCCTATCATCATAGAATGCAGAATATATGTAGCCCTCCTTGGGGAAATTCTTGTCTGTATCTTTAATAGCTACCCACGTGCCATTGGTGGATTCTCTCTTTGCACGAAGACGTAAATTGGTACCTCCTATCTGATAATGTTCACTCTCTTCTCTTTGGTATGCCCGCATTTGTACTGCACTCTGGAAGTAGTTGACTAGAGGTATGCTAACCAACAAGCCAATCACAATAACTAGAGTTAGACGATGGCACTTCTGGAAAATATCCAAAACAAGGGTTTAATGTTAACAATAATCGTAAAGAGATGTCTAATATATTGAAGTTAAAAGGTGAATATATAAATCGCAAAAACTTGACTGTAAAAATCACATTGTGGAATTTTACCTACAGGTAAACTACAAGAACTCAGACACTATGAATGAATGACTATCCCGGGCCATTTAAGCATGAATAACTTTTCAATACTCAGACGTCTACCATTGAGATCTCTTTATAAATTAGCTCCACCCATTTAGTGTGGGTGGTCGAACATCGGCATTTCATAAGCGCTATAATCGATTTATATTCTACTTCTGACCTTTGGACAACATGGATCCATAGAGTCATTTAGACTCTATAGGTTATTATTCATACAGAGTCCAGTTTAGTCCCGTCTGGTTGTTGTCATCTAATCGGTGTTCCAAGAGAAACTGTCTTGCACTGTCCGAGACCGTCGGCGTGTATATTTGTCAGTAAAGGTTAGAGCTGGATAAACAGTTGAATTTATTCTAGTCTGAAACCGGGGTTCTTGTTCGTTTACATGCATGCAAGTCAATCTTTCCCTGGCTATGACCCAACGTCCAAAGAGGTAGACAGAAATAGGTTGAACATGTATCTTAGTCAGCCATCTCTTTCATTAACACCTCACTGCCCCCCCCCCTGTAGTCCAGAGTAGAACTTAATGAACACATACTTTTACCTATAATGAAGCTAAATGGAGGAGAAAAAGGATACACTTTACGTATGGATTTAGCTATATTTCTGTCAAAATTAAAGTCAACTTCATATCACGGATAGATAAAGAGGTTTTACTATGTATCCTCTGAACTTTATCGACCCTCATTAATGAACATTACTACATGTAGCAATAAAAAAGTGTTGCTTAGCGTTTAGATCCATCCATCCTCCTATTTATGCATACAAGGAATTAGCACAAGTATTTCAAATATCCGAAAGGCTTCTTTAATAGTAGACTTGCAAGAGGGGCACAGACAGGGCCCCAGTCCACCTTTCTTACCGATATAGAGTTGATAAAGAGGTATACCAAGACCCAATTTCAGGGGGTCTAGGGCGCGGGGGCACATGCCGCCCCAGGCCATCCCCATCAACAAAGGTATATATATGCATGTATATCTTTGTTGTTGCTGTCTCTAAATAATGCGGGTATATTTCGATCTAACTACCCGGAAGTGTTCCTTGACAACTCGCAATTTGCCATACTGGCATAATCAAAATTTCCCATGCTTTTTGTGGACAACATAGAGTTATCTATAGACGTATAAACACCAAAAAATGTAAAGTTACTAAGGTTTTCTAATTGAGGAGCATTCCACCAAAGAGTGAAAACCTGTAAAATTCAAAATGTCTGCCCTGGCGTAAACTCTTCATCTTGACAATCCAGAAGAAGTCAACATGAAGAGTGTGTGCCAGATAAATTTGACAAGTTTTGCATGGTTTATTTAATGCTGTTCGCCTTGAAGACCCTGTTTCTTTCCAATGTAGTCACCGGGTTAGACTTGGATCTTGATAATGAGTATTAGACCAAGTGGGACCCAGTCTGTCATAGTCGCGTATGCAGCTATTCACCAGATGCACACCCACACTACTCCTACCAATTGTTTTCCATGAAAGGACTGCCCCAAACATTAGATCCAATGATTGGCTTTGACTGACTATGGGTTTAAGACACAAACTATTTTGCAAAACGATTTTGATTTATTTTAGTCCGAGAATTTTCATGGAACATCCATGTAGGACAAATCAAATTGATGTAACGATAAAACATTCTAATTTGTTATAGATTTGCTACATTTACATTCAGTCTCAGAGCTCTTTCTTTCCAATGACCCACTACATCTCATCATACTTTGGTGACGTCTCATATGTTCCTCACGAGTTAGGTGAAACAAAGAAATTTAATATAAATACAGTAAAAGTAGACAGACTTACCATAGCAACAAGGAGATAATAAAGAAATCATAGAGTTTTCCGTCAAATTACTGCTGGTATGCACTGTCTCGTCAATAAGTTAGAGTTACAGCAACTCACAATCACTGAAGAACTTGCCACACATCCAAAAATAACTTTCTTATTTTAAGAAATTATTTCTCATTTTAAGTAAAATTAACTTAAAACAAGTTTGTCCGCCAGGTAACAAAATTTTACTTGAAATCTTGGTATGTCCAGCTTACTTGAATTAAGAAATACAATCTTAAGATATAAATTCTTGAATCAAGTAATTTATTCTCAAATCAGGATTCAATTTTCTAGAATATTTCTTAAAAGAAGTAGATAATTCTCATAGAAGAGGATTATTTTAAAATAGACTTACTCATACATTTTCTTAATATAAGTTATATTTTCTCATTTCCAATATTTCAAAAAAACATTAATTTCCTTGTTTGTAAAGTGGATATGATTTTTATCTATTATGGAAATGCTTTAGATGGAATAGAAGGTTATCAGTATAGGTGACTCAGTGACAGAGGTTCATCAGATTACATGCAGCTCTTTGAAGCCACATTTTCTTAAGTGAATAAGACCTTTATTCAAAGTCTTTGACTTAATGAAAGGCTGTGGCACATCCTACCATTACATTATCATATCATCTACGCAAAAGGTGTTTAGCTTCCTTTATGCCTTGAATTTCCCTCAATCAAATATCAGACCAATGGACCTGATTCTAAATAAATTCCAAATAAGTTTCCTTCAGTTTTCACTTTATCTTACCACATCTAATATTTTAGGACCGAGTTTAAGCTAGGAATTTGTACTTTGCATTGCAAATAATTCACCATAACAGGTAGTGCTGGCACCTAGTGGCAGACTAGATAATTTCCTCATTTTAAGAAAATAATACTTATCTGGCATGTTAGAAAATATTCCTTGGTTAATTTCTAACAAGATCTTAGTTCTACCTTTTACTAGATGTAAGAAAACACTTCTAGTTTAATAAATCTCATATTAAGAAATTAGACTTTCTTGTTTTAAGATATAAGATAAATAATGTTACCTGGTGGACAAAACTACCAATTTTGAGAAATTTTCTTAAGAAAAATAATCTTGAAAACTCAAATCAAGATGGCAGCTCAAGATTTGTTCTAAACTTGATTTTTCTTAAAGACAAGATGACTGGTGAATCTTATAACCAGAATTTTTCTCATAACTAGAAAAAATTTCTCATATCAAGTTTATTTTCTTGGATAAGAAAATTATTTTTAGCTGTGTGCACAATCTGCCACAAAACCCAAGGACTGGATTACCTGCCAGAGAAGCCTAACGCCCCACTTCCCATCATATCATCCAGGCTGTATGTAACCGACTACTGACCTTATCTGAGTTGGTCGGTTTTTGTTAGTAATGACAAGTAGTATCTCGATCTATATGTACTCAAATACTTACAATGTTGCGTCATACAAGACTATATACATCAATGAGACGAAATACGAATTATATCTCTATATTTGCCCGATAAAGATTAAATTGTTTAAATAAAAACTTAGGCCCAATGAAGGTATGAATTAGTCCATCTCAATATTTGGCAGCAGAGCATTATCAAGCTTCCCTCTGTACTATAATTTCTATCTATCAATATCCCAACCTGTATAGGTTACTACGTGAAAATAGACAGAAAGTGCTTGTAAAGCGTTGGTTCCACTGCCAACGTCGGGCGAATTTTCGCCAATTAGACGATTTATGATATTGCAAACGTATAGAAAAAATCGGTGGGATTTGCAAAAAAACTCGCCTGACCGATCGCTGTCGAGCCGGCTCTTTAGAATCCTTCCCAAAGTGGTGTTATACGAGTATTAGTAGTGGAGAATATCAAAATATTTATATATTTTTTCTTACAGCAGGCCAGAAGTCTCTTTGATAGACTCTAAATTCTTATGAATTACAGGAAAACAAGAGTTTCTAGAAATGATAAGAGGTCTGTTGATCTATAAATCACAATTCAAATTCCACACACTGTCGTTATAAGAAAGTTACACTTGTGATATATACATGTAAAACCACTACATGTGTACTGCACACTATATTTATAAATCACAACCCCCAAAGAATTCAGTTAGATGCAACTGTGATTTGAACATCAAATGCTCTGTTGATTGTAATGGGCACCAGTCTGAAAAGTAATGGAATTCACAGAGAATTCCATCCCAATATCAGCAGAGGTGACATTAGAATCCTTGTGATATAGGATATTAGCTGGAGTCCACGGCTGCCCATATCTAAAATCACAGACATTTCAAACTCATTTTTCACATAGTGGGATTTGGTCTTAGCATGCAGATTTGAACATCAGATGGGATCAGGAACATGAGAGGATGACAACGAAAATACTATTCACAAATAGGAGTAGTAGATTCGATGTAGTCTTGAGATTCGATGACCAGTTCTAATTCTGTCTGAGATTACAGGGGGTACCTACGTTCATAAATCACAATATTGCTTAGAGGCATTTCATATTTCAATACACGGTAGAAGACTTATACATGTAGTAAACAGTAAGATGTTGTACAAAAGGTTGTAGCCTAAAGGTTGCTGCTACTGTATCAACATTAAAAGAAATATTGTTCAAATACCCTGCAATATAGAATTTGAACTGTATATATTTGAACGGCAGCGATAATATATCCAAATACCATATACTCTTGTGTGACTTTCAATACATCAGTTCGTACGAGTTCAAATGTGAGTACACGATATGTTAAGACGAAATATGAGTTTTTGCATGATTAGAAGCACAGCCATGTTTGAAATGTAAATATATCTTGGCAATAAACCATAGTTTTAGTCATAAAGCGGCTAAGCCCAGGGCTTCAATCTTTGGTTTCATGGCTTTATATAGCTGCTCCTTATAGCGTAACATGATATTGTCCTGGACGGCGTGACTGAACATGGTCTTACAGAGGCCGTCCTGGTGGTCCCACTCGTCAAAGTGACACCTCTTGTAGTGCTGGTTGACTCCATATTCAGGCTCCACCTCTATGAGCAGGTCACCGGCGCCGTACAGCTGCGTCTGCCGCCAGCAGTAGTGGTTGTGCATGGTGGTACAGGAGAGCGGATCTATGATGGATTTTATAGCATAACCACGCTCACTGACCGGCACCTTCATTCTGTGCTGCATCGTCAGCAGGTGCTGCGACTGGGTCATATCCACACCTGGCATGTCTATAAAGAAGTAGTTATTGCGGAACAGGTAGTGCTTAGTAGGGTGGCCATTCTCAGGGATCTGTTTCTTGTCTATCTCCTGTAGCATTTCGTAATAGTTATCCACATTACGTGGGACGATCAGCTCATCCCAATCAGTGACAACGATCTTCCTGAATTTGAACATATTCCTGTACATGCAGTCATTGATAACAGGGGACATGTGCATGTGGATGGTGAGTTCACCTTCATCTGGCATGAAGTTATGTGACTGCCGGAAGTCAACAAATCCCTCTTTGGCATATTCAAGAAACACCCTTGAGGAATCATGCTCCAAACTGTTGTTGTAGACGGTGACACCTGACACACCCAAAATACGCAACAACTCTAGCCATTCAATTATGTGGTATGGGTTCTGTTTCCAATAAGACACCGAGATACACACCCCAAAGTTGCGCGGTAGTGCAGGCCGCTCAGGAATCTCCACTGGAATCATGGAGTCTGTTTGAGTGTTCATATTCATGACAATGCCGACTATGTCAGGGATCTCCTCGTGTTCCAGTTCACATGTCAGCATGTACTCTATGAAGACCTTGGAGTGGCGTTGTACACCAGCACCCATGTCCTCCCTGATGACGGGCACGTATTCCACCCTATTGGTGGTCTTGTAATACAGAATACAAAACATGTTCAGCTTCCCAAATTCCTCCATCACTGTGATTATTCGCACCACGGGAAGCCTCGCCAATGACTTGCGATCGTCATAAAATGCTGAATACATGTAGGCCTCCAAGGGGAACCTAGACCCAAAGGTCCTCCACTGCCCATCCGTATTTTGTCTTTTGCCACGCTGGTTCAGAGCATGTGGTATACCCAGGGCAAGGCGGTCATTCGACTGCCCAGCAGGGTCGTAGAACATACTACTGTCAAGGATAATTGGTTTTTGTGCCCCATTCTTGTCGTTTAAGAGAGGTCGGAAAATCAGCAGACATACCAAGATGCCCAGTAAAATCACAATCGCTGCCCGGGGGTACTTCTGAAAAAAATATCGACCAAAAATATCACAATCACTCAAGTTATCTAAATAGTTTGTGAATTAGGGTGTGTGGTTCATTCTGGAAGAGTTGTCTTGCTATTCTACATGATAAGATATGATTGCAATCTTCTTTCAAATTACGCTGGACCATGGATGAATGAAGTTGACATTGGGAGCTTAGAAAAGTCAGTGGATTAATTTGTCGAAACCACCTGCAGGCTGCATGTTCTATAGAAGAAAAGAATGGCATACAATTGCAACGAATTACAGTAAATCAAGAATGTATAACAAAACAATAACAATATTCTTTTCACAATAGTTGTTCTAAAACATCTGGGCTGTAAGTCAGCATGCATTCATTATAGATGGTAGATTCATTACAGATGCCATACCCTAATACCTATTTAGTTGATTAGCTAATGGGCCGACATGAAGTATGTGTGATCTAAATAATCCCCAAGATACAATTAGGCTAGATATAGAGGTATGAAATTAAATACTTGTATATATAATACATGTATATATACATGTATTAGGCCAAGAAAAATAAAAGGTGTGTTTCCAGTAACATGGCTCAAAGAGCTAGGGTTGGTAGGTCGGATTCTTTTTACATTTATATAGGAAATGTTAGGGCACATATCAATGGATGTATCCAATTCTTTGATTTCATTGTAAAATAATGATAGGAAAATGGCAACTATGAGAGAGGGGAAGAACACAAAAAGGATACAGGAGAAATCCTCAAAAAGTAATGAAAATTTCTTTAAAATATGAAAAAATGAGACAAAATTCTTCAAAATCACAAAAAAAAAAGTTTTTTTTGCCCCTGTTTTGCTAGGGTCGGTCGGGTTACTGGAAACAAACGTTTTTTTTTGCCTTAGCTGTTGAGACTAACATTCATTTTGACGGAAAACTTAATGATATACCTATTTAACATCTATCCCAATGTATCCCAGCTTCTATTATTAACCTTCATGTCTGTCAGATCAGAAACAAAGGATTGTTTATAAGTGTCCACAACACAACATGCACCGTTATTCGTTATGTTCGAGTATAATGGCAAACAAACATGCATTCGTGTCCAAGTCCGTTTCAGGGAGAAGGGATTTTCCATACTAAGAAAGTACAATTTCACCATTACCTGTACGACTGTTTTCAGTCCATAGAATAAATTGAACTCAAAACCCATTGCATGGTACATACAAAAGTTCTAAAAAACAACTATGACAACCTCCTCTATGATTCCTAAAATATTTTGCAATAGCATACTGAGGCAATATTGTACTAAGTTTGAGTACGCTCATTTGTGACTATGCCCAACATAATACGAGATCTCGCATATAGTGAGAAATGTATTCAAGAGATTGATTAAGCATATGATGATGTATATTGTGAGTTAAAAGTACACCAAAGGTTTAATAGCCGATTGGTTAATTGTGGGCCTACAAATGTAGCAAACCCACATGAGTGGACTCCTAATATTGCAATGGCACGGTTGTTTTAGGTACCTGACCTTCTAATAAGACAATGGCACATCAGTTTGAACTCCTAATAAGTATAGGTCGGAGAGGTATTACATAATACACTATGCGGGCATGAGGGCTGTACTACCAGAGAGGCATCCTACATAGGTGTGACAAACATAGACTTGCTAGGTTTAGCACTAGTTTAATGTGAGGTCATAGATCTACTTAGTAGTATTACTATTAATAAAAGACTTGCCAAACGGACCAGCATCAGTCCAATCCAATGATTTTAGTAGCTGATCTATAGTAGAGAAAAAGTAGTTGTTTTTGTGATGACGATCATGCCGACCTAAGGTAGGGTAAAATTGGGTAGTATCGCGCACCAAGACACGATATAACCAAAATGAAAGCCCCTTCGTGAACCACAGCAAGCCAAGAGTCCCTGATATGTTACCCAATGGTCGACACTAGTGTCAGTATCCATCCTTGGCAATGGGCCTACAACAGGATGCCCTGGTGGTGAGAGAGGGCTGTACCAAAGTCAAAGACTGCAGAATCATTTGGGTTATATCGTGGCCCTTTGGGTTATAGCGCGCAATCCACGATATAACCCAAATGTGATGTAACTTCCCATAGAGCCTATATCGTGCACATGCATCCTCACCTTTAGCTGTGATTTAGGTGTGAAACAAAAAGGGTCAGGGAGAATGCTGTCACACCTGCCAGGTGACGACTAGCATCCTGATTTTTCTACCAGTCTTGTATTATGTCAGTGGCTACCACGTGACTGATTTTCTGCATCTTAGATATGTTATAACTTTTTTATTTATATCCTTTACCATGTGCATGATATAACAACATGATATGCGCGATATAAGCTTTGTTTCAGTTACCATTGTTTTCTATGGAAATCTATGATTAAGTACATGCTACAATTACGAGTCTGACAGCTTTATGTTGTTAATAAGCCCAGAAAATATAGAGAGAACCTAGGGAAGCAAACTGCATTGAAACATATGTGGATATAATGAGGGCATCTACTTCAAAAAGAAATTTTGCAAAATCTTTAAAACTTTTGCAAACAGGGCCTTGTAAGTGCAGATGCACGATACAATAAGGTGCACGATACTACCCAATTTTACCCTACTATCTGGGTAGTTTCAATTAGCCGAGCAGGTCAGTAGAAATCAGGCTACTCGCAATTATTTGAGCTCATAGCCATCAGAGGGATGACTGATGTTGCTAGGCCATTAGTAATGAGCTCTAGATGAGTCAGGTAAATCAGTAGATGGCACCTCTGAAGTTTCAGTTGATGTCGTTAAAGAATATAGATATGTTAGTTTAGTTATGATTCACCTTCATAAGGAGACTTGGTTGTGGTCTTAAGTTAAGACCGTAGGAAATAAAGCTATTGAGGGCGATAGATTCTATTAAGATAGGGCTTAAAGATAGTAGATAGGATAATGCGAACGGCACCTGGTGGAAAAAATTGAAACCACCAAATATGACCAAATATTTGCTCATGTTCCTAACTTACATGTCATAACCATCTTACAATTTCTCATAGGCGGCTATAGACCACCAAACTTCAATTTTCTCCAGTGGCCAAGCGGACCCCGTGACCTATGTTTTTTTTTTTTTTCTATTTTTTCTTCATTTTACCTAAGTATCAAACTAACATCCCTAACAGTTATTAAGAAAATCAGGCTGTCCTAAAATCAGGGCACTTTAATGTCCTTGGGGGGATACCATTATATAATTATGCTGTCCTTAAAGTGACCAGTATAGCAACACTTTCCTTATCAGGCCACCATTATACATGTATCATAATGCTGTCCTTGACCCTTTTGTGCCCAGAATTATTTGAGATTTTAAATTATTAAACAAGTGAATCACTTGGTTGAGAGGACCATGTGTTATTTTGATGTCTTTTTATTTGGGCTCTGCATTATATTGTCTGAATTTTCATAACTCAGTGAAGACTTTCAGTTAAGGACATGGCATTTCTGGTCAAGCCTGGTAACCATAGTTACTGTAACATTGTATTTGTTGTCATTTTGTCTCTCTTGTGCTATATTTCCATAATCACTGATAATCCCTGCAATCCTGAGACCTTACAGAACTTTCAAGGCTTTTCTAGCCGAATGTGTAGTGCACTCAATAAACATAATGTGCTAGTAACGATGCATACATTATCTTTATGGATATGAACAGTTCTTGTAAAATCTAATTGGAGTATGGGAAATTAGGTGTATATGATCCAGCATCATTTTGGTATCATGTCAGATCGTAGCTCTCCCGAGGGTTGAACTCTAATGAATCACATAGTATGACAGCTCATTTTCACATTTAGACTCCCTGTGCCTGATATAATGGGAATGAAGCAAAATGGATGGTTGTATTATAATAAGGTCATGACCATTCTAAAAAGGGTTTAACTTTACAGATTGGACCAAGAGAAGTATTTGGATGATAAGTTCTTTCAATGCATTTGAGCCCACAATCGAGCTGTAATGTGCGTTTTGGTACCTAAGGGTTAAAGGGTTAATTACATGTACTAGTATAGCATTGAGCTGTTTTGTTGGGTTGATGTTATAACATAATGCTGCAGTTCTGGGTTAACATTATAAGATGATGCTGTTCTTAAAGGTTTAACATAGTAGTATAATGGAATATAATATATGCTTAACAGATATGCGCTAGATCCTTGTGTTTAAGAAATCCAATATGGCCACCACACACGGGAAACAACAGAATCAGGTAATCCAATTGTTCCAATGGTCAAATTGTTCCAATGGCCAAATTGTTCCAATGGCTACTAACATCCACCTAATATCTTTTCAACATCAAAAGATGAAAAGATATGGGCTAGCTGAGAAAGGCATACTTTGACATGCAAGAAGCTAAGGCCTGATGCCCCGATGAATATAAGGCTATTTCTCTATTCGATATCAATGCTAAGTCACCCTGAGCCAGTTGTCTCGTAACCATATGAATTCTATAAGGGAGAAATTGCATGCAAATTAAAAAGTACCGTAGTACCCTGCATATAAGGCGCCCTCAAGACACACCTAGATATGTAGGAAGTACCACACACAGGTGCATGGTTGGTGGTGTGCAGTCACCAAAGATGCTGCAAATTCAAATTCCAGATGGAGAATTAGCCTCATCTTTTCCAGCTCGAATGTTTCCCCCTAGGCCAAGAAAAATTAAAGGTGTGTTTCTAGTAGCTCAAAGAGCCTAGGGTCGTTGGGTTGGATTTTTTTTTCTTTTTTAATTTTCTTTTTTTTTTTACATTTATTTAGGAAGTGTTAGGGCACATATCAATGGATGTATCAATTTTTTTTATTTCATTGTAAAATAATGATGGGAAAATGGCAACTATGAGAGAGGGGATGAACAGGAAAAGGATACAGGAAAAATCCTCAAAAAGTAATGGAAATTTAATAACAATATGAAAAAATGAGACAAAATTCTTCAAAATCACAAAAAAACAACGTTTTTTGCCCCTGTTTTGCTAGGGTCGGTCGGGTTACTGGAAACAAACCTTTTTTTTATTTGGCTCTATCCCTACCACCATTTTAAGACTGAGACACAGAATTCACTTGGGGTTTGGTGGATGATCCTAGAACTAGAATCAGCTCCTCTCCTCACTATGGCCATCTGGTGGCATCTTTGAGAAACAGATATGTTCATGAGCTACAACATATTTAGAGAGCTATTTTTGTTTCTATTGTATCTAATTTAGTATAAGTTATAAGGAATTCAAAGCTTTTATCTACCACAATAGAGCTTACAATGGCATAATTAAAAATAATAGTTTACCTAGCCTTCGGCAAGATTAACAAAAATCAAGAGAGACAAAGCCACCTATATGCATATCCCTGCTGGGTTCGAACTGGGGGACCCTTGAGTCCCAAGAGGGAAAACATACCTATGTAGCTACTGAAGCTAGACATGCTTGTTGGTGGTGTTACATTGCCATTATGATTCATCCCCATACTAAATGCTACTCTTCACTGTGATCTGAATACCTGCCACTTGGCAGAAACGAGTCTAGGTATCCCCATTTTTTTCACACTTAAAATACCAATTAGCCCTGACTATAATGCACAGCATATAGCTTTTATAGGGCACCTGAGTCTTGATTTCATATGCAGTATAATTAGCATAATATTAGTCCATATGCATAGTTATTATGAGATAGTCAGTGCATGGCATAACACCTTTAGGATCATGAAAACTTATGAAAAATGGCAGGCCTCGTAATTTCCATCTCAGAACCAAGCAAGCATGGGCATCCCTCCTTTTTCCCCAATGAATTCTGTAGTATTCAAGGATCAATGTGAATATTTTCTTCAGAGGGCCTGAATCTGAATTCAATAAAGGGTGATTTGTTAGATTCAACAAAAGAAATATCGACCATGAATGAGCAAGCAAATTATTGCAAATAAATGTAAAAATAGTAGAGAATTTGAGTTTGTGCCAGAGGATTTCACGACATATAAAGACTATGTACAGAGGGAATTATACAGATATTTAGTTTAGATATCTTTTCATGCTTTTTTATGGTCGGTGAGGCCTGTCCGCATTCAACTCCGCCTATAAGGTGTCGTTGAATACGGACAGCCTCACCTCGGTGAATATGATGCAAAAATATTCCATAGTCGTGGACATTTGCTAATATAGTTTCCATTGTGTGGTAGTTCATTGACTCCTTCATACGGCTTTATATTAATACCATATAATGACTGCCAAATGAAGCCATAATGCGACTTCTTATCAACACTACAATGTCCCTGTCAATTGGAGCACAATAGTGTGACTGCAAATTAAAGCAATATGGTGCCTTCTTATTGGTAACTTACATTGACATTAAAGCAATATGGTGCCTTCTTATTGGTAACTTACATTGACTGCCAACTTATCCTCTTATCTGTACCATTAGCGACATAGCTAGCAACTGAAGCCATGTTATGGCTTCTTCTTCATATCCTTGTGTGACTGCCAACCGAAGTCATATTGTGACTGCCATCTGAAGCCATATTATGACTTCCATCTGATTTTGTTTGTTTGTTTGTTTGTTTAGTTTTACGTCCGGGGGCCATCGAGGAACTCAGACATTCAAGGTTTCTCGGACATTACGTCCTTTCTTTTCTTTTTGGACAGGTATTTATATGCTGCTTGCCCGACACAGCAGTGACCGAATCTATGAATGACCGAATCTATGAGATGAATGACCGAATCTATGAGGAGGGTCGAGGGGGAAAACCGCTACCGGGGCTTCATTCCCCTACTCTTTTCGAAGGATAGCAAGTGTTCTTTTATTTGCCTGGTCCCATAGGCAGGGCCAGACAAACCACGGCCTTTGATCACTCAGACGTGGTTCACTGAGGGGGAATCCCATGGCAAAAGACAAGCATGTAAGCCCAGGCCCGCGCATATGGACACCAGCTGCCCACATGCTCACCCCAAGACACAAGAAACCCCAAGTTTGTCGCCTTTTACGAATCTGGTATGCCCACTGTCAGTATGGAAGGAGATTTCTCCTTGTGGACTCCCAATGAAGTTATTCTGCTCCTTCATGCCCTCACATGAAGGTCCCCACTCCACAGGGGGACTTCCATCTGAAGCCATAACTAAAACCATATTGTGACTGCTAACTGAAGACATATTGTGACTGCTAACTGAAGCCATATTGTGACTGCCAACTGAAGCCATATTGTTACTGCCAACTGAAGTCATATTGTGACTGCCAGCTGATGTTATATTGTGACTGCCATCTGAAGCCATATTGTGACTGCCATCTGAAGCCATATTGTGACTGCCATCTGAAGCCATATTGCGACTGCCATCTGAAGCCATATTGTGGCTTTGCATAAGGTAAGATTTAACTCCTTTACTGTCAAATGTCTGTTACCCAAAGGCTTTGGAGAGCCATCAGCTAGACAAACGGTTGTCGTCAAGACATCAGATTAATGATGTGTTTGAAATCAAGCCCCATATTTGCCCCATTTGATGTTCCTGAAATCAGGGTGTGCCTTATGCGCTGGGTATTACAGTGGTCTTATTAACAAAATCTGATAGAGGGATCCAGATGGTCCAAACCGTTTATAAATTGTAGTACCCAGTTCACACCGTCAACAAGTATGGGCACTTGTTTGGTTGTAAGTGATTTCTCACATTAAAAATTACTTCCATTCAATAGCATTTTTGAGTAAGATTTATTTCGAAAAAATAATGTACAATTTTCTTAACTATGTGTCTTTTACAATATGTTGTAAGTACAATTCCATGATTATAATCACACAATTTTTAAAAGCATTGTCACTTATAATACCGTGTAGCTGATGGTTGTAAGTTCATACCTGTATTGTTGAAAGGTACATTTCAGATTCACCTCAGCTCCCAATACAAATGTTCACAGAAATAGATTCTCCCTAAGAAGTTGCTGGTATCTTAAATGCGCACATATATCTATCATTTCAGCCCACAGAACACTCATTCTGACGTTACACGCTGTCAGTAATGGCGCTATCATGGCCCAGGAGGACGGTGACGATGCACCAGGGACAATGAAATAACAATGACAATGAAATAAATGAAGAAATAAATGAAGAAGTCACATGACCACACTTCCTCCATATGGGTGAATGAGGTCATGATGTCATACATGGGGCAGCCATGAGTGATCCAGGAGGGATGTCGGCCAGGGCCTTGACTGCCCATCAGCCACCAGTAATGTTGTGATGTTGTGGATATACACTGGGGAAAAGTAGGAAAGGATAACATACTCCAAAAGTAGGAACCAAGATATTCCAAGGTCTAGTAGAACTATAAAAAATAAAACCATAGTGTTGTAGATTTTAATACAATAGTAGAGAATAGTCCTGTGAGACATGGCGCGGCGACTTGTAATCTTGTGTCTAGTTTCAGTTGGTGAAACAGATAGGACATACTATCATCTGGGAATTTGGTAGTATATAGCACAAATTCAACCTGAACTACCCACTGCAGCTAAGTACTAATAGTCTGTAGACTGTCCATTCTGCATGCACCTCACTCAGCTGCCACAGGGACCTGTCTTATTCAATGTTCAATGCCAGTCAACAGCTGTGTCATTATGAGTGTACACTGTCTCAGATTGCCAGGAGCCTGCTCTGCCTGCCCCCCCCCCCCACACACACACATACCCAACTGCCAATCACTTGTAATAGTCTGTACCACGTCACGGGCCAGTGGTCAGCAAACCGGCCAGATCACTCCACCTCTCTGTAGAGGGGGAGCACAGTGTAAGTACCTCGGTGTACATACATGTTTTCAGTGTTCCACAAAATCGTTTATATAATGAAAGGAGTAATCAAATTAATCTTTCATCACCAATAGTAGATACATATTCTGAGATAGCATTATTTCAATGTAAACTAAAAATTTTACACAGAAAAGAATGTAGCAGTTCCACATGGTGGCCTTACATTTCAACCTCCTCTGATTTACAAAAATGCACATATGGCAACACACACTTTAGCACTGATTTCTCCATAGAGATCTTTGACAGTGAATACTTTGTTCAAATACAGAAAATATGATCCAATTGTACCATAACCCACTGAGATAAAACCTGTACTACATATATATAGTAGTTTCAAAACGAACAATTCTAAAACAAAGGCTACAGGGATGCATTTCTGAATCTTAAAATGCTCTAATGCTAATCTGCCATAGGGCTCCAAATGATGAAATGTCTTATCTGCGAATAAAATCAAAAGTCTGAGATATATTCTGAAAATTCCTTCACTGATAAGTAAAGTACACAACTGTTGTTATTACATTAGAATAGTGAGCAGGAATAGTCCATAGCAGAGGAGCCACAAACAAACATAGATTGCAAGGCCTCCCTATCCCTTACACCGTGGCGACTGTGAACCATACACTAGTCTACTCATCTCACGAGTAGTACTCACTAGTCGCCGCGCTAATAAAACTACCCTAAGGATAACAGACTATGCCATCCGTCAGCGACCCACAGCTGGTAGTCAGCTGGCTGTTTCTTTTGATTTGGTTTATGGAGGAAAAGTGGTCACATGACGTCTTCATTTATCACACCGCCTTTGCCCCCCTGGCGTTTATGCATTGTTACCGTGCTCCTATGCCCTGATGGTGCAATTACAGACGGCTTGTAACACAATGAGTATCTGTTTATCGGGGAGATTATTGGAATATATGAAAGAAGGCAATAAAGTCTTCCCGCAAGTGGTTGTGTCTTCTTTTTCAACCTTTAATCATCTTTCCAACAAGAGAGCAAGGATAGTTATCTACCAACTTTAGATTTTTCTATTCCATATAGATAGGGATAGCCAAAAAATATCCTCAGACATATGATATGCTCATTAAAAGTATGTATTCTTTCCTGTCTGGAAGTAGGAAATTACTCAATAAATATTTTTTAAAAGGTTATAAAAGATATTTATTTAACCCTTTCTAGTGTGAACCTTAATGCTGAGACTGCTGACAAACATATAATGAAAGGCAACACTTAACACATCACATTATTAAAGAAAGAAACTTCTGAAGTGAACACCTTGAAGGCACATTGTTTCAAGTCGCTTTCACACAATGGAAGGATATGTTAAAACCATTTTTCCCTCAATTCTATCTACATTGATGAAATATAGTTTCTGACATGTCATCTGTCAAATAGATACGTATACAAAAGGCTGAGTGATATCTACAGTGCTTTTTCTGTACAGTATACTAACAGTGATGTATTACCTTTGGCACAACTCAATATATACTTTTTTTAGTACAGCTTACCAAGACCCAAACTTTTAAGTTTTGAACTCATAGCCAACTCTAAACGGGACTTATACCGCAACATGATATCATCTTGAGTTGCCACCTTCATCATTTCTTGACACATCCCTGGTTTCTCCCAGATATCAAGATGACAAGTTTTGTAGTGCTGATTAAGCCCTAACATAGGATCCACCTCAATGGTACCATCAGGTTTGTCATATAAAGGGGTAGACTTCCAGCAGTAATGGTTGTGCATGTTGGTACACGCTAGAGGGTCTATAATGGACTTGATAGCATAACCTGGCTCACTGATTGGTATACGCATTCTGTGCCGCAGTGACATAATGCGTGGGGACTGGGTATTGTCCTCACCTGGAATGTCTAGGAAGAAGTAATTGTTCCTGAAGATGTAGTGTTTGGCAGGGTGTCTGTTATTCTGTGCCTGCCTTTCATCTATAGCTGCTAACATATCAGTGTAAGTCTCCACTGTACGAGGTACAATAATCTCATCAAAGTCTGTCACAATGATCTTCCTGAACCTATACATACCCCTATACATACAGTCATTGATGACGGGGGACATGTGCATGTGAATGGTGAGTTCACCCGGGTCAGCTAGGAAACTGTGTGACTGGCGAAACTCTACAAAGCCTTCTTTATCATATTCCTCAAATACCCGGGCTGACTCGTATTCCAAACTGTTGTTGTAGATGGTTACCTTTGAGGCACCCATGATCCTTAACAACTCCAGCCACTCGATAATGTGGTATGGATCCTGTTTCCAATATGTAATGGAGACACATACACCAAAGTGATACCGTTGTGCAGGGCGGTCAGCGATCTCCACTGGTATCATGGCACTGGGCTGAAGGTTAGGGTCAGACACTAATCCCACTGTGTCAGGGACGTCCTCATGCACCATAGAACAAGTTACAATGTACTCCTTAAACTCTTTATCATGCCGGGATACACCAGCACCTATGTCTGTTTTCTCTGCTTTGACATGTTCAATGATTCCTTTCAGCTGGTAATACATAGAGCAGTAGACGGTTGGGCTGTCAAACACCTCCATCACTGCTATGATCCGCACTAGTGGCAGGTTACCGAGTGACTTCCTGTCATCATAAAAGGCTGTATAGATAAAGGCCTCCTTTGGAAAGTTGTGTCCAAGGGAGGCCCATTTACCATTGGTCTTCTTTCTACTACCTCGAAATATCATGGGGTGGATATCGCTAGCCACCACACGTTGATCCACCAGCCGCTGGTCGCTATGTTGAGGTGGTCTGGGCGGCAGTTGGTTGTAGACACGGGGTGCCAGGGTGTTAGGTTCTACCACCTGAACAGGCTGTACAGCAGGAGATGTGGACGACAACGGCCGCAGAATAGCAATGCTGAGCAAGATGCCAACCAGAACCAGTACAGCAACCAGTGGAAACTTCTGCAAAACATAATTACACAAGTTTCCAGTAGCTGCATTCGTACAAATACGAAAGAGAATAAGACCTAAACAAAAGCCCTACCACTGTGTCATGAAACTATTAAAAAAGGTATGATTGAGGACGGTCCATGAGATGTTTTATTGATGAAGTACATTTATAATTTGTATAGATTTATGTCTCTCAGAAGAGATGTTTCTTTATTAATTTCAAAGGGTATGAAGTTAAGATAATCATGATTGACTGTTGCTTCTCATTGAATAAAAATCATATAAATGCATCTTACTGCCATAGAGTATGAACAATAGGACCGTATGGTTGGCTGTAAAAAAGCTGTAGGCATAATGTTGCTTAGTGCAGGAAATTAACTGTGATAGGTCCCTTGAGACTTTTCTTCAATGTTCGCTTTATATTCTAATTAGATGAATAGGAATATTAGGAAGGCATCGATACCAGTCCTCAACCATAACTTAACACTCTTCGCCTTTGCAAATATAACCCTAACAACCTGCTCTTAAAGGGAATTGTAATTGTGAATACAGGTATACTACAGGAATACCTAGTTAGAATCTGTTGCCTAATATTAGATGTGATGACATCTATTTAGCAGTAGGAAAGTAAAGATCCTTGTACTGCACTACATAGCTGCACAGAAGCAAGAGAACACATCGGCCAGTTGAATAAAAGAGAGACGTGAAAACCAGGTTTCAGCTGTACAGGGTACACAAAAGGGTACCAATTATAGAGACATCAACCATTGCTACACAAGCAAATAATAGAGTGCCATAGAACCACACCTCCTGCTGAAGCCTTGCCATGAGAATAAGAGTAGTTGAAAATACATATATAATAGATATGGTCTACAACAGATGGTCGGGCCCATCACGTTGGTCGTATCTGTACCTTATGATTAACAACCCGTTTGCTTTTTAGTTTTACTCCCATTTTGATTAGGAACGACATTAAAATGTCTAATCACTTGGAAATGAGAGTTATTGCATGGTCTGATCATACATACCATTCATTATAGATATCAATTGGTATAGCATAGACATCTTGGTTCCAAGTTCCCCTCATGGATTAATTACCTCTGTGTTGAGCTTTATCTATGTCTGATCCTTGAAAACTATCGAGGGTAACACCCCGGGGTAACAGATGGGATAACAGGCACCAATCAATGTTTTGGTTTTTGAACTTGATGTGTGTATCAAAGTTGTAAATTGGTAAATTCTGGATATCTACCAGGGAACGCCAGATCAATATTTGGGGGACACTGGGAGGTCTCAGGTCCCATATTTAGAATTTTATTTATTGATATTTATAAGCACTAGGATTAATCTTTATAGAATAGAGCCTAGGCATAGGCATGTTACTGCATTTAACCTGTGTGATATATCTCTTTTACTGTGGATAACAGCTTTATTACCATATGAACAATGTAGACAGCATACTGCTGTACTGAACAGTGGCGGATCCAGGATTTGGAAAAGGAGGGGGCGCGGCCCTAAAGGAGGGGGCGCACCCCCGACTTTTCAGGAAATTTTGGTGTGCAAAATAGGCAATCAACCTCTAAAGTAGTCGGAAAATGGAGGGGGCGGGCACCCCTCTCTAAATCCGCCACTGATACTGTAGTACTTGGTGGTGTCTGAGATTGTCAGAATGGTTTCAGAGGTGAGCCACGTATAAAGGGCCTTGCTGCATGTTCTATTTAGTGACAATGCTATTTTATAAAATGTGTGTATGAAGGCTGGCCACTACCTAAAGGCAGTATCCACTAGCCATCAAAGGCAGTATGAAGTGGTCTTGTGATCACTCTCTCCATATAGTTTCAAACCAAATCAAAATAAACTGACTGCCAACTGACGGCCGTGAAGTCACTGATGGATGGCGTAGTCCATTATCCTTAAGGTTGTTGTTTTTTCCAGTTCTATTAGAGCTTGGAGTATGTTATATTGGTTCACGCTTTCCCCAAATTTATTGAATGCCATTATCAAAGCATAATGGCCGCCAACGCCTGGCTGCAATACTCCTGGAGCAATGCCTGCCCTGTGTAGGGCGTCATAACCTCATTCATCTATATATGGAGAAAGTATGGTCACGTGACCACTTCATATACCTCACTACCTTTGCTGCTTGCCGTTAATTCTCCAAGGCCGTGACGGCGCTGTTACCCATGGCCTCCCGGACCAGAAGGCGGTATCTACTTCTCCTATCAGTGGCTACTGAGAATATGCTGATCAACAACTGAATATTGCAGTAGGTACTGTTGAAATACTTCTAAAACAGATGACTCTACACTGCATTTTCAGTCCAGACTCAGTAGTGTACTGACTTTCAACTGAATGTGCACTGCATTTCAGGCTAGAATCAGTAGTCTATTGACTCTCAACTGAATGTTAATACGTAGATATAAAAAATTATACACTCTGTGCAGCAGCATAGATGCAGTAGTCTACTGACCATCTACTGGTATGACTCTGTCCATTCATGGATTATTTACCTGATGCTTCTAAGACAGTCCATAGTAGGAATGTCAGTATGGTTGTGAACAGCAATCAAAAGATTCAGTAATGTAATAATGAAACTATCCAGCGTTTGTGGAGACAAGCATACTTCACCCCTTTGCATATGGATATCTCATTCAGTGCAAGTAATGGATACACATGGATGTTAGGGTGTATGAAAGTGAGGAATTACTCACTGACTTTATATAGGGCACAAATATACTGAATCATCAAGTATTCTTTTGGTCCCCATCATGACACATTTTTTAAATAGTATACATGTATCATTGATTATTACAAAGTGCTTGTCTCATCAGCCTAACATCAGTAAACTGAAAGGTATTATACTATAGCAGCAGTCTATAGATTTGTCTACTCTTACCCTTTTGCTATGGTAAGAGTTACCCAGTACTACTGAATCAATACTGCCCTAGCCCACTCCTACATGATTTGTATGCACTACTAGGAAGTAGCTGATAGGGTGGTGGCTCAGGGGGCTAATGCGTTGGTAGAGTAATCAAAAGATCCCAAGTTCAAATCCAGCAAGGACCACCTAGAAAGGCATTGGTAGTGCCAGTACTAGAACAGCGGCTGCTTCTTTTATGCTTCTACCTGCCCCCAGCAGTAGTTTTCAGTATGATCTACTGCTCAACTACTGCTATAGCAGCAGCCATGCAGTAGTGCTGATTGAACATTCCCCCAACCCCATATATGGTCATGCAGCATTAAATAAGTAGATACTGTTCAAATGCTGCCATCTAATTTACATAATTGGGACAACTGATTCAATACTGCTTGCATGCTGCCAATACTACTGTTCTACTATTGTACCACTGCTGCAAGTTTTGTGGTGCTGAGCAGTAGAATGCCAGTAGATGCTGATACAATACTGTTTCTGATGCTGCTTTCACACTGAATCACTACTGTCACACCACACTGTTTCCCAGCTGCCTTAGTGCTGTTTTTCTACTGCATTTTGGTCCGGGCTGTAATGCAGTGATGATGACCTGTTCATAGGTGTGCGGCAGATCACTTGCCCACTGCCTCGTTCTTATTAACAATAGGATCACCCTGCCCAGCTCCACACTGCCAGAACTAGGCATCCTTATAAATACCCTGGTACCATTATTGATTGTTTGTCTATCACAAACCAGTAGCTAACTTACACTTCTTTGCATAACTCTGATTCTGCTCACTGAGACTTAAAGCCATAGGTATCTAGCTATGTGGTATAGGTTCTATTGCTCGACAGATATAGGGTTTGCATTGATACTCATCAACTAAGTGTGGATTGTCTGGAACACAAGAGAGCATGAACTGCGAAGCAGCGGCAGAGTAAGAGCTCTTTTAGAAAGGCTTTTCTGCATATAGGGCTGCATGCTTTACTGCTGGATATCATCTCAATTTTGGCAAATTGAGGCTGAGATTAATGAATGGTAAAAATTGTAGTGAATTCAGTAAAACTGCCAAGGCATGTACATTCCTTGCCTACTAAGCTATTCTCTCTCCCAGTCCATAGGTGGCACACTTTCCAGAGTGTCTTATATGTGAATTATGAAGAAATGTGTTTTGATTGACTCGGCAGTATGTCCAAGTTTAGCCATGTGACACAGCATGAAGCCCATTCTGGCCTCAATCTTAAGCATATCCCTTAAGTTAGTATACTGGGTAGAAAGGGGAGAGGTGCGACTGAGGGGTGTGTGAGTGGCTGTTATGGTCACTAAAACCTGTAGTCCACTTGGTCTCTGTCGCCAAATTTCATATAGGTTCTGTATGGCTCATGAAGCCCATAGTTCACTTGGCCTAAGTGACGTGATTGAGCCATACATTTCCTATACAAATTTTTGCGACAGAGGCCTAGTGGACTATCGATGTTAGGCCGACAGAGGCCTAGTGGATGATGGGTTTAAAGGTGGACCTTATAGTAAATCATCTTCGGATAGTTCAAGGATCAGTCAACTATGCAGGCATTCTGCAACAATATAAACTCCCTCTCCAAACAATACAATCGAGAGTGAGTGAGTGAGTGAGTGAATGAGTGAGAGAGCACAATGGAACCGACAACATACAGGTATACACAGATAAAAACTGGCCATATTAAATTGATAAAAATGTGTTCACCTCTAATTTGGTGTGAGCCCCTCTGGGCATACTTTGAATTATTGGGTTCATCAAAAATGTTGTGCTCAACAAAGTTCTAGTCTCTAGACTGGGGATTTCAGAATTATCAATTATTCAATTTGACAGTAATGCGAGGATTTCCCCTAAACTCGAAGTAATGTTTTAACAAAAGATAACCTAGGTATGCCTATGCAGTCTATAAGCAGTTCAGTTGTCGCAGGTTTTTGTCTCGTGACATTTTCTTTGTCTACTATCATGCACTGTATAGAATAGAAAATACAGGTAAAGCTCGCATTGTTCAGTCAAGCACGCCAAGAGTGGCTTATGATCCAAATACTGCAGTCCACAATAACATCGCATAGAAGGGGGTGAGGGTAAGAACAGCGGGTAGGGTTGCTACATAGAAGGGGGTGAGGGTAAGAACAGCGGGTAGGGTTGCTGCATAGAAGGGGGTGAGGGTAAGAACAGCGGGTAGGGTTGCTACATAGAAGGGGGTGAGGGTAAGAACAGCGGGTAGGGTTGCTGCATAGAAGGGGCTGAGGGTAAGAACAGCGGGTAGGGTTGCTACATAGAAGGGGGTGAGGGTAGGAACAGCGGGTAGGGTTGCTGCATAGAAGGGGGTGAGGGTAGGAACAGCGGGTAGGGTTGCTACATAGAAGGGGGTGAGGGTAAGAACAGCGGGTAGGGTTGCTACATAGAAGGGGGTGAGGGTAAGAACAGCGGGTAGGGTTGCTGCATAGAAGGGGGTGAGGGTAGGAACAGCGGGTAGGGTTGCTGCATAGAAGGGGGTGAGGGTAAGAACAGCGGGTAGGGTTGCTGCATAGAAGGGGGTGAGGGTAAGAGCAGCGGGTAGGGTTGCTGCATAGAAGGGGGTGAGGGTAAGAGCAGCGGGTAGGGTTGCTGCATAGAAGGGGGTGAGGGTAAGAACAGCGGGTAGGGTTGCTGCATAGAAGGGGGTGAGGGTAAGAACAGCGGGTAGGGTTGCTGCATAGAAGGGGGTGAGGGTAAGAACAGCGGGTAGGGTTGCTGCATAGAAGGGGGTGAGGGTAGGAACAGCGGGTAGGGTTGCTGCATAGAAGGGGGTGAGGGTAAGAACAGCGGGTAGGGTTGCTACATAGAAGGGGGTGAGGGTAGGAACAGCGGGTAGGGTTGCTGCATAGAAGGGGGTGAGGGTAGGAACAGCGGGTAGGGTTGCTGCATAGAAGGGGGTGAGGGTAGGAACAGCGGGTAGGGTTGCTGCATAGAAGGGGGTGAGGGTAGGAACAGCGGGTAGGGTTGCTGCATAGAAGGGGGTGAGGGTAGGAACAGCGGGTAGGGTTGCTGCATAGAAGGGGGTGAGGGTAAGAACAGCGGGTAGGGTTGCTGCATAGAAGGGGGTGAGGGTAAGAACAGCGGGTAGGGTTGCTGCATAGAAGGGGGTGAGGGTAAGAACAGCGGGTAGGGTTGCTGCTAACTACAGGAGAGGTTCATAGCTGCATAATAAACACTGGTCCAAGCGCCCATACATGTATACATACTCACCCACAAAATGCAACAGATTAATTTTTATCACATATTCTGGTGTTGTGGATTTAATGTATTTTAGTACATTATAAGTGAGGGTAGGTAAGGTGTGTATAGATCATGCATGGTACCATAAAACGTCAGTCATACATGCTGCTATGTACAATACCGAACATGGCTGCTATTTGACAAGTGTCACACAGGCACACATGCTGCCACCGTTCCACGTAGGTTACATATTCTACGTGCGTTCGAAGAAATCTTGCACATTAATCAAGTCTAGGAAAAATGTTCTCCATTAATGCTTAGAATTATCAGTACATATCCATAACCATCTCAGATGCCCTTGTAAAGTTCTACACTTTTATAATACACACTTTACATTCTAGTTTATCTGTTTCACTAATTAGACACCGACAATACACATGTGCTCAGGAACCCCCCCCCCCCCAAAGGTATAAGGTCAAATTAAAATTGAAGTAATTGAACCAATACAAGTTACCCTACATAAAATAACTGATCAGTAATCAATTATATATGAATGCTATACCTCCCGCAATATGGCCAAGAATAAGTGGCTCCGGTTCCATCGGACGTTAACATAGGATGTGTAGTAGTACTAGTACCTAGTGTGTGTTTTTTTGTTCTGCATGATTATACTAATTTTGACTTCAAATGGTTATCACAAAGGTTGCCGAAAATATCTAAAGAGGATTTCTAGGTAGGAAAGGGTATCCTTAAACACACCTTATGCTAGGCCTTGTTAACCTTAATCTTAAAGTTGCTATCCATTCAAGTCTTGGTATGTACATACCGTGAGGGAGGAGAGGGACAGACTCATCTTGGACCTGATAAGGAGGGACCATGCCTTCTTACAGAGTAACACCCTCAGTCTCACGTCTGCCAAAGTCCCTGTAAGACATAAACAGAACATATGATTAGTTTCACAATGTCAAAAATTTCGCTCTCCTTGTCTCTAAAAGCTGATTATAAACATTCACCTGCAATTCTTCTCAAGCACGTTTTTTTAATCATCGTTGGCTTCTAGGCCTAGGACACATGGCCTCAAACATTCTGGTCCCCTGTCAGATGGCGGGCTATCACATGACTCCAGTACTTCACCAGTCCCCTATGCACAGCCCCCTGCACGACACCCTCTATGATCCTTGTATGACTCCAGCACTTCACCAGTCCCCTATGTACAGCCCCCTGCACGACACCCTCTATGACCCCTCTATGACTCCAGTACTTCACCAGTCCCCTATGTACAGCCCCCTGCACGACACCCTCTATGACCCCTCTATGACTCCAGTACTTCACCAGTCCCCTATGTACAGCCCCCTGCACGACACCCTCTATGACCCCTCTATGACTCCAGTACTTCACCAGTCCCCTATGTACAGCCCCCTGCACGACACCCTCTATGACCCCTCTATGACTCCAGTACTTCACCAGTCCCCTATGCACAGCCCCCTGCACAACACCCTCTATGATCCTTGTATGACTCCAATACTTCACCAGTCCCCTATGTACAGCCCCCTGCACGACACCCTCTATGACCCCTCTATGACTCCAGTACTTCACCAGTCCCCTATGTACAGCCCCCTGCACGACACCCTCTATGACCCCTCTATGACTCCAGTACTTCACCAGTCCCCTATGTGCAGCCCCCTGCACGACACCCTCTATGACCCCTCTATGACTCCAGTACTTCACCAGTCCCCTATGCACAGCCCCCTGCACGACACCCTCTATGACCCCTCTATGATTCCAGTACTTCACCAGTCCCCTATGTACAGCCCCCTGCACGACACCCTCTATGACTCCAGTACTTCACCAGTAAGGTGAAGTACTGGAGTAAGACACAGGACAGGACCAGTAAGGTGAAGTACTGGAGTAAGACACGGGACAGAAGTATGCCTAGCCCTAGGGTGATCTATGTGATGTGCCAATCTTTATCTTTGGTTGACATATTTGGAGCACTCATACTCCATACTTTTTCATGATTCAAAAAGGCTTAGAACCCCCTGAATATCTACTGCTTGAATCTATAATATTGTGAATGTAACTTGGATGGCTACGTTCTTAAAAGTACAAATGTAAAATGTAGTCATGTCAAATTTGGAGGTGGGTGACAAGTTATGGTATGTGTTGGGATCAGGTAAAAACTGAAAGTAAAACGTTCCTCACATTTATTTATTTACTACAGATTAGTACCAGAGTGTTGTATTGCATGTATAATAAATTAGAAACTGATGTCGTGTGCATAAATCCATCAGATACACTCCATTCAGTTTTTTGTTAGTACTTCACCAGTCTCCCATGTACATCCCCCCTGCACGACACCCTCTATGACTCGAGCACTTCATCAGTCCTCTATGTAAAATCCCCTGTATGACCCTATAATTAAAATTATGAACCGGCGCAAGACTATGTATGGGTAAGGCTGCACAGTAGCTGTGTTATATCATCTTACATACTTTTTGTTTTCGTCATATATCGTCTTATCCTTATAATGAACAAATAAAGCAACGGTTCAAGCTTGACTTCCCAATTGATATTACGACAGTTTGCCCTACCTGGCTGCTGCAAATATGTATCAACATTAGCAGTGTCCTAAAGTCAGATGACGTGAGTACCCGTGGTAGAAGGATATGTAGTGCCATGATATACCGTTTAAGTGACGTGTAGAACACCACTGCATGGTGCAACCTTTCACATAATTAGGCCTTTCTATGCAGTGTACATATTAAGACCTGAGATCTTATCCACTGTCCCTTAGTTGCCATAAACATATGTTAGGTTGATAACTCATATCTCTGCCGTACGTGCCTCTTTCAGATGAAACTAACGGATTCAAATGTCACCAAGAGAATTAACATTACATATAGTCTAAGGGTTAGTAATACGGTTAGGGAGTGCTTATGTGTAGTAGGGGTGAAATTTAATTATCACGTCATTACTCTTCATATCACATGTTGAATTTAAGAAACACTTTGTGTCACATGCCACTTGTACAGCCATGTCCCATGTAGATCCTAAGAATAAATCATATCACTCTGTCGAATTTAGGAAATGATATGTCAGCATGTCAAATTTTGTGGTCAATGGCATATGAAAGGTGCTATAGGCTGACTCGCCGTTTTAATAGGAAGCTTGTGCTTGGACCACACCAAATAATGTTGGTCTCTGGATTTTTATTATGAAAACATGTGGTGGAAGGGTGAACTTTTTATTTGTATTTTCCCACAATTTTTGCATATTTATTTACATATTGAAAATGAGCGTGCCCTTTGCCTGTTAGTGTCTTAAATATTTGCACTAAGTTGTGAGTATTAAATGCTTGTTATGAGACACATATATACCATGAGCCCGGTGCCGACGTCTGAGGGGGGGTGGGGTCGAAATGTGTAGAATTATACCTATCCAATGCGACCTATGTATATACGAGGATGCTAGGGGTCGAGAGGGTGCAGCAAAGCTGCAAGACCACTTTCATGAGGGGTTTAGGAGTTTAGATGGCCGTTTAGATAACACTGACCCTTTTGGTTTGGCAAAAGAGTCATGTGTGGTAGGCTTTGAGTAGGAGTGTGGGTTATATAGGCTATAAATTTCTTTAAAAGTGTGATGAAGGGAGGATGTGCATGTTAACTAACAAATTTGGCATAACTACTGACATATTTTGACTAATTGCTGACAAATAGCGACAAAGTACTGACATTCATTGACTTATTGCTGACAAAATGCGAGTAAATACTGACATATTGACTAATATCTGACAAATTGGGAGTAATTACTGACATAAATGGACTGATGGTTGTTATATAATGACTAAGTACTGGCATATATTGACTGATTGCTGACAAATAGTGAGTAAATACTGACATATATTGACTAATTTCTGACAAATTATGAGCAATTACTGACATAACGAGAGTGAGTGAGTGAGTGAGTAATAGATGTTTAACGCCATTTCGACAGCTGAGGTTATATTCATGGCGAGAACTAAATTACACCATTTCACAGAGGAATGTGTCAGTGCCCGAGCATATGTGCACTACACACATCTGAGGGGAAAGAAAACAGGAAAATAGACCCTTTTAAGTGAGCTAGGGAAGCCCACTGACATATCGACTAATTGCTGACAAATAGTGCACAGGTACTGACATATTTTAATTAATTGCTGACAAATTGTGCATAACTACTGACATATTTTGACTAATTGCTGACAAATAGCGACAAAGTACTGACATTCATTGACTTACTGCTGACAAAATGCGAGTAAATACTGACATATTGACTAATATCTGACAAATTGTGAGTAATAACTGACATAAATGGACTGATGGTTGTTATATAATGACTAAGTACTGGCATATATTGACTGATTGCTGACAAATAGTGAGTAAATACTGACATATATTGACTAATTTCTGACAAATTATGAGCAATTACTGACATATCGAGAGTGAGTGAGTGAGTAATAGATGTTTAACGCCATTTCGACAGCTGAGGTTATATTCATGGCGAGAACTACATTACACAATTTCACAGAGGAATGTGTCAGTGCCCGAGCATATGTGCACCACACACATCTGAGGGGAAAGGAAAGAGGAGAAATAGACCCTTTTAAGTGAGCTAGGGAAGCCCACTGACATATCGACTAATTGCTGACAAATAGTGCATAGGTACTGACATATTTTAATTAATTGCTGACAAATTGTGCATAACTACTGACATATTTTGACTAATTGCTGACAAAAAGCGACAAAGTACTGACATTCATTGACTTATTGCTGACAAAATATGAGTAAATACTGACATATATTGACTAATATCTGACAAATTATGAGTAATTACTGACGTAAATGGACTAATTGTTGTTATATAATGACTAAGTACTGGCATATATTGAATGATTGCTGACAAAAAGTGAGTAAATACTAACATATATTGACTAATTGCTGACAAATTTTATGTAAATACTGACATGTGTTGACTAATTTCTGATATCTAGTGACTAAGTACTGACATATATGGACTAATTGCTGTTATATAATGACCAAGTACTGACTGATTTGGCTGATTGCTGACAAATAGTGAGTAAATACTGACATATATTGACTAATTGCTGATATATATAGTGACTAAGTACTGATATATATCAACTATTTGCTGACAAATAGTGACAAAACACTGACATATATTGACTTATTGGTGACAAAATGTGAGTAAATACTGACATATATTAACTAATTGCTGACAAATAGTCCATAGATACTGACATATTTTGACAAATACCAGTCAAGGCAAGATGCACAATTGAATCAATGGCTATTTCTCTGTTATGTATTGACCAAAATGCTGACAGATTGTGAGTAAATAATGACATGTATTGATAATTGCTGATATTCAATGACTAAGAACTGACATATATTGACTAATTGCTGACAAATAGTGAGTAATTACTGACATATATTGACTAATTGCTGACAAATCGTGCATTATTTCTGACATATTTTGACTAATTACTGACAAAATGTGAGTGCATCATGTCAATCTGGGCATGATGCACAAATGATTAAAATGCCATTAATCTTTTTAATGTCAATACTTAGTCACTAGGTGTATACTGACTAATTGCTGACAAATTGTGAGTAAATACTGACATATTTCGACTAATTGCTAACAAATAGTGAGTAATTACTAACATAAAAATTATATTGATTAACCACTGACAAATAGTGAGTAATTACTATCATAGCATAGCACTAACACTAACCTTTTATAGCCCTAAACTCAATACATGTACCATAAAAACACAGATTAAAACACAAATTAAAACACAGAATGACGTCAACATTTTCAATCAAACACCAGCGAATGGAGAAATGGAAAGGTATCCATTCAGTGCAAACAGGGCTTGCGCAGGTATTGATGTGTAAAGCTTATCAACAGTGATAATGCACTGGTAACTAGCATTTGGATCTAAAAGGTTTAAGCATCTGATCAAGCAATGGCTGCCTCCATTGAACAACTTGTTTGATGCTATACAAAGGTAGAGGAGGGGTCTTTCTTTTCTACTGTTCAGATTCCACTAGTCACTAGGTGCAGTCAGTAGTTTATACTTGCAAGCATATGAATTCTATAAGGGACCAATGGAACATATCTATATTATATTGAAGAGTACCAAGATACTGCATAATTATGCTAATTATTCAAATAATATGCGCGGATATGGAATGTTCGGTATCAATCTGGGGTGTTTCGTCCCCCTAAAGAACATGCCCCCCTAAAAAATTTGTTTCGGAAAAGAAAGAGCGAAATAACTTTTTTAACTAGCGGCCTTTTCGGCCTGAGCCGGTCCACCTGCGCCCTACCTCCTGCCAAAACCTATCTGTTTTAAGTGTCACCGGCGAAAAAGGGCAGGTTTGAGGAAGGAATGGATTGAAATATAGGCTTTTTGGGACGCGGGGGCAGACGCCAGTCCAGGCACTGGCAGAGAGGGCCAAGAACTGGCAGTTTTACAAATAAAATCATAACTCCCTTAATAATAGGAGTTTGCCATAGTGTGACCTATAGATAAAGGGTAGCTCGAGCTGGCGAACGTCATGGCTGTCTTTATTTTCAAATCTGCACAATGGGAACAAAGTTATCGATGTTTTAAAGCTATGAGATCACAAAAATGGCCATAACTTTCCACCAAACCATCGTAGGAAAAAAATTCAAACAGCTATGGACTCCTCTGGAAAAAATCGTTTTTCTCTCGGAACCCTATTATCGCCCAACGATGTCTCTCTGTCTTCAGGCCATTTTGGCCTTTCCCCAGCATTTTTGGCCTCTACAGGGATGTTTTGAGGGTATTGATGAAAGAATGATACAGACCTGTTCTCGGACCACCAATCTCGGACCACCAATGGGGCCGCGCATTACACGGTGTCATTCTTTGTTCAAATCTAACAATTTCCTGCAATTTCCCGGCACCATGCGGCAAACAAAGACGATTTGTGACAATAATCCATATGTACTGCGACAATAAAGCAAGATTTCTTTCAAATAACGACACATTTGGGCTAAAAACACCAACACATCGTCACATTGTAAACAAACAACACTTTCGCTGGTGCTGCAGCTACTGCAGCAGTACCAGCGAACATGTGGCTTCTGGGGACGTGCCTAACTGTCAATCAAAGACGCCGACCCACCGGGGGGGGCGGGGTGGTGGGGGGTGGGGAAGGGGTGAGAGAAGGGGGCTATAGGCGCTCGGCGGGCAAAACGCCGACCGTGTGCCGATGACAGCTTGAACTCATAGAGCCAGCAGCGCGGCAGCCCGGTCGCTGTAGATTCGCTTGGCAGGCAAAACGCCGACCGTGTGCCGATGACAGCTTGAACTCATAGAGCCAGCAGCGCGGCAGCCCGGTCGCTCTAGATTTGCTCGACGGGCAATATGCTAACCGTGTGCCGATGACAGCTTGAACTCATAGAGCCAGCAGCGCGGCAGCCCGGTCGCTGTAGATTTGCTTGGCGGGCAATACGCTAACCATGTGCCGATGACAGCTTGAACTCATAGATGTGGGTGTTGGGGGGAACTGCCTCAGCGGCGTAGCAGCCAAAGACACCGACCCACGGGGGGGGAAGGGGGTGAGGGGAGGGGGCTATAGGCGCTCGGTGGGTTCAAGCCGACCGTGTGCCGATGACAGCTTGAACTCATAGAGGTGGGTGTGGGGGGGAACTGCCTCAGCGGCATAGCAGCCAATCAAGACGCCGACCCACGGGGGGGGGAGGGGGTGAGGGGAGGGGGCTATAGACCAGTTGAGGTATGGAACTGGTGTGCGATTGGTACATTGATTTACAGTGGAGGGTAGAGCTCTAGGCAAAGTCTATGGGCCGATGCAGTTGTAATATGACCACTTCCGCTGAGGCAGTGGAAAGTGGTCAATAAGTATGTGATTGACGTCTAGTCAATCACATAAATATAAGTATGTGATTGACGTCTAGTCAATCACATAACAATAATAATACATGTGTAAACAGATAAAAGAAAATCCAGAGAATGGAGCAGGGGGATCCATAGACATAATTTTTTTGTCAAATAAAAGTGAAACTCAGATTTCTGACAATATGGTGCGGGAAATCCATAGACCAATATTTTAATTTAGTGTGGCCTTGGAATATATCAGCTTGTACTTTGAATGTAGAACATATACTTCTCTGTCTCACCCTACTTGTTTAAGTATTCTAATCATCAGGACAGAGACAGGAGCAAGAATGGGGAGGAAACATGTAAGGATAGTGGGTGTATACATCGAGATACATTGTACTATCCCTTTACCCTGCTCATGGCACGTATATGACCTTACCCCAATTACGCAGACAGGACAGAGCAGCCTGATCCTAACCCACCAGTCATCTAGAGCGGAACCTAAATAAGGACACCCCAAACTCTTTACACGGACAGATCCAGCGGATTTCCCCTTTCCAGCGGGTTTGCCCTTTTTGCTTCACGGTTTACCACCCTTCCCTAATTATTTGTAACCATTTCCTCACCCATTTAACGAGGAACGTATTAATTCAGTCATAAAGACGTGTTTGAGATATTTCAGCCACCAATATCATGAGGTTTTCCCCTTAAAACTAAATGAAATTGGATATTTGAAAGTGAAATAGTATATAAGACACTCCCTGAGTTGGACTAAATCCTAAAGGATGCAGAGGAGTTATGGTATATAGATCTAGGCTCAATGTTGTCTCATGACATAAGTTCTCCCCTAGGGTCAACACAATATGACTGCAGCACTAATGGGTACTTGTCACAGCTGTATTCATGCTACTTTTATTTTGTAAATTTTGTGGCCAATTTTGTTTTATTATTCAATGACTTGAAACTTGTTGGGGTGACTTGCAGGTAGCTAAAATGAAAAGTCACCAAAAGTGCTTGGATGAGTAAAGAATTAACAACAAATGGCCCAAAATGAAATGAATTCAAGACAAATGCTGCAACATCGCAGGACTTGGTTCTGCTGCTGATTATCTCATGTAACTCTGGATTACATTAGCATGATGTTCTAACATTAAGAAAAGGCTTTTTCGCTTCAAAGGGTTAAAATTCTGCATTTTTATCCCTGAATGTTTTTCAACATTCAGGGATAAAAAAAAATGTCCATGGGGACAATCAAATCTCAAGCATGTGTCCCTTTATCCGACATAGGCTTGTCAAAAATGTACCTTTTAGTGGCTAAAAGGTTCATTTGATGCCCAAAATGAGACTGTCTTGCCTTTTTCCCTCTCTGGCCGCTGGGATTTCTGGCCACAATTTGGAAACTTTTTTTGTTGCCTCTGTTCGGCCAAAATCTCAGGTAAAAAAATCCCGGAATAATCGAAGTTTTTATAATAACATGGCCTTATCCTAATGATATTTTTTTTTCAAAGTTGAAAAATAGTACAAAAGTGTCAGGGGCCATGTAATCATAATACATTTTCCGAATTCAGAATGTTACTAAGAACTTTCTGAGAAAGTTATAGATATATTTTAGTTACTCCTCAATGCCTTTTCATGCATATTATGGTGAAATGCGGTACAACCCTATGGTAGAAAGATGCAAGGATGAGTAGCTCCTAAACTAGCCTGGGACCCCTGTATGTTCTTAGTACTATAATACAAAAGATGATGTTATTTAAGTCTTGTGGCGAAAATTTGGTGAATATTTAGTTACTTTTAGCCTATGGGTGCCATCCACCATAATAGATCTCATAGGCCTTTTCGCTTCAGAGGGTTGACATTCTTTTTAAGCCCCTTCACATATTTTGACCCCTCCAAAACTACCAGCCCCCTGTTGTTGAAAAGACGACCCCTCCCTAAACTTCAAAATTGAAGAAAAAACATAAAAATGCTAGAGTCGGGTTACCTGGAACACATGATAATAATTTCTGTACAACTACATTTAGACCCTAAGGCTGGTGTTTAAGTTATTGGCGTCAAAAGTACACAAACACAACCACCCAGGTAGCAAGGATACATTGGGCCAATGTCGGCTTATATTGGGCCAATGTCGGCTTATATTGGGCCAAGCATGGATAATCATGACCCAATGGTCCATTGCTGATTGGGCACCAGGTGCATGCACCGTATAGCTTACTCTGGTGCCCTGAGTGAGTAAGAGCGTGTGAAGGGTTACCCTGGTGTGTGCGATTTTTAAAGCCCTCTTTGAAATGTAGGTCTACTGTTATATTACTCTACTGTCACTCTCCCAGCACAGGCCAGTGAAACCGTAGGGTACCACACGGTTTCACCAAGGATTGAAGAGTGTGAGAGACTGTCGCCAAGCAGAGGCAATCCTAGGCATAGTAGTAGTAAGAGGGAGTGAAGGCTCTAGTCCCAACTCTCCTTTGCCACCCGTGAAGGGCCTAGGATCAAAGAGGGGTACCTCAGTAACCAGCTCTTGTCCCAAGTCTCCTTTGTCCACCTGGGGTGCCAATGCACAGGTAGAAAATTGGGGGAACCAGCAAACGCAGGTTCACCATCTGACCTTACATATAGAAGTAAACAGGAAGCCTCACCGGAAGCGGGACTGACTACAACTATGCCTAGGATTGCCTCTGCTTGGCGACAGTCTCTCACACTCTTCAATCCTTGGTGAAACCGTGAGCTAGGGACAGGGGAACTTGCCATTGACAGTGTCATACATGAAGTGTTGGTTTTGGCAACCAGGAAGGTGCAGAGTAGATGGTAGGCCCTTCAGTTTGGGGCTCTCTGAATTTCATGCAGCAACCCAGGTCAAATCAGATTTCTATAATACAGCAGACAATAGCAGACAGTGGCCGGGAAACTATTTGCAGCCATATTGAGACACGGTATGATTTCACTCTAACCCAATTACCTCATTAACGCATTTATAATGTGCAGATACTGAAAAGAATAATGATCTTTAATGAACTTTTACTAACAGGAGCAGGTTTCTAGCCGATGTTTCTAGTGTATGGAGGTGACTTACATGGCTACGTTATTGCCTCCAAAAGGATCGAAGGTTATGGACTTATGGACTTTCCAAATAATTTTGCTTGAGAAAATCAAGAATTTATAATGCTGTAAACTATGTTATATGGTCTATAAATGCTAGTTCCTACATGTCCATGCCATTATAGTGTTCTATCTTGCTTATTGATAGAAAAGCGCTTATGGGGAAATCATATGGCTTGAGGAGAAAGACCACTCCTTTAAGTTGTAATAAAAGCAAGATGAAAAAGCCAAATAAAAGCTTCTAGTGAGAGAAATAAAAGACAGGAGAAAGCGTCCCACCTGATACTTTATGGCTGTCCTGGTATGTGCTGGATGTACACCCCTTGTTGTGTTTGAGCGTGTAGGGGAGGTGGGGGGAAGACGGAAGGCTACCCCCTGTTCCCTCTGTGCTGGCTGATGTGTAGCTTGACCCACCCTCCGACAAACTGTCCAACCCAACCTCAGCATCTACCTGCTGGAGCCTCTCTAGGCTTTGGGCACGGAGAGACATAGCACGCCAGCCCCGGGTCTCAGCCTGCCACTCCCTCTATCCACCCTCGTCACAGAGGTCTACCTGTACTCGGTTTTTGTAGGATATTATAGGTCCTATTCAGCCACATTTCGGTCGGTCCGCACTGTACGTATAATAAGGCGTGTAAAGGTGAGGTGTCCAGACAAGCTCCTGTGTGGTACAGGAGAGCTTCAGATGTACTCTGTGAGAACAGGGGTGGTCAGCCAGTAATATCCAGCCAGGTCCTCTTATGGACTGTTAATGGGGCTGGTGTAGGGGCCTCTTTGCTCTCCACCAGGAACTATATAAGTATAAGTGTCCACCTATACTGTCCCTGATCCTGCCCAGTGTAGCAGTAGCGTGGAGTTCTTTGTCACCTGGCGTCTTGCCAGCTCAGGTACCAGACCTGTTAGCGTATTTGTGGAGCTGCCTGGACAGGTCTTCTGTTAACAATGTTGCTGCAGTCCCCGTTACCGTGGGCGGGGTGCTGATCTGTGTCTCCAGCTTTAAGATAGGATGGTATTAGTCCGAAGATGACAGTAATTTCCCTGGCACACCTATCAAATACAGACAGACGAAAAGGTGTGGTACATATTGAAAAGTTTAGAAGCAGGTCATCACGACCAGAACTTACACAGGTGTACCGTTTCTGTGTACCTGACACGGAAATACCAGCCAGGTGTCACGCCTCGCTGACCACGGCCAGCACCACGGCTCAGGTGGGGTGTCCCAGAATCTATTATAGGAGGGTGCACGTGGACTTCTACAGGCCAACCGTGTGACGTGGCCATTGCTTGCCAGTACCAATGTCAGCATTTGCGACATATCAATGGCCCTAGACCCCTAGAATCGACACAGTGACATGGCAATTTCTTAAATTCAACATGGGGACATGAACTTTTCTTGAAATCGGCATGTGACATGGCTACACTAAAGTGAATCCCCGGGAGGGAATCTCCCATCTGAAGGCGATAGCCCTCATTGTGAGGTCCTTATGGTTAGTGGTGGTATTATCAGCTGAATAGCAGCCCCGATAGCAGCTAACACCTTGGTAATGAACATCCATATTGCTTCTGAAGAGACACACAAGTTCCTTTACTGGTATAAAACACAATGCTGTAGAGTAGGCCTAAATTATGTAGGCCACAAGATCTTTCCCAATACAACTAAAGGAAGATCAATATTTGAAGGTGAAATGGGCTATCCTGATTATGATTTGCAGAGATTCAAAGAGAAAATATTTCAGCATTAATTATGGGCAGGGGGGGTTGGGGAGGTCTAATGAAGCACAGACATCATAAAACATACATCTCAATGAAATTTTGATTCCTGATTCATTGAATGCAGCCCTGGAAAATTAAATCTACTCACCAACTAGCAAGGTTACGTTGGGCCAACGTTGACAATGGTCGGCACCATCGCAGGCAATATTCTGATGTTGGCCCAATGTTTGCAGTCTGACGTCTTATCGACCTTGGCAAATTAATGTTGGGCCAACGTTGGCAGTGCTCTCATTTATTTGCCAATGCTGGTAAGACTTCAGATATTTCCTGTTGTACCAACGTTGGCAGTTTATGGTTGGACCAATGTTAGCAGGCCTTCCAGCAATGGGGGATTAACAAATATTGGCCCAATGTTGGCAAAACAATATTTCTCCAACCTCCACCAGAGGGCATTTTGGGCTATATGAAGTGATTTGGTTTAGTATATCCTTTATATCTTATCAAAATGACCATTGAATTAGATCTCTTGTGTACTATATGTATTTTAAAGCATGAAATACTTAATTAATAAAGTATGTGAGGGCAAATATCCAACATTTCTTGTGAAATAACAAAATATTGGTAGCATTTCCATGAGAACACCATTTTGTAGGGGATGGTGGAAATACAAGGTGTGATAGGTGAGATGGCTTTCTATCACTTCTTGGTAAATAAAGCTGAGATTAAAGTGAAAATACAGAGATGACTGTCTCTAAAATCAATTCTTGACAGACATCTCTTCAACAGATTCAATGAGATTTAGGTTATATTTCTTACCTTACTCTGTTGGCATGTATCTAACAATGGGGAGGAAAAATACTTTGTACCAATGTCAAAACCCAACATCAGCTTTTGGCTCAAAATTTGGTTAGCTAGATGTTGGGCCAACATCAAAATATGACATGTCAGCTAGATGTTGGGCCAACTTTTATTCTTAAAATGTATACCCCTAATGGAACTGCATACATGAGGAGTGTAGAGTATACAGTTGGTTTTGCCTGGAATGATCTGGACTCTGAGGACAGGCTTATTGATAACTTACAAAATTTCAAGATTGAAACAAAGAAATTCCTAACCTTGAATATGCCTAAGTTGTAATGGGTGCTTCCTTGCCTCTCTCCCACTCTCTAGCAGCCTAACAGTATTAGAGTAACAGCGTACTGAACATAGTGTCTCACTTTGATGCCTTTTTCTGCCAATATTATTTCATAAATTGCATCATTTAATGGATTTCAGCCAGTGACAGTTATTTGGTTTAACACTGAGAACAATTATAACTGGTCTAATAAATGGTATTTGTTGCTTCCAAGTTTGCCTGTTATGGCTACTCAAAGGGTAAAATATACAAGAGTATGGTCGACAGAACGAGTCGAAAGACTTAGCCTCGATCTATTGTTTCTTGTCCTATGTATATTCTACCGTGTCGTCGTGAATAAGCACCCATAGAGTTGGAGGGGGCATTACCCCCGGCCCTTATATAACACAGGCGCTTATTCAAGGTCTAGTTTTCAGTGCTTAAGGTATATTTCATGACCCCCATACCCCCAGCGTTTATACAAGACCGGCGCCCATTCAAAACCCGGCGCTTAAACACAACGATACGGTATTGCATTTATGTAATATTGCACTATGAACAAGCCTAAAGGTTATTATGCTGTGATCTATGTAATTGTCTGGTTATTATATGTGGACGTGGACAATAAATGATGAATCTACCTAAAAGAACATAATTTTCTGCTGATGTTGGCATAATGGTTATCCAGCCGGACAAAAGGCACTTTAGCGAATGTAAAAAAATAGCGTCATGCCAACTCCCCACTACGTTTGGCCAACGTTGACTTGCTAACTGGGTTAGGAATACCATATATATATAAATAGATCTAGGTTTCATGTTGTATTATGATTAAAGTTCTCCTCTAGAGTCAACACAATGTTAGTAGATTACTAGACTTGTCAGAGTTTGTTTTATTCTTCAATGACTTATGACTTGTTGAGATGACTTGTAGGCAGCTAAATGAAAAGTCACTATGGGTGGTTGGGTGGTGTTTTGTATTGCTCAAGCTATATGCCTGAATTAAGATCACCAAGATAATTAAAGAATTGACAAAGAAAATGGCCCAAAATGATATGACTTCTGGGAGTGATCCTATTTCCTTTATAAATTATGATGAAATAGGATCAGTCAAACGCTACTGTATCAGTAGAGGGCATGTTATAGGGGGAAAAACGATTTTGACCTTTTTTTCTAATTAGCAAAAACCTGCACTCATAGAATATTCCCTCCTTATGATATATATATATATATATATATATATATATATATATATATATATATATATATATATATATACACACACACAGAGAATCATTAAGGAGAGAAACCAGTTTGCAAATTATTTGATTCATTGATCTACAGCCCGGAGACATTCTGGCTCGGGGAGGGGCCAGAATTTTCTTTTATACAGTACCTACCATTCTAAATGTCAATTAAAAGAATATAATAGGTTGATTGCAAGTCTGAGTAATACTGAGGATGTTCACCAAAATCCACCAAACACTTCCTAGGTGGTTTAAGAGCAAGTGGATTCCCCCCCAAAACCACAGCAAACATCAAATGTTTGAGGGGGGGGGGGGTTGAGGAATGTCCACTGGGAAAGTAGGTGAACTGTCAAAGTCCAGATCAGTTGACTGTATAAGTCTGACTGAATAAGTGGTACCTGTGAATTCCACTGTGAAGTCGATCAATTCAACTTCCTATAATCCACACAGTAGCGGATGCTACAGTCTTTTTTAGTAGTCATCACCACGGGACTGGACCAGGGACTAGTACTAGGTACTATCACCCCCTTTTCCAACTGATCATAAATCTCATTTTCACAGATAATCTTTTTCTTCAGAGGTAAACGTCTATACGGGATCTTGAAGGGTTCAGCTGCTCCAGTGTTGATATGGTGCAAGACCTTATCGTTCCGACCTAGGGGTCCACCTGAGTAACCGAATGCCTCCTCATACTTTCATAACAGATTCCGTACTTCCATTTTCTGATAACCATTTTCCAAAGAAGAATCCTCAATAATCTTATCCAGCTGTTCATTCAGTTTCACCTTCCCTGATGGAATAATTTCCTCATCAGGCTTACTAACCGAATCCTTTACCGCATTTACCAGAGTTAATGCTCCTATTTCAGAACCTTTCTTGAGGTATATAGTTTTACCTCCACGATTTATCACGGGTAGCACATTCCAGAACGGATTCCCCACCAAAGTATCTACAGATTCCAATCCAATACTCGCCAGGTGGGCAGTATCCGGTTCAAACAAACTCTCCTGTCTCTTCAGAGCCCTTTTGGTGGTACATAACACATCACAGGAGACACCCGGAGGGATCTTAACTGTGTCTACTACACTAGCCACTGAACTGATCTGTCGGAGCAGGCATACAAGTTGTCTTGGCTCGATGAGATTGATGATCAGATAAGAGGGAAGGATCTTGGCATTTTGGAAGATTTCGATCGGTTTACTGGGAACTCATCTCCATTGGGAGGTAGGAGATGGTATGTGCCTGTTACGATTCAGGGTAGGACTGGAGAATTCTTGGTCGATACGGGGGCTAGTCACTCGTTGGTTTCCAAGCGGTTCCTCAGCCAGTTGCCGAATAAGACTGAGAACCTCATAACGGGGGTAAAGGCTTGTATGGATCTGTCTTCGAGGGACAATGCCATCCGTTCGGGCTTGGCATTCTTGTTCAGGTAAGAAACCACTCTCTTGATAGCGGGATCATTTTGTTGGAAATGTTGGATGGTTTCTTCCGGCCATTCTATAACATTTTCCATACTGGCGCTATGTAACGGCGTCGACTGTCTAGTTTGAACCATTGCAACTACCGCGTTGTGAGCCCCACAATCATCACAATCGATTTTCTGGCACTTCCTAAAAGGCCTCCGGGAAAGGGCGTCCGCATTGATATGCTTCGAACCCGGCCTATGTTGGATCTGGCTATGCTCCAACCCAAACTCTGACAAGTGTGCCAGCCAACGGCCAATCATTCCTTCGGCGTCCTTAAAATTAAGTAGCCATCTCAGGGACGAGTGGTCAGTTCGAAGAGTGAAGTCAGTACCCCATAGGAAATGTCGAAACTTTTTGGTATACACCACCACAGCCAGCAACTCACGTTTGGTGGTGCAATAGTTCCGTTGTGCCCTATTCAAAGTGTTACTAGCAAAGGCGATTGGTACTTCGACCCCGTCCTGGACCTGCGACAGGGCTGCACCAATGCTATCATTGCTAGCGTCCGTGTCCAGTATGAAATGGTCATCCGCAGATGGATATTTCAATACTGGCGTGTTAGCAAACAAGTGTTTTATTTGCTCGAAGGCTACATCCTGTTCATCTCCCCAGGGAAAACGTTCCTTTGCTCGACCTGGGGTCCAATGCGCTAGTATTTGTAAGGGGTAACTTACTTTGGAATAATTCGGGAGGAAGTCTTGATAGTATGAACAGAAGCCCAGGAAGGATCTTACTTCCTTCGCACATAGGGGTTTCTGCCATTCGGACACTGTCTGGAGTTTTTCAGGGTCGGCTTTTACGCCGTCAGGAGTTATTATGCGACCAAGATATGTAATAGATGATTTAAACAAATTACATTTCTTAGCTTTTAATTTCAGACCATTTGCTAGGATTCTCTTCAAGACTAACTCGAGGTTGCTCATGCAATCCTCGAAAGTCTTTCCAAACACTATAACATCATCGAGGTACACCAAACAACTCTTCCAGAGAAGGTCACTTAGCATTTCCTCCATCATAGCTTCGAAAGTGGCCGGTGCATTATGTCAATGGGGTATTCAAGGTTCATTTATTATTATATGAAATATTTTAAGCCGAATGATCAAGCTCGCCTAAAAGGCTCCCTTATACCAAACCTTTGGATCTGACAGAGCCAGGTATCTCTACCCAGCTCTGCCTCTCCTGGCCAGTGACCTCAGATTCACCCCCGGATCCTGGCTAGGGGGTCATGACCTCGACCCCCACTAACCCTAGGTACAGGGTGGGAGTGTGCTCACACCCACCTCCATTCCTAGCCAATCAGGGATCGAGCTGCTCCTCCAACAGGTGGCCAGCTCGACCCACCTTTAGGCAAGCCCCCTCCCCCCTCCAGGGTGAGATGATGCAAGGCACGCCGGGTCTTGCCTATCCCTAAGCATGACGTCATGTTTCTCCCAAGACTGACGTCATGCCTACCCCGAGCTGCTCCTATATATATGAATACAGGACTAGCTTGGGATACTCTTATTCTTTACTTTCCTTTCTCCACACCTAGTCTCTATGACACACAGTGCCTTGGTATAGAGCTAGCTTGATCAGGTGGGCAGCATACACATTGTACATCACCATGCCAACATGTACCTGCCTAACACTACAATAAAGTGGATTCATCAACTGTACTCTCTGGACTCCTGAGTTGCTCATGTTCATGACTTGTAACGGTCCGTCGACAATGGTGGAGAAACCCTCAGAAGATTCCATTGTTATCACCTCTCATGAGCCATGAATAAAAGTGAGACAACGCCCAAAGAGCCAACTCCTGAACGTGCCATTACAACACCGGGACGAGACACGACCCAAAACCAGCTAGCAGCAGCAGCAGCAGCAGAAGCAGCACCAAATCAGGAACCCACCCAGAGAGACTCATCACCTGATGCACTGACTCTAGACCCAATTTTACCAGCATCTCTACAAAAATCAACGCCTGTGAGTAAAACAAAAACTACCTTCTCACCTACTCACATTGGAGACAATACTGGAGGACAGACCAGCACACCAGTGGCATCACCTGCCCCAGAGTTAAATCTAACATTACCTGGCCTGTCTGCCTCTGACTCTCCATCTTTAAGACTTGCTGGAATACCAGGCAATATTACCACTTCACCTGTGTGCCACACACAGAGTCACCTAGAACTTGACTCCCACCTGGAAGCCAGATCACCCCACCTACAAGCTGCATTAGAAAGCATCCCCACTTACCCTGAGCAGCACAATACCAGCACTGGCCCATCCTCAACAAACTCTATAAACACCAGTCCTACTGACCTGACTTGGGACAACTATATAGTCCAAGAGCCAAATACACCTACACAGCTTGACGCTGATTATTGGGGAGACAGAATAAGGTCAGCTTTCGCCAGGTGGAGACTAGCACCAAGCCACACTGTAGGACGAGCTGTAGAGGTAAACCCCTGCAGTTTTCGGAGCAGCCAATCTGAGGAATCCCCCTCAGCTTTCGCAGCCAGAATCAACAATCTGCTATATGAAGATTGGCCTAGCTCAAGACCACCCACTGACTGTTTTAGCACATACTACAACCCTTCTAACCCAGAAGGCATTGCCACTTCTGATAACCTATCATCTGGCGCTAGCAGCAGGAATACATCATACTTTTCCCTGCCCCTACACACCCCTAGCCCCAGGAGAAGAGCCAGGTCCTGCTCACCCAGACCTAGAGGCAGACCTCCATATTACAGACTTAATAGGAGTATAGATAACGCCATCAGGGGGAACATCAGAGCTACATCTAGTGTGTTCAATACAACGCCACAAGCACCCAACAACACACTAACCAGCTCCAGGAAGATCCAGAGATAACCTTCCCACATCTCAACAGACATAGAAACACCAGAAATATGTCCTCTGCACAACCCCCACCAAACTACACCCAAGCTGTGACCAGAGATATCATAAGAGAGTGCACTGCAGCCGTCAGTGATACACTATCTAATGCACTAGCTGGTCAAATCAGCCTTATCTCCACTGAAATCAGAAGGATTGGAAGCAGCAATGCAGAACAGCTCTCCAGACTGGATACAATGGATACTTGGAAATCAAATGTAGAACGCGGCATGACAGCTGTCCACAGATCTGCAGTAGAAAGGAATGAAGCTACCCTAAGGCAGACTGAAGCCATGACTATGGAAATCTCTGACAGGATCGCCAGAAATCTTGACGACATGAAGTCAGACATCTTCAGAATACTTGACCGGCAACAAACAGCGCCTCCTCCACCAACAAGCCAATCCAACCCAGCAAATCCCCCTCAACGCCAACAACAACATGGTCTCCAACAGGGATTAAACAGAACAACTGGTAGCTCAAACCCAGCAGCCCTCACACCAGGAAACACCTTAACACCACCCTGCGCCTTTCAAAACAACACAGCTCGAGGTGCTACAGGTGCCACGCCCACTTCTCATCATCAGGGCCAAGACAGAATGGGTAGTGTCCCTTTCTCACACCAGATGGCAGCAGGCGCGCCATCTCAGAGGCCACCAGCCGCTGGAACAAACCTGAGCTCGGTTTACAGGGGTGTATACTACACACCTCAAGGGCAAACCCCCAGCCACCAGCCCATCCCTATGCAGACCTTGCACTCACACACTCCAACAACAATGAGTGCTACAGGCCAACAACCAACCCAACACTCAACCCCATACCCACAGGCATCTGCACACATCACTGGAAATATGGGTAACATGAGTTTATATCATGACAAACTCACCTCAGTTCAAATGAGCTCCTTCAACAAACCTGAGCCTTTCGACAAACCATCTCCATACAGATCTGCCTCCAAATTCATAGCAGAATTTAAATTCTGGATCAGGAATGTCCACGCCACTAGGCCAGACCTACATGCATCATGCATGTATACCTTCCTCAAAGGCAGAGCTGCTCAATGGTTCTACGCCAACATATTTGATAAGCCCATCATCTATGATGCTGAAGCCGTTTACACAGCTTTCCTGAAGCGTTTTGGCCAGCTTGACCCTGCAACTATCATTAAAGGGTACAGAACCAGAAAACAGCAACCAAAAGAGTCAGTGGAGGACTATATCTCAGACATGACTCTACAACTGGCCAACAGTAACCTAGATGAGTCTGTTCAGGTAGACTACCTGCTCAATGGCCTCAGACCAGAAATTAAAAATGTGGTTCTGTCTGACACTCCTGAGAAAATAGCTGATGTTGAACGTTTAGCACTCAAGCAAGAGCTGAACATAGAAGCAAATGGCATTGCCCAGGCCTCCAGCCACTCAGCAGACCTCTGCGCCATGGGCCACAACAACAGCTACAATAACAACAAGAACAACAACACGAAAAACAACTATCAGAGATCCAGAAAAGACAACTACCAAAATAACAACCAAAAGAAGGAAGACAGACTCCCCAGTGGTAGCTATAACAAGCAATATGAAGCCAAGTACAGAAGTGGTTTCAACAATCAATCTGACCCCAACAATAGGAGAACCAGATTTAGAACCCCTTCTGGCAACAGATCTGAGTCTTACAACAGAAACAACCAGCCCTACAACAACAGGGGCACTTCTCCAAGTTTTCAACAGGATTCGAGCATGGGGGCTGAAGTTGAAGCCTAAAAAGTGTCAGCTTTTTAGGACTTCAGTCGAGTACCTAGGCCGAATCGTGTCTGAACAGGGTATAGAAGCCAACCCGGGGAAAATTAGCGACGTAATGACTTGGGCTAGGCCCACTACAGTGAAGGAAATCCGATCCTTCATTGGTTTTTGTTCCTACTACCGAGAGTTCATCCCGGGGTTCGCGGAACTCGTAAGTCCTTTGCAGGACTTAGTGATCTAAAAACCTAAAGGTAGTAGAGGTCGTTACATGGACAGAGAGAGCTGAACATGCTTTTGTCGAATTAAAGCGAAGTTTCAAGGAGACACCTGTACTTCGATTCCCCACACCCGACGGTCGTTTTATCTTAGACACTGACGCTAGCAATACCGCGATCGGGGCTGTTCTATCCCAAGAGCAGGATGGAATGGAGGTCCCGATCTCATTTGCTAGCAACACTCTAAGTAAAACACAACGAAACTACTGCACCACCAAAAGAGAACTGTTGGTAGTTGTCGTGTACACCAGGAAGTTTAGGCACTACCTCTATGGTGGTAATTTCACTATCCACACCGATCATTCTTCTTTGAAATGGCTCCTGAATTTCAAAGAAGCTGAAGGGATGATGGGTAGGTGACTGGCCCACCTTTCGGAGTTCGGTCTCGAAAACTCTAAGATCGAACATCAAAGTGGGGCCAAGCATCTGAACGCCGATGGTCTTAGTCATATCCCTGTGCGGCTATGCCAGAGGTCAGATTGCACAGATTGCGGCAGTCACAATGCTGTTTTGGCAGCTGTAAGTAGTTTAGTAGACAGCCGGGTGGGTGTTGCATTTTGGTCTCTCAATGAATTCATTGATGCTCAGAAAGCGGACGCTGACATCAAACGGGTTGCTGAATGGCTAGTTAAGGGGGCTAAACCCACTAGGCCTGATGTATCAATCGAGAGCGCCGAGGTACGGAAATTAATAGGGCAATGGCCTCTATTAACTTTCCGTGAAGGTTTGTTGTGTCGTTGGAAAGTCGAGGCGGGTCGGGCTAGACGCACGATTCAAGTAGTTGTACCACGCCAACTGAGGGGTGAGGTACTCTCCTTTTGCCATGGACACCGAACATCGGCACATTTTGGTTGAAAACGAACGCTCGAAAAGGTGAAAAGGAGATATTACTGGCCTGGAATGGGGAAGGACATAGGTCGTTGGGTTCGACATTGTCCTACCTGTTGTCTGGTAAAGCCCGGTGAGGGCATGGGTAAATCCCCTTTACACCAAGAGTTGTTCGGGGTGAGATTCGGGAGGATAGCTATGGATATCATCTCGGGATTTGCACCCACGCCAAACAAGAATACTTGCATGTTAGTAATCCAGGATTACTTCACCTAGTATGTACGCGCTATTCCCCTACCAAATCACACAGCAGAGATCTGTGCAGAAGCTTTCGTGGACGAATGGGTTTTGACCTTTGGCGTCCCATTGCTTCTGCATTCCGACCAAGGTTGAGAATTCGAGTCTCGACTCTTCTCTGAGATGTGTGAATATTTGACGATTGTAAAACAGAGGACCAATCCGTACAGGCCACAGAGCGATGGCCAGGTGGAAAGGTTCAATAGAACATTGATTCAGAGTCTGACTATGTTGGTAGACAAACATATGGATGACTGGGATGAACAGGCTAAATATGTCGTGTCCGAATATAATAGCTCTGAACACAGTTCTACTGGATGCAGTCCAAATATGATGGTATTCGGGGAAGAAATTCTCATGCCAGCGGATGTGATTTTCGGCTCAATCGAAAACCCGCTCGAGGTCCCTTGTTCCGTTACTTTCGTGGAACAGCTTCGTGATCGGTTGAGAGAGAGTTACAGCATGGTAAGAGAAAATCTAGGTAAATCTGCGGAATGCCAGAAAGTCGGGTATGACTATGGGCTGAAGCAGAGAAGGTACTCAGTTGGGGAACAGGTGGTGAGGTACCACAACCCCCAAGCAGCTATGAAGCTTGCTCCCAACTGGGATGGGCCGTTCGTAGTGGATTCTGTCCTCTCTGAGTCGACATTATTACTTCGATCATAACGCAGGGTCATCGAAAACGACAGCAAAAGGCTCGAAAACTGAGCGAGGTGGAGGTGTTGGATGCCAGTAAACCATCAAAGCGGCGCCGTGGTCGACCGGCTCATCGAGATAAGTCGAAAGCATCTAATCAGCCTTTGAAGGGATGTCAGAAGCCCGATCCCCCCCTCGAAGGTGTGAACGACTGAACAAACTTCACATCGTAACGTTTCGATTGGTGTCAAAGATCAGTCACTCCAGTCCGGACCTATGACTCGAGCGAGGCTTAAGAGCCAAGGCTCATCAAAGGAACGGTCAGCGAGTGTCGAGGATGAAAGGAAACCCAGAGCAAACACTCTGGCTCCTACATCCACACCGTCACAAGTGATGGGAGGCAGACGCGGACGGAAACAGGTTAATAGCCCGGTCGGCCCGGCCACATCAAAGGACGGCGGGCTAGGAGGGGGTGATAGTAACCCGCCCCGAGGCTCATCACTCGTTCCTACAGTAAAGGTTAGAATCAGGAAAAGTCCTAGATTAAACCCTACTCAGTAATCGATGATTCGCACAATACTAAGCAACAGCTTTACCATCCTGTTTTTTTTTAATGTGGATTTAAAATAACGGGTGCCGTTCTTGGGTAAATCTGTTTGTGGATGTGAAGCCGACACAACGAGAAGTCATGCGATTGCCTCTTAGTTTGAGACAACCTGACGCTGGAAACATGGAAATTTGGGGCCTCTGATTTTTATTGGACTGTGAGGATGGGTTCCCAGCATAGGCTGGTGGATTCTGCCCGAAGGGTAGATCCATATTGGAACCATTTTTAATCCCGGTAGTCTGATGGAAGGGGGGGTGTCATTATTATCCATGTTGATAGTGTTGGAACCCATAGACCGCATAGGAAATAACGGCATATGCAAACATTGCGACTGGAGAACCAGAGCGTGACGGTGTGAGGAGAGTGAGTCGTTCTATTTTTTTGAGCATTACCTTATTTGGTCATGGCGTGATGCGCTGTGGACCAATAGGGTTCGCCCGCCTCGGTCACGTAGGCCCTTCCTCCAATCAGAGGCATGCGCCACAGGGATAAAAGGCCGCGTCGCACACCACGGAGGTCACATCTGCGCCCTTCTCGTGAGAGTCGGACGCATATAAGCTGGACTAAGCCTAGCTTATTCCAGCTAGTACGCTCCGCCTGGGGACTTCCTACCTGAGTGTAGGAGGTCTCCCCTGCCTAGTGTCGAGGGACACGACCTGCCTGAGCGCAGGTTCGTGTTCTCTCGAGGCTCCAGTCTTCGGTCCCTCGAGCCGCCTGAGTGCAGTTCGAGGTACATCGAAGGCATCTTCGAGGCTTCGACCCGCCAGAGTGCGGATCGAAACACCTTGAAGATCCTCTCAAACCATGGCGTCCGAACCCTGAAGCCCGTTGGAACTGAGCCCTCTCGCGAAGCGCAGAGGTACCTCGTCGAGGGTGGAGTGGTTCCTGACGTCAGGACGCTGGCGGCTCAGTCGAATCCTTTGAGAGAGTTATCTCCAAGGATTGACAGTCTGAGCTCGGCTATGACGATGTTAGGCCGAGAGCAGGTGGTGCAGGTCAAGCCTGACACCCCTGGTAAGTCTCTCGGTGCCTCCATCTACCCACCAGCAGCCGCGCCTTCCTCATCGGCTCCCTTGATAACCCTCTCGGGAGCCACCGAGCCTGCACCGCCACCGGTTCAGAGAGTGGTGTCACCGAAAATCCATCCGGATCTTCATGGCATCACACCTCTGGTCCCCGCGAGTGTAGCCGTCTGCCCGGACCCGTCGGCTTCCGCCCAAGCAGTAGAACCTGCCAAGGCGGAACAGTCGATGGATATAGACGGGGACGTCGATGTCGTCGGTCAATCTCCAACGGCTCCCCCTGACCAGGGAGACAAGGACGACCTTGAAGGTCGGGAGAGCGACGACGACGACGGAAGCGACTCAGCAGACTCGGCAGTCCTCCACTCAGATGCTGAGGGAGACTCCCGGGATGCACCCGAGACCTCTAACGAGGCTTGGAGTACGACAATGGACCGTGTGGCCCCATTGCCGGAGTTGCCGACGTTTTCTGGCCAGCTAGCCGCCTGTGCTTCACATGAGGATGAGCGCACTAACGGAGAGCAGGCTGAAATCGACGCCGCTACAGGGTCCATCTCGGAAGATCAGTAGTAGGATACTACTGTTCCTCCTCTTCAGCTTGGATCGCTGACATCGAACAGAGTCTCGATGTCAGCATGGAACCCCCGGGAACTCGTTCCCAGACGACGGTGTACCCTCCACGAGTGGGGGTACCTTTCCTGTCCCCGGACCTCCCTGCGAAGCTGTGTGGATCCGACGCCACCCTGGTCTTAGGGCCCGGTGGTGCCACACATCCTCGGCCTCACGGTCGAAGGACCATCATAGTTGTACTGTACACTATCGATGGGCTTCCTACGCTGGAAGGAGCTTCTCAACGAGACAGGGGGGAAACGACACGACCCCGGTTACCATACCCGGTCGTGCCTCCCTCGGATCGACCAGGAGCAGGTTGTGAAGCAGTGTTTCGACACTGGTCTCCTACGTTGGATGGAGCCTTATAATTAACTGTGATAATAGTTTTTTTCTACAGTACAGTAGAAACTATATTTATATATATTCCTCTACTGTTTCTGTCGACCATGTCGACGGATCCAGTAGTTTAAATTATTATCTATTTGTTTAGACTGATCTGGGATCTCTGAATTTTCAGAGACCTCGTTTCAGTCTAGTGGGGGCTGGTGTGGTGGTCCCGCGTCGTCTTCGAGGTACCTTCGTGGTCCTCGTGGGCGACATCGAGAGCACCTCTATTACCCGACGCCTGGGGGCGCTGGAGTCCAGCGCCACGTCACCACTTGGTCACGTGGCCCTCGACTCTGGTGTATATAAGGCCGTTGTACGGCCTTCCTCAGTGTCAGTCCAGCCCCGACTGACCATCGTGAGCGATGGTCGGCAGCTGCCCGGCTACCATATTCTAATACTCAGAGCTGCACAGAGGAGGTGTATGTGGAATATCAACTGGTGTCGAACTTGTTATAGGGGCCTAGTGTCGAACTTGTTATAGAGTTCAAACTCTGCCACCTGTAACTGTGATCGAGAATGGCTGATGCCTATGTGTTATTAGACAATAAAGTTTTAACTGGAACCTGAATAGTTGTTCTTCGTTGTTTATCGAAAGATTCGATTGAACATCGAGGGGTAGAACACTACAGTTATATCCTGAAAGTTCTATTCAGATTGAGAACTGATTATAAAAATCCGATAGTAGTGGTGTTGCTGAAAGTTACCTCCGGATGCTGATACGTTAACCTGATGCCTACTGTTACCTGTTCCTGATCGCCCTACTGGATGGACTTATACGATATATAACCTGCTGATGTACTGAATGGACTTATTTACCCTGTTAATTTACTTCCGGATCAACTATTTGGACTACAACTATGTCAACCACACACAAAAGGACTATTATTACTACATGATGACCACCGGATTATTTACTCTACACCATTCGGATCTAATAATGAACATTAGCACTTCTAGAGGATTGTGGGTAGCTGCCCCTACTTCAACTACCGTGTTTCTTTATATAACCTCAACTGGAAAACTATAGACTATAGCACGTCCATCCCGTGGTTAGCTGACCACACCACCAACCTACAAGGCATCCGGAAGACTTCAATACAACACATCCTTATATTATTATGTACATATATTGTCATGTTTATAACCTTGCTTTTCTAATGAATGCAAAATTTAAATGTATATTTATAGTGATACGATATGATATTGTATATTTCATACGGGTTAATAGTAATACAGATCTCTTGTTATTAGTCATATTACTTGACATGATCCGATATATATATTATATAAACACCAGATTGTCATAATTATCCTACGTGACATATTTTTGTAATTATAGTAACTATCTGGGGGCTGTTTTTCCCTATCATGCGGACCTCCGTATGTCATATACGGATGTCCGTATATCATATAATTCAGTTAAGTGTATTTCCTTATATATACAGACTTTTGTGTTCAACATGCGGAGGTCCATATTTATATATGGAAAAAACCCTGTATTTCCCTATCTTACGGACTTCGAGAAATCCTTTGAAACGCCGTATGAACAGTCTCAAATACATCATGGTGGGGTACCCCCTCGTATGTTCTTTTACGTCATACGGACCACCGTATGTCACATGCGGACCCGGAGAACGTCCGTATGTGTCCTTAATTTCCCTCTGAGCCCTTTGTGGGGTTATGACCTCTGACCTTGACCCGGAAGTCACCAAGTTTTTATTTGGCCGCCAATTTCGAACCAGCTCTGACCTGCTCGATAACATGGCAATAGGATGGATATAGAGAGCCAAAAGGGAATACTACAAGAGGCTCGATCCCTTATCTTTCTTCACAGACCGAAAGTTTGTTCAGCGTTACAGACTGACCAAGCCAGTGGTACGGATGCTTACAGAGAAATGGGTTTCCACAAAGAAAGTGAAAGAGTTGAGGGGTAAACATGCTGTGCCTTACAGGATAAGAGTAAGTTTCTAAGACTTAAGCACGTCCCCCCCCTTCTCTCTCTCCTTTTCCCCTCAGCTTTCTCTTTGTGTAATAATATTGGATGTTTACTTTGCTTGAAAACTTGGGCCACATAGAATCAAAGGAAAAACACATGAATAATTTAAAAATGAATGGAGGCCTTGTTTCACGTTAATTAGTTATTTAGTCAGTGGCCTACACCCGTCTTTCTCTTTCAATTTGCAGTTCTGCGTTGCCTTAAGGTACTTCTCCACTGGGGCAACATATCAGACAATAGGGGACTGCCATGGCATAAGCAAAAGCGTGGTGGGATGCTCAGTCAAGGACGTGGCTGAGTACTTCCGGACTCACATCAGTGAATACGTGGTCTGGCCAGACAGCTTCGACGACAAGAATGCCAAGGCAACTGTTTTCTATAAGAAGACGAAGAAGCCACGTTGCTTTGGTATGGTAGACGGGACCCATATCCCTATTTTGTGTCCGAAAGGTGTGGTGAATGACGAAAACCAGTTCTATTGCTACAAAGGCTATTACAGTATTAATGCTATGGTGAGGATCATTTCAAGTCTTGTTCAGCATTGTTCTGAGTTGTTTTCCACTTCCTTTTCCTCAGAGGAACTTATCCGTAGATACTGTTAAAAACTCTGAAAGACATGATTAAAACTTTCAGCTAAAGTAATTGAACTATGATTAATTGAACTTAAAAAAGCAAGACAAAGGAATTTTTCTGTCCTTCACCATGGTTAAAATATATTTGCAGATCATCGCAGACTATGATGGGTTCATCTTCCATGTTAATGCAGCAAACCCTGGAAGTTGTAACGATATCTATGTCATGAACGGCTCTCAGGTCAAGTACCTCGGGGAGAGAGGAGACTTCAGGGGATATTACCTCCTAGGAGACTCCTGGGTAAGTTTTGTGCTTACCAAACTCTTTCAGTCACTTTTTTTGTAAACAAGTCTTTCATCTGTTGTCCATATGTACCTATTTTTTATATCCTATTGAAACCAATGTGAGCCTTGACTTAACAGAGAAAAAAATTATTTTATTGTTATTTTTCAGCTATGTTCTGACTGATTATGTCTTGACTCCCATTAAATATGAGAAGACTCAATCCCACATCGATTACAACAAATGGCACGGGAAGACAAGGTCTTCTGTGGAGAGGACAATAGGGATATTAAAGCAGAGGTGGAGGTGAGTCCTTAGAGCTTAGATTATTATATTTCTTTGGTTTATAACACCATATATAATTATAAAGAAAGAAAATATACTAAATAAAGTACATTACATGATTTTATTATTAGACTTGAAACAATTGTCAAGGAATCTTGACTGACATTCTTTTCGGTTCTTGCAGGTGTCTCGACAGCAGTGGGGGTTACCTCTACCATGACCCTCCTACAGCAGGAGCCATTATAGAGACTTGTGTGGCTCTGCATAATTGTGCTAAAGCGGCTAAGGTCCATCTTCTGCCCGATTACCTCACGAGGGACAGCTTCCGCAGGATCAGAAACCCTGTTCCCCAACCTGAACAGAGGAGACCAACAGAGCGTGTGGCCTTCCACAATCTGCGGTCTACCTTCGTCAACAAGTACTTCGTCCAAGAAGATATAGATGAGACAGACGCGGAAGAGGGTCAACCCACTCCCCAGGATGAAGATTTTACACAGGAGGGACTACAGTTTCCTGACCACAGAGACCCACAAGTGGCACCTCAGGTAGCTCTTTTGTTGGACCAGATGAACGCACTGATAGAGCAATACTATGACGCTAACTATCTGCATTGAAAGTTTAAATGGACCTAGGCAGCTTTCTTGTATATAAATGTATATATTTTTTTGGATCTCTAATTTATTGTGTAAATAAAGGACTATACTGCAAATGCAGTATTAAAAAATGACGTTTATTTCTAAGAGTGAACAGCATGCATATCAAAATGAACTTCCCCTTTGTAGAACAACACATATGGCAATGGGTGAATAATAATCTTGTTCACACCTAACATTACCTTTACATTGTGTAGCCGTATGTCAGGAAACCTTCCCAGTGGGTACACAATGTTGCATCAACATTGACAACCAGTTGATGTTATGTTGATGGTGTTGATCAACCTGTTTTCAACACTTTTTCAATATTTGTATTTCAACGTTGTCAACCATCACCATTTCAACATCCAGTCAACAGTTGACATATCAATGTTGAAATATTGTTGTCAACTCAACGTTGATTCAACATTGATTTGTCAATGTTGAATCAACAATATTGATTTCAATGTTGATACAATGTTGATTCAACGTTGATATGTCAACAAAACAACTGTCAACGTTGTTTCAACATTGTTGAAACAATGTTGAGTCAACATAGAAACACAAACATTGAATCAGTGCTGATGGTTAGATGTTGAATCACAGTTGATTTTGAGTATGTTGTTTCAACTTTCAATTTCATCTCTATTTCAACCCTAAATCAATGTTGATATGCAAACATTGCAAACGTTGTTTCAACGCTGAATCAACATTGATGTGCCCAGTGGGTTATGACTAAATGTATCTTAAAACATCTTTCCATTTCTTTTTTCATTCATATGAACATCCAGTATCCAGATTCTAACATAAAGAGTGTCATTTTTTCAGTTGTATGTATACAATTAAAAATTGATACTGTTATCCTGAATAATGCAACAATACCTCTTTCGAACAATATGTATGGCTATGGGTGAATAATAATCTTGTTCACACCTTACATTATCTTTTCCTTGTGTATTCCTATGTCAGGAAACTTTATGACTAAATGTATCTCAAAACATCTTTTCTGTTCTTTTTTTAATGAAATCAACATGTACTCCCGTGATTCTAAAATATGCAGTATCATGTTTGCAGTTTTAAGTTGAAAGTTTAAAAATGACACTGATATCCTTAACAATGCAACATTAAAAAGTGTACGATGAACTTTACCTAACTTTTAAGACAAGAACAACATGACTAGTCTCTGTTTGTCGTAACATTGACATGAGAGTACTGAGGTATAATAAAACTCGAGATAACAGCCTGTCTTTTATGTCCATTAAAATCTTAATTACCTATTCTAACTGTTAGTCTGTTAACAATTCTTGACAACATAACATTAGTCATTATATTGTTTGGTAGCCTTCCTGCTTCTTGAGGATCTTTTCACAGGTACACCTCTCTTTTTGTTTTGCCCTTCATCCTCCTCAGAAGCTTCTGTGTCTGCCTCTGAAGCTGCCTCTGAAGCTGCCTCTGAAGCTGCCTCTGAAGCTGCTTCCTTCTGGTGATGGCCTTCCTTCACGATAACCTCAGGGTTTTCCACTTCTCCTTCTACTTCCTCAAGGCCATCTTTAGTCACGATGACAAACTCGTCCTTGTGCAGCACTGAAAAATGGGGGAGGCTGTTGTCTTCAGGATCTATGTAGTTAATAGCTGAAAACAAAATTACCATACAATTTCACACATAAGCCGCACCTCTTACCAGTATCCAAATCAAAACAGGCTTCTAAAATAAACCAAAAGAAGGCTAGCGGCTGACAGCAGGGTATACTTTACAGGAAAAGAGGACAATTACTACAATTTTCCAGCAAGTGAATAAATTTATCCCTTTCAGATTTTACACTTAAGTTTGGCTTACTTTCTGATACACGTTTCATTTTAAATTTAACATTTTATCTCTCCCTTTCTTTCATGAAAAATGAAATAATGCTTACCTTCGCCGGGAACAGCTAATTTTCTTTGGCCCTCTTCGAGGTCGAAAAGTAACCCGGGGCTTCCCTCGTCCCGTGTCTGATAAGGAGGGGTTGTTCCAACTGTAAGAAGATCCAAAATAATAAAGTAAATACTTATAAAAAAAAATTATTTCATTTCTACATAATGATATACCGTAAAATTTAAGGCTGTAAGACTATATTAAAAAAAAAGGTAAAAATGAGCAAATTATTTCATATGAAAACCCATACAGATATTTCCTTTCATTGAAACTCTTCTCGACTTACCAGGAGGAGGGTTGGGATGAGTAAGGAAGGCAGATATAACGAAAGTATCTACTTCTGAGGTAGGGTTCTCATTTTCTACTGTCTCCAGGGCTTTGTGACAATAGAAAGGGAGAGACTAGTGTTACAAACCAAGTTTCTTGTTAGGTTATTTCTCTTCGCCCTGATCTCATATCTCCATATAATTTACTTTGATTTCAAATAAAGTGAAGGGTTAGTTATGTTACACACACATGCTGTACATGCTGGAAAAGGTTATCAAGAAAGGAATTGTCCACATGCTGCCCCGTACATGCTTCTCTGTTGGTAGTGATAGGATATTATTACATTGTAAAGCACAAAGAAACAAAGTAGAAAGTATTTATACCTTTGTCTAAAGCTTTGTCCGGGCAAGCATCCTTCGTACCAGGAGACAATACAATACATTCTGGAACTGGAGATCCTGGAACCACTTCTGCGTCTTCACGGGGCTCCTCCTGTTCCTCCTGTGCCAGAGGTTTAACTAAAGGATGTCCCACTGTTGAATTGAATGACAAACAGTTTCATTTATTTGTCTAAAATGAAGAAAAGATAAAAAAATTGTTATAATTAATACACATACGGACCCCCCCTATCTTGTATTAAACTGTATATTTATGAGCTGCATTGTTTTGCATTGTCATAACATGTCCACCTCCACTTTTATGAGAAAAACATTTTTAAATAACTATTACATGCTCTCTATTCGTTTAGCTTTTCATAAGGAAATAAGATGAATGATTTCAGACGCTTGACATTTTAGTTGACTCACTTTCAATAAGAGTTCTGGCCACGGATTCCTTGTTCAGCTTCTCCTGTATATCTGCCAGTTTCTCCAGGTTAGCTACTATTCTATCAAGAGCTCGCTCTGTGTTGTCTACTAGCTTCAAGGAGGAGTTGTTGCACAGGTTTAAAGCCCTCTGGTTGGAGGCCAGCTGGTTCATGTTCTCACTAAGTCTAGCCATACTGTCTGCCACGGACAATACCCCCACACTTATTTTTCCCTGAGCTTCTTCCACTGACTTACAATGCTTGTCTAAAGCATCCGTCATATTATTGACAGACTGTGCAATTTTTGTTTGTCTTTTCACCAGACTTTCAATAACTTTGTCTTGAACTAATTCTAATCCTTCCATAGTTTCCTTTTGTGTCTGTAGGAAGGAAGCAGACAGCTCTCGTACAGTGCCAGTCGATCTGCTCGCAGCCTCATCCAACTAATCTAACACCAACTTGGTGTTTGAATGTATAGCAGTCGCTGATTCTGCCATATGATTGCAGAAGTTGTCATATGACGATGTCATTTTCTTATTGGATAAAACCAAATCTTGAGTGGAATATCGCATATCTTCTGATATCTTAACGGCCGATTCCGCCAGTGCTTCATGAGTCCTCTTCAATTCCTCTGTCACACGGTGTGAACTTTCATAGGAGGTCTTAATAGATATGTTTTCCTCATCATGTTTTTTTTTTTTGGATCCTGAATCAAACAGTTTTTTTCTAGAAGACACATTCGAAGTAGAAGCTATTTCATCTAAGACTTCCATAGTCTTCATGGCCTGCAGACGGGGGGATGTACGACGTTTAGCTGAAGAGTTAGGTTTATCTTTTTTTTTCCCTCCACAAGTCATATCAGCAGGAGTTTTTTTTATTTCTCGCGATTTATTAGTCAATGGGGTACTAGTCTTGATGTCCGAATCTTTCTTTGATGCAGCTATAAGTTCCTCGACTTCTTCTTGGGTGTACAGCTTGGCCTTCTTTGCTGGATTTTCTAGTTTTGTTAGACTAGGCCTTTTGTTGTATTCATTCTCTAGTTCTTTATCCAAGTCATCATCGTCATGCTCGAGAACAGGTGGGGTGGCATTTAATATACCAGAAAAGGAATCTGCCCTCCTCCGCCTCCTCCCCTGAAAAACAGGAGAAGGTTCCTCTCCATCGTCTTCTTCTTCTCCTTGGGTGTCTTTTAAAGGTGGGTCAGGTAAGAGATGAGAGGCACAGGGTAGAGAAGAATGAGCTGAAGAGGACTTTGAAGGCCGAGCGGATGAAGAAGACTTGGAAGCCCCTACTGATGAAAATGCCTTGGAAGAGCCTGCTGATTTAGACGGCTTAGATGTAGAACAAGAGGGCTTTGAAAAAGAGCTTGAAGTTGACGTCTCAGGACGTTGACCAGAGGCGGAGGTCTTCTTCCCCTGACTGTTTTTGTTAGCATTCTTTTTCTTTATGTCCTCTAATCTTTTCTGAAGCTCCTCTCTTTCTTTCTCTCTTGACTGATCGGCTGTAACTAGGGTGGACACTTGGACTCCAGTTGAGCCCTTCTTCTCCTTCTCTAAAGACAGTTTTTTGTTGAAGGAATTACATATTTTTAACATATACCCAGTCGATACCCTTGGTTGAAGAATAGAAGACTGGCCAGTCTCAGACGGGCGAGAGACAGGGTCTCTTTTGTTACGTTGAGTCAAGTTGTTGGAAGACTCGCCTTCTTCTTGATCGTCTACCTCGCTCTCGGTTTCTCCTCCATGAGTGCTCACAGCCTCCTCTGTCCCTGCATTAGAAGTAGTATTTGGCTCCCCGTCTTCCAGGATAGGAACTGAAAATGAAAAAAGAAAAGAAAAAAAATGAAGGGCATCAAGGAAATATGATTTCAATCGACAGAAAAACCTTTATTCTACATATAACAGACATTTCAGTTCAACATCTGAAGATTATTTTGGGGGACTGATAAATGGGGTTTATACCCTATGTATCTCAACAAAACACCTAAATATGGACGCCTTGGAATAGGGCACATGTTTAACAATAAAGAAAACTATGAAATAATCATCTGAAATTCTTTATACATTTTTTTCTATACTGAAATATCAACCTCAAACATATGAAATGTTGCAGGCATCTGAAACTCTGACATGTCTGATATAAATTCATATGAAGATGAGAAATGAGGTATTTGAAAGCAGTTATTTTAAAAGCAGCTTCATCCATATGGTACCCACCTCCGTCGATGCTGTCCAGCATTTGACCCATCAAAGCAGCGGAGAGTGAATCTGAAGGCATCTTCATCTTCTCATAATTGACATGAGAAGGCCGGTGAGGGTCATAACAAGACCCCTGGATGTCTCTCGCAGAAGGGTCCCCCCCTGTCAGATCGGGTGGCTGCATGCCTTTTATCCCTGACAGAAAAAAAAGAGAAAATGAAACCAAACAAAATAATTCATGACCATATTATAATAATAGTATATGTGGGAAAAGCATAAACTTTACTTGACATTTCCTTAAGTCTGCTCACTGTCTTTCCTTATGTTAGTATGTATTAAAATTATACAGAATAATATCAGATATAGTGTAACTAGTTTAAACATATGGATGAACATTTTCATCAGAGAGGTGAGACTCACCAAGAATAACCTCTGTCCCACAGTAGTCACAAGCAGCTTGTTCCAGGTCTGTGAGGTAATCAGAATCGTCCTTTTGGCCGCTCCCTGTTTTGTACCGCGCATCTATGTCCTGACGCTGAAAAAAGAAAGGAGGAAAAACTATATTCAAAGAAAAATAACAATAAAGTCGATAGAAATAAAAAATAAAAAAGGAATTTTTTCAAGTCATTAAATTTAATTAATATACTTAAAAACAAACACAGAAGACAAAAAGTGTAAGGAAATGAGGATTTCAATCGTACCTTCCGCTTGGCATCTTGGGAATAATAGGTTAATTTGCTTTTGCACCCCTCGCCGTCCCTTTTTTGTCCCCCGTTAGCATTAACGTAATCTGAAAAGAAAGCAGACATAAACTGTCACAAATTATGAAAATTAAATATAAAAAAACTATCTGAAAGTAAGATGTGGGATGAAAATACATAAGGAACAGGAACAACAAAGAAATAATATTTGATTTCATATATGGTATTTCGAGCTAAAAAGATAAGGCCAAATGATTATATCAAAAAAAGATAACAAAATAAATTGTACGTTTCAACTTACCAGCGAGTTCTTCCCATGCAAGCTTTTTTAGGGTGACTCCATCAGCATACGACTTAAATTTTCCTTTGAGAACAGGTTTTAGGTGGTTAGCGCCATGGACTAATGCACGAGTTTCATCAGGTTGCCAGTGGAGTGATTTTTTCCTAGGTGACTTGGACTTCCCTTTGCTTTTAGGTTGGGAGGTTGAGGATTCCTCGGATAAGCACTTATCGACTTCTTCTTCCTCTGAGGGGCGAGACTGTGAAGATATGTTCCCTGAGGAGGGAAACTGACCTGTTCCCCCTTGAGAAATAGCCCTCAGTAAAGAGGCTGCTATTGCATCAAAGTCAGTTTTGGTTCCTGCTCCCCCCCAACGTCCCCTCCCTCTGGCCCTGCCCCTACTCCTGCCACGGGTGGCTCCCCTGCTGCCTCTACCAGAAGAGGCAGGGAAATAAGTGGGATCCTTGTCTAAGTCTTTATCCTGGGAACGAGATAACAGAGGAGCAGGAGCAACAAAGTCGCCATAAGGACTGAGCTGGGGGCCTTCCCCTTTTGCCTCTTGGCCGAAATGTCTCTTTTGTTCTGATTCATGGCTCTACAAAGGAGGGAAGTCATGTACGATATGGCCTGTTGGCCTCCATCCCCTTCGAACATCTCGGGGGAGAGGAAATCCCCATCTTCCTCTTCTCCCTGAAAAAAAGAGAAAGAATGAACTGTGAGTGATTGTGAAAGAACAGTAACACAGAAATTCCTAAGTTATTTAAATTCCCCTAAGAAGACTGCTTTTTAATTAAATATACGACCTTGGAGACGAGATAACATATAATGTCCAACAAGAACATGAAGACTGACATGCCTGCTGGAAAACTCGCGTTGAATATAAAAAAAATAAAAGCCTTTCCCTCTACTTCAGAACCGGTACAAAAAAAAAAAACAGACAGGACATAGCAAGTTCGTAGTTAGCACAGGCTTTAAAGTAAGAAAGAAAGAGATGTGAATGCCCAGGACGAAAAAGAGTTAAGCTCTCCTTCTTCTGTTAGACATAGCTTGACTTAAAACCCCTGTTTTGAATTAAAATCATCGATTAACTTACCTCGAAAGAAGACATCGTGCATGGGTAAGGTTTTTTTGCAAATGGCGACCAAAAGGGATTTTCCGCATGTACATGACGTCAGACCACGTGACATACGGGAACCCCGAGGATACCCATGGGGTTTCCCCGGTATTTAAGGTATGTGAGACAACATACGGACACATATATTAAGATATGGAGGGAACATACGGACGTCCGTATGTGTACCCCCGTATGTGTCCGTATGTTAGGAAATAAAGCTGAAAATATATGGACGGGTGCCGGAACACTTTTTTGTCATGTATTTATTTATTGTCTGCCATAAATCCCTATTTAAGAGTCCGTATATAACTATATTTTTAAACATAAGGAAAGACAGGCCCCTGGTGCTAAGATGGTTATTTGAATTTTTCAAGTGTATAAATTATAACGGTTACATATCAGATAGGTTTCTAACATACAACCTCTAACGGATTAAGCGTTTATAAATCAAAATATATCATTAGATAGTATGGTTACGTTGAAAGTCTTTATCAAGACTATGTTAATAATAATAACAAACTTACTAGGATATTATTATGTGGTTTAATTCAATACTTAACAGATCCGTTACAAATATCTGTTATCCATCCATATTGTCGAATTGTATCGACTATCCTATTTTGTTCATTCGTAACCATTAATACTATCGAGTATGTCAAATACCTTTCATATGATACTTTAAATGATGTTGATGTTATATCTATGGTTATACCTCTATTATTAGGGTAAAGACATATTGTAATGTTATCCCTACATAATAATATAATAGTTATAACTCCTTCCTAATGTCTGGGGGAGTAGTGTAGAGGCATGGTATTATAACCATAGTTATGGGTACCGTCTGGCGTGGTGGGTGAGTCCAGTCGTTGGGTGTTCCTCAGGTTCCGGATAGGTGGCAGCACCGATCCGGGCCTGTGAGGACATCTGACGACGAACACCTAGGTCCGTATATAAAGACCGGGGCTCAGCCGCTACGTCAGAGGCCCTCCTGGCCTCTGACCATGTAACATCTTTAATTAACATTAGCTGCCCCTTTATCATCTTCCGGGTAGCCGTAAGTGTCTTAAGTAATAAAACATCCGTTGGCATACACTTGAATTACCGCCTTACTTCTTCTTTCCTGATCAGTAAGGCCCGAACCACCGAAATAGTAATCCAAACCATTACACTCCTGAAGAGATTAAGTTGAGAATTGATGATACGACTTGGATAGGTTGTTTTGTTTACGAGTGTGCGAGCACGTGTCGTCTGACCTCATTTTTGAAACGAGGCCAAGACGGGTAGGTGACCTTCGACCCTGATTAGGGTTCTCGCGGGAAGATCCGGCATCTTGTCAAATCAGGCGTGGTGACCGGTAACGGCTGCATGCTTGGGCGACTTGGGAAGCGAATTTACGCGGAGAAAGGCAATCAGGAAGTACGAAAATCTGTTCATTCAGTTAATGAGATTGTTAAGAAGCGAAACTGTCGTACCTTTGGGTATTGTGGGTTCTGATTTTGGTCGGAACGACTCAGAATATGTTGTGCGAAGACGTTAAGATGGAGGTTGAGAAGCAGGTCAGTCCGGTCAACTCTGAAGATGAACGCTTGCTGGAAGATACGTCTGGGGCTAGCGATTTGGTTAAGAATATGAGCTCAGATGATGTTAAGATGGAGATTGACGTGAAAACTACGGAGAATCCTACTTCTGCAGAAAGTGTGGTTCCAGTGGAGTCGAGTCGGAAAAAGGATACTCTGGAACCCATTCCGGATGTCACACTCGGTAGCGAAGATGGTGTGGAAGCATCGCGGTCGGAAGAGGATGGCCTCCCCTGTACTTTGGATGCACGGGAAAGCCGGGGTGTCGTCAACTATGAGATGGGAATCATACGTTGGCCTAACGGTGACACTATCTATATAGAAGCAGATAGGGTGTGGGATAAGAAGTTTGAAAAACCACATAAACTCAATAGGAGGTGGAGTTGGATGATTAAGGAAATGACCCTGGAGACTGTTGTATATCCGGATTTGTGGCGTCAGAATTACATGGACATGGCCACCGGCATGTCTATGTGTGCTAGCTTCTATCAGTTGGTAGTAGCTGTTAAGAACAAATGGGATAGCGAGCACCCAGATCGGGATTCAGGTCAGGATATGGCCCATTCCGGACGCATGACAACTAGGTCTGCATCCCAGGTCCTTAATCCCTCATTCGGTAACTTGGAAGAACAAGAGTTGGTTAAGGAGGAGACTAGGATCCAAAACGAAGCTGTTAGGGATGAGGAGTTAATCAGAAAACAGGAGGAGCAAGATCAGATTATCCTGAAACAGAAATGGGAATTGGCTGCCATACAGATGGATGAGGCAAATAAGGTGGACATGGCCCGTCTTAAAGTTGCTCAGACCCTGACAACACATGGAGCAAGTAAGAACGCTACTGAAGAAGGGTTTAGAACTAAAGTCACGAAGAGAGCTCGGGATCTACTTAAGAGAATGAAGGCAGAAAATAAGGAAATAGAAAGAGTAGTAGGGAAACCTATGACTGAAGATGGTAGCTTAGAAATAAGTACATCAGTAGGTCATAAATCTGAAGACACTGAATTGATTAAGGATGACACTGACAGTAACCAGAGTGAGTGGGACTGGTCAGTTGACATTGACCATCCGGAAATGTACGATGATGATGACAAGATGACTCCAGATGAGAAGAAAATCCAAGCTAATGTCAGAAGCAGATTTAAGATGTTCATACCTAAGTGTATGATGGAGTGCAAAGTGGAATAAAAAATATTTCAGTTGCCCTCTGCTGATTGATATGAATGGTGAGACGGATTTGGAAGAATGGATGCGGGCTACTAGGAAGGACAAACCTTACTACATGTTCTATGTTAAGTGAGTTGAGGAGACATTGGATAATCGGAATGAAGAGTACTATGATTTCGATGCGTACAGTAAGATTAAATGGGCAATTGACTCATGCAGGGAGAAGGAGAATGAATTGTGTCCGTTCACTATCTGTAAGGACACCCTGATCAGATATTCCAGCCATATCTGGATGATCAGGCATATCGTGGAAGAGCACATGTATCACCATCCGGAATACATATGCTATATGGATGTCGGTAAGACTGGACGTTTTTGTGAAGGTCGGAAAACATGTTGGATGGGGGAGTTGGTGAGACATCTGAAGGATGATCATCAGATGGGAGTGTTTGTAGCTGTGGATAAGGTATTGGATTTGCATCAAATGTTGTTGGCTGAGTGGGATCGGTACAAAGTTAAGAATTTCGGTAGTCTGACAGCCAAGGTACCCAAGTTTTGTCAGGTATCTAAGAACGCTAAGTCTAAGTTTGAAGCCAGATTTGAACTAAGAATGACAACAGGAAGACTATGGATCGAGTCAGAATACTTTGAGAAAATGAGGAAATACCGGGGCGATGTAGCCTACAGAGATTCGAAGGGAGCCAGTAATGCAAAACAATCTTGGGTTTACCCGCAAGGAATGTATGTATTCCGTGGAATTCAATGTTGGCTCCAGTCAGAATATCTAGAATGAGTTTGGAAGGAGGACGCGGTGACAGGTTCCATCCTAGAGCGTCTAGTTCGGGTCAGGAGCAAGGTTGGAAGAATTCGAATTCTGGTATGGAACAGAGATCACCATTGGGATCTCTGCAGGGTGCAGCCCCACCCAGATTCGATGAGAAGTAGGAAGGACTTTCTGACTCTGGGGACACCCGGAAAAGAAAGTCAGTGTCTGGACAGGTACGGTAAAACTAAGAAAGAGACAGCCCCAGTGGCTAGTCCTTCTGATGAGTTTAAGGTTCCCCAAGATGTCAGATATAAGGATATGGCACAATCTGGATTGTTAAGCTCTTCTGCTGATTCAGGTTTAAGGAGACGGAAACATGTTTCTGAATCCTCATGGTCTGAATCAGAGGGAGAACCAACACCAGTCAGAAGACCACCTACTAGGGATGCTTTTTCGTACCCCTTTGAGCTGATGAGTGATGAATCATTCAAAATTCAGGAGTATGCAGTTAGGGAGTGGCAGAAGACGGATGAGGAGATGGCAGTTTCATATCTGAATAATGTGGTGCACTCAGTTGTACAGCTGACCCAGAACGTACAGAATTTGGAAATATCCAGAATAGAGAAGGATAAGAAGGAAGAATTTGATCGTAAGTTGAAGGAAATGTTGAATAAGGAGAAAAAGGCAAATAAGAACAATGATTTTTGGAAGATGGAGGTATCCAGAGCTAGGTCAGAAACTGATACATTGAGTATGCGGTTTATGAACACCTTTGGAAGGCCCATGGCAAGTTGGAATGGAACCAGATGCCATGCTAAGTATCTGTTGGATAAACAGATTGCTGAGTACGGTCTGGAACCAGAACTGGAAACACCTTATTCAGATGAAGAGAGTATGGAAGTGTAGAGGTACACGTTATTAAACCATAGGAGTTGGGTACCGTCTGACGTGGCGGGTGAGTCGAGTCGTCGGACGTTCCTCAGGTTCCGGATAGGTAGCAGCACCGATCCGGGTCTGTGGGGACATCTGACGACGAACACCTGGGTCCGTATATAAAGCCCAGGGCTCAGCCGCTACGTCAGAGGCCCTTCTGGCCTCCACACCATGTAAACCATTGTCTTTTAATATTAGCTGCCTCTTTGACATCATCCGGCAGCCGTGAGTGTGCGTTAAGTAATAAACTTAACCGTTGGCATACACTTGGAATACTGTCTTACTCTTTCTTTCCGAACCGTAAGACCCGAACCCCCCAGGTCCGTAAGGCCACAAACCCTTACAGAAGATTAGGTTATGAGAAATGTTAAGATGTATGAATTCAGTACCTACCTGGAGGAGACAAGACGTGTTCCCGAACGTGCTGATGCCGAGTGACCCTATCCTGAATGGAGTTACTCCTACATCTTGATCGTTGATGATGGATTCCGTGACTGTGGGATCTGTGGTAGCTGATTTGATGTGAAGTGACAACGTGTGATGTGATGATATACCAATACATCAATCTACAGATGTTTGAACTTTTTGCTAAAGCACATGATATGAGTGCTAAAGCATACATGACGACTAATGGATACTTAAATAACAATCAGAACACCATCTGTTTATAACCAGCGGTGATTACGAATGCTGGAATATGAACAATATCTACAGAGTGAACTGTTTCTATATGTGCAAGTCGAGTCTTGCTGATAAGGATTACATAAATGGACATTACAACTTCAGTTCCTGATAGAGACAGTATTGGATTATACGATTACACAGCTACACTGCTACCATCATCGGAAGGAAGACTCGGAACACCACATCGGGATATAGACTCTATGAACAATTTGCATATTGTTCTAATATATACAAAGCCTATATTATTTTAGTGATATTTGTATGGTATTCTACTACCCTGGTAGTTTACCAATATATATGTACATCTGGCAATTGTTAAGACCAGATCCAGGTTATATCGTGTGTGTTCATATTTTTTTCTTTCCGGTTCAGTAAGAAAATAATTAAGGACCTTATATGTATACCATATAATGTATAGTATAGGTACTATAGTCTGTACAGTAAATTATTTTTTTCTTATAAAAAAAAACTACAAGGTCTAGAGGTAACATAATTATCAGGTTCTCAAATCACTACTATTACAAGTAATATGTATCTGAAACTATGCGGTGCCAATGTAAAGACATTGATATTCATTCGGAATACTCCTATGTATCTTTCAAGGTGGTTATGTAAAATTATAACCTTAATTTCTGTATTCCCGAATGTTGTTATTGGGTTTAATGTGTTCTAGGAAAAAAATCTAATTGTGAGTCGGATATATGACTATTCAGTATCTGGTTGGATGTAACTATTACTATGATCATTCGGTATTGTGTTTGTATACATCTAATATATTTATTTTATGTGAATAACTTCTTCCCGTAGAGATAGCATTGCGCGGCCGATCCGCACACCCCGAGTGGCGTAACGTGTGCCGATCCACCACAGCGGCCGATCCACCACTGCAGCCTCGTTCTGGGTGCATGTAAACATTCAAAATGGCGGACCGCCGCTCGTACGGGGCAATACGGTAACGGATTTTGTTAATTTTCAGTTAATTAAAGACTCTAAAAACATAAAATAAATATAGAACTAAACTCCCCTGGTGTCCTCGGTGGCCGATCCACCCCTCGTGGTGGATCAGCCACCTCGTACACCACGGTCGTTTAGTTCTATCTATTTATTACCAGATTGGTAACCAGGCAACTCGTACGCTAGCCATGTGCCCTAGTTGGTATGATTGTGTTAATACTATAACTTAGTAACTACCCAGTTGTGTAGCACCTTGTCATAGTCTTGGTGGGGGTAGTGTAGGGGCACGGTTTATAATAAGCGTCACATAGGTACGAGTTGGGCAGTTCCCGAGTGGGGTGTACACTCGGGTCTGAGAACGGTATGCTGGGGCGAGCGGTGGCAGCACTGCTCTCCAAGCTTCCTGCCTTAGACTCGAGAGGTCACCACCCAACCTTAGGCTATATAAGGCCAGGTCGGTAACTGCTGGGGGAGAACCCTCACGGGCTCTGTTTGATCAGTAAGCACTTCCCTCCTCTGGTTACAAGAACTTACCTAGTAACTCATTGTCTGATTGTCTGAATACCCTGATACGAATAAACTTGAACTCGGAAGCCCTTATTTAGATTGTAAGCAGGATTCTGAATAAACCTTGTTGCCTCTTCTGTACCGGAGATTGTCGTTCGGTAGTTCTTTCTGGATTAGACATACGAACCCTAAGTCAGAATACTTGACCATTACAAATGTATAGGGTGTTGCGGTCAGCTTTTTGGCGAATACAAGGACAATCTCGGTGCCTCGTTGGTACGATGGCAAGTGGAATCTAACATTCCTCTTCCTATTTACACAATATCTGCCCTACTACCCTAGCCTTCAACCCGTCTCTCCCTCCAATCAACTATCATGGTAGACTTCCCCCACCATCCCTTCCATCACCACACACACACACACCCTTCTGTCTAAAGTTCCCACCTCAGTACCTACCTGGTGGATTTACCGTACTAATGTGCGTCATAGTACTTTAACGTCAAAATCGAGTAGAAATATCCCGTACATGTACCTCTTAGCCGGTGGATTCCCGGGCTGACTACAGTCACACACTCAAAGACGAATACAGGCAACCTAACTTCATAAGTCAATATGTGCACCTGTAGTCTTCATGATCTGAAGGGGAAGCTTTTCCCTATTGGCAAATATAGATAGACCTCAGCAACAGCCGTTGGTCCACTGTCCGATATTCGTAGATTTGGCCAAGTTCCAGTTGTTTGAGACTGCTGAGTTATAATCTTAGCATTCTTTCAATTTAATAGCATTACACTCCACAGACATGAATATGCTACGAGTTCTGTGCAGTATCACCCAGTCGACCTTCACCCACACGGATGCACCAAAACACTGAAAACTGGTCCATAGTAATACAAAATGTATACTGTAGTACATAGAATCATAGATGCAGACACATTGGCACAGAGCTTGACTCATCTATCAAATTCTCTTTTTAGTCTTCTGACACATGTTGTTTCCTTACTACAGCTAATCTCTTACAGTTGTCTCGGTTTATGGTTTAACTTACAATGACCAATTGAGCAGTATAGTCACCCTGCCTTGATTCTGACAAAAAAGGTGTTAGCGTCTAAGCTAAATTCAAAATGACAATTAAGGATCAATTGTTTTTAAGACTTTGACAAGAAGAGACATACCTGTGCACACGTTTATCAGACATAGTACATGTACAAATAAATGACAAATCTTCGGTGTTCAGTGCACTGATTCAAGTGATATTTATGGTGGGTCGCGGGGATTGAAAACCTACCTGCTGCGTGTAGATTATTTTCATCATAATTTTATCAATTTTGGGTAACATGAATTATCCCTAATTCACATGCATTGATATAATTGATATGTGTATAAATGTGGCTGGTGAGCGGGCAACTGGTTAACATATGTTTCTAACACTGGGAGGAAACCTATATTAGCCCTAAATGCCCACATAATGTATTTCCAATATATATATATATATATATATATATATATATATATATATATATTACTTTATATGGCCAAAATTCTGAAATCATGCATAAATACTCCTATTTAAAAGCAAATTATCTAAAAAATTGTTTTTGGAATAAAAAAATTTAATTACCTAGTAGAAGGGAGGATAGATAACCCAAAATGTACTCTACAAAGTTACTCTGTATCAGAATATACACTTCTATCACAAAATGAACGATTATGTTGCTTAGCAACCCCACTATACGGACTTAGCAGGATTGATTATTAGCCAATGAGATGATCCCAGCTATTCACTGCGGACCTCTCCGGGGCCAACTGGTACCTATCTGATAGCTCTTAGGGAGTGGTCATTGTTTATCAACAGGGGGTGGTGGGTTTTTGCGCAGATGCGCGAACATTTTTTACGCCCCCCCCTCGACGACAGTCAAAATTTTTTGCGCCCCCCGCGCAAGAGGCGCGAAGAGTTTTCGCACCCCTCTTTGATCTATAGTAGCGCACGGGTTTTTTTTGCTAAAAAGAGGGTGAATTTTTTAAGCCCCCCCTCAAGAGGGGTCAAATTATTTTATTATTAGCGATAGGTGGTCTAGATCTTTTCTGACAAGGCCTTTACATCTTTTTCTAGCAGATTTCCTATTCAATTTAACCTTTCTGGGGAAAGAGCCTGATAAGGGCTGCGCTGGTTGTTATGACGTCACTGCTGCGCCTAGGAATCTAAGAAAATCCATGAGACACTGACACAAGTTCTGGGCAGTAGTCCATGTAGAAGGTTGTCACCCACCTCTGGGCAGTAGTTGATGTAGAAGGCTGTCACCCACCTCTTGGTGGTCTTTGGTCACCTGCCGCAGTTCCACTAGTGTATCGGCAACCTCTCTCCATTGTCGGCTGCACTCAATCCTCTACCAAGCCTTCTTCATTATTTATTGCACCTTGATGTATGTGGTAAATAGTCGCTCATAATGCTCAGTACCCAGCTTGGCTTGAGTGCCTTTGGTACAGCATGTATACGTTTAGGAAGCTCATAGCCGAGCTGTTGCATGCTTGTTTGAGTTGACCTTTAGCCTATAGGTGTAGTGAGCTTCTCTCGTTTAACACGCAGCCCAGTAGACCCTGTTGTACGGACCTTGCTGCGCTGTTCCACGGTTGACTGCTTCCCCGCTGCTTCCACATTGACCTACTTGAACTGGAGCTTTCTGTAGCCCATACTGAAACGATAGTCTGTAAATACTCTCTGGGTTTGACCACGTTCATCCTATATCCACCTGACATGTCTACTCTCATGTTGTTTCAGTTGGCAGCTCTTCAATGAATAGTTTCAGTTGGCAGCTCTTCAATAAATAGTTATGGATTCTGCTGATTATCGAACGGCTTTCATGACCAATTCATTAAAATACAGACTGTGAACAGGCTGATAGTGATGCCTCGGTGTGGCTCGCTCCCTGAGTTGCTCCCTGTAGATCTATGCAGTATCCAGGTGAGCTGGTCTGGTGCAATTTGTTCCCCTCCCTGTGTTCACAACGGGCGGCCTCGCTCTCACTGTGTTATCAGCTGGATACGGCTCAATGCTTTATTGACATCTCCCATGTCTGTCTGTATTTAGATATAAAGCTGTTCCTACCAGCAGTGGTCACAAGACCTCTTCCCACCCCACCCCACCACTTCCCCTTATGCACGTTGTACTTGTCTTTCTCGTTTATGTAGAGTGTTTTTGTTAAATTCTTTTATCTTTTCTCAATGCGATAGAAAATATAGGAGTGGCTCTCAGAGGACTTCATTTCAGCCACCATCGTTGGCAACGGTTTGAGGGTTCATCCGAGAGGGTGACATTGAGAGAGGATGAAAACGTCAGGTGATTGTCGAACTGCGGGTCGATCTGCAATAAGACCCTCGCATATAAGGTAGTGATTTTCAAAAGGGGGGGGACAAGTTTTTTTTTTATTCGACACCTTGACTGGGGGTAGGGTGGTGGTGGTTGGGGGTAATTCATGTACGGGGGTGTTGTACTTCACTTAAGCCATAGGAAAGAATTGTCCACATCGCATTGTCGACCATGAAATAAATGCAAATGTATATTACAATGGAACATATATTTCATCTTATTCCACTCTTTCCTAAAATCTTTTCTGATTTTTTTTTTGGACTCGCTCATTGCATCAATGAACTGTTATGTTCATTTAAGTGAAGCTATAGAGCAGACCAAGTTTTATTAGATTTTTCAACAATAAAATAAGGAACAGCAACTACAAAACACAAAACATGACAATAGTCAATTTGTACAAGATCAGCAACATTGGAGAGTTCAGGAGCTGGTCGACTGATCATAGTAACATACACACATGCATTTTTGTTATAAGACAGTATAAGATATAATGTACTGGTATAGTAGCTAAGGTTTACATAACATTTGACATTCATGTTAGTGTATTAGGCAGTAACATAATGGTAATTAGGATTCAACACAATTATCTGATGAAATAACATGTCTATCCACGTCAACTTGATCAGACACAGAGAGCGCACATCATTGGGATATGTGCAAATGTGTCACCATGACGCATGTATTACATAGTAAACCTCATATGATTTGACATGCCTTAAAATACCATGGCATTTGTGAGTTGACTAGGGTCACAGCCATGTTGGAGGCACTTGACGTGTGATGATATGTCTGGTTTAACATACATAATTGTTCTAGGATATACCTCTAGATGGAGCAAACAACCATCTTTATATACAAGGATTAACACTATCAAGAGGTACTACCAACACTTGAAACATTTGATGTATCTGTGTCATTTGTTTTCATGATGAATAGATCACTAAGGTTTGCTGATATTATCAGTGAATTTTAGTGAAATCTATTTCATTGTTAAATTTGCATTTGTTATTGAATATCAAAATAGACACCCACAATCCAGAATACTTCAACAGGAGAGGTTATAAAAAATAATCTCAGTGTCTACAGTGCATTACCATGCAGCTCCATGCCCTTGTCTTATGGACTGCATAGAGGTCCTCAGTCAAGGAGAAGTTATGCAGATAGGAAAAAGTGCCTTCTTGTTACAGGCCTGTGGGAGTATGATATCCCCTTCCTTCTTTTACACCTTGATTGAACCATTGGTACATATATATAGGTATTGACTGCTCTTGACCCTTACATAATTGCCACACAGTATTACCAGGCACTTAGATGCATTGGCCAGGAATATGTGACATGTCTTTACTTGACATGTCAAGTGGAGTTGATGAATCAAATGTGAGAGCGTCAACCTCATTTAACATGCCTTCATACATGTCATATGGGAGACAAATCTTGACGAGTGCAGTATGCGTCAAAGTGATCAGCGTTCTTCTCTCTGTGCAGCTATAATTTCCAATTGCCTCGTGAGATACGCCGAACCCATGTTGGGGAATACGTTGAAAAATATTCCATGGCCATGGACATTTACCTATCTGCCCCCACTACAATATAATACATATAGGCTTAATATATAATACATTTACCGTAATACTCCATAAATCACAATGCAGGGAAGGAGTGACCTTTTCCTTTTTCCTCCTTGGCCTCTGCAGTGCAGCCGGAGTGAAGCTACCCCGGGGCAGCTTCTTCTTTCCCCTCTGTTAAACCTCCCTTGATGATGGACATATATATCTTCTCTGGGGACGGTCTTCTCCAGCCTTGTTTATCAATTTGCAACTGGCAAAGAGTTCATCGCCGAGATTCCACTGGCAGTTTTTGGGCCTGATGGAATAAAGGCAGGTGACGTAGGTCTGATTATAATTACACGATACAGTGTCAGCACAGGCGTTACACAGGCCCCCGGTCATTGCTGCTTCACACCTGGCTACAAAGTGACAACAAATCCCGAGAACTGACTTTTCTTGGAACACCTAAATTTCCGCTAGTGTCACGCACTCGGATGCGCTACACGTGACACTTTTTTTTTTATCTATAGTTCTACACCGTATACTTGTTTTAGTTTACACTGTGCGTCAGATTCGCGTCCACATCGCTCAATTGACTAATCTTCGCAGAAATCTGGAAAGGATTAAATGGCTAAATTGTGGAGGCCATGTGGACTATGGGGTTTAGGCAATAGCTTGGGATTCAACCTACATGCTTGTAACTATGTGTAAAGTGAAGGTATGTTGTGTAGAATTGGCCAAGCTGCTGCCGTACACATACAGATATGACATCCACTGATATGATGAGTTCGGGACCGAGATACTTACCTGATAAGACCAAACAAACTAGATATTATGTTATCAAAGGTGATTGTGGCAAGCCAAATGTTCACCCCCTGATTTATGATTTGACCTTACAGTTTTAGTGTTCGATACTGTCAAGTACTGTTACATAGATGTGACGGTAATGCAAAGTACATATGATGCAAAATGATGAACATGTGATGTACTGTGACGTACATGTGATGTACTGCGACGTGCGTACATGTGATGTACTGCGACGTGCGTACATGTGATGTACTGCGACGTGCGTACTGTGATGTACTGCGACGTGCGTACTGTGATGTACTGCGACGTGCGTACTGTGATGTACTGCGACGTGCGTACTGTGATGTACTGCGACGTGCGTACTGTGATGTACTGCGACGTGCGTACTGTGATGTACTGCGACGTGCGTACTGTGATGTACTGCGACGTGCGTACTGTGATGTACTGCGACGTGCGTACTGTGATGTACTGCGACGTGCGTACTGTGATGTACTGCGACGTACATACTGTGATGTACTGTGATGTACTGCGACGTACGTACTGTGATGTACTGCGACGTACGTACTGTGATGTACTGTGACGTGCGTACTGTGATGTACTGTGACGTGCGTACTGTGATGTACTGTGACGTGCGTACTGTGATGTACTGCGACGTACGTACTGTGATGTACTGCGACGTACGTACTGTGATGTACTGCGACGTACTGCGACGTACTGCGACGTGCGTACTGTGATGTACTGCGACGTGCGTACTGTGATGTACTGCGACGTGCGTACTGTGATGTACTGCGACGTGCGTACTGTGATGTACTGTGACGTGCGTACTGTGATGTACTGCGACGTACATACTGTGATGTACTGTGATGTACTGCGACGTACGTACTGTGATGTACTGCGACGTACATACTGTGATGTACTGCGACGTACGTACTGTGATGTACATTCGACAGACTGCGATGTGCATGTTCCGGCCCTGTCTCAGGGGGCCCCCTGTCTTTGGTGCCCTATGGGGGCCATCTGTCGGGGGCCTTATGTCAGGGGGCCTTCTGTCTAGGGGGCCTCGTGGGCGGCAAACAAGAAGGCTACTCTTTGTCCTAAATCAAAGATAGTATTCCAGCATACAGAGTGAGTTCAATCAGATTTTTTGATGTAATGCAAATGATTTTGTGAGATTTACCATATTTATGCACCAAAGGTCCAAAGGGAGCTAGCACCTTCCTCCCCTTCTATTAGCTAAGTTGTACTAGAGGTATGGTTGGCCAGGTTTCCAATTATGGCAGTTGAGTGGAGCATAGGGAGTGGTCTTTGTTTATCAAAGGGGGGCATAAAAGTTTCAGACCCCTCCCGAGGGAGCGTAAGAAATTTTGACCCCTCTTAAAGGGGGGAGCTAAAAGAATTTACCCTCTTTAAAGCAAACCCCCCTGTTGATAAATAATAACCACTGCCTTATCTATTTTGACGCATGCGTGGCATGGAGTCCTTGGTGTTATACTTATTGTGTATTGATATTAATATGAATTATGGTCCATATTATGCGATTCTACACCATGATTCTAGTACCTCCACGACTGTTATGCACTTATTTTACCATGCATTACCAGAGCATATAGGCACTGTTTTCGCATTTTGGGTGCCTTGTCGATTTTTGGATATAACTTTTCGTGGTTAAGTTGGACTAAGAAATTTTTGGAAAGTTCTGGCAGACATGCAAAGTCAATCTCGCCATCATTTCAATGTGAAAAATCGTCCAATTCATAAGAAGATCGAACCCCTGCCGCAGTATTGGTAGGCGAGTGCCTTAGCCATTACGCCATACTGAACGGTGATGAAATCCAATGCAAAAGTACATAAGACCTACCTGGTAGCGGTAATGCTGTGTTTCCACCCATTTTTCGTATTGATCATGTTATAGAATATATAGAAGTATTCCACTCGTTACGATATCCTACGATACACTGAATAAGGTGCCCGTTAGCCCATTCATTACTCTCTTAATATGGAGACCTAGTGCCCTGATAACTATGTTACATTTCATTAATATGATAAATGTGTATATGTAGTTGTATATATATGTGTATATATAGATATATTGATATATTATGATCATAAATGATTGATTATGAAACCGTGTATGATAAAGTGGTACTGTACAAATATTAGTGTATGGTCTACGTATATATCCAAGGAATTGGATCTTTATGGTATATCTGAATGTAAATGGCAAAATGGACCTCATGGCTTATGTAGGCTTATCTGACGATTTTGGCTTGGACAGTGCTTTTTTTCTTATAATTCACGGTGCATTATCCAGCCATAACCGCACTCTGAGACCTTTTGTTCGTTTTCAAGAGGGTGCTGGTTTCTACCTGGCCATATTAATAAATTGGAGAAGGATACAAAGTCACCCTCGCCATACATTTCCAGTTAAAACTGTTCATGGTTCTATGAGGAATCGTTCCCCGGCCGCTGTGGCAGGAGACGAGCTCGCTGTCCACTATACCAAGCTGACCGGTGCTAGAAACCAATGTACATGAAAGATTTGAAAAAGTTTTCTGACATAACTGATGTTTACACACCTCGTTAGCATAGAATCCAATAGTGGAAGGTGGAGTTATTAACAGGGAAACATCCTTAGATATCTTCGATGAACATGCCATGCCTAATTTCTCCATTTTCTTCGATCCAACGCACAAGGCCATTTCGTCTTGTTGACGAAGCGGGTAGGTGCCCGGATGTACCTGACCAACTTTCGGCTGGAGAACTGGGTCAGCAAGCCGCGATGGCGGGTGCCGAGATGTATCGCTATGGAAAATCATTGGATTCTTATTTATTTCGAAGAAAATGGATACAAAATGTAGGTGAACACCAACTAGAGATCGTATATTTGGTGGTGCTAGAAGTACAGATGGAGTAAAAACAATGGCTACGGTGGCTTGGCAAACCATGCGGATCGTATACACTTTCAAAATCTCTTCTCCTGGATTTATTCTGGGGTTATAAGGTAAGAAATTAATACAAAATGGAGATAAATGTTAGATAAATGCATTAATCAATGTTATGAGACAGCACTCGTGGGTTTATGGTTCAATATTTCACTCCCCGCTGCGGGGGTCATGGAATATTGAACCATAAACCCACTCATGCTGTCTCATAACATTGATTAAACGCTACTTATTACACAACTTCTGTGATTTTAGGTGCTTTTTCTGTATATTCCCATGCACATACCTGTCGATATTGCACACCATGATGCATGCATCATGACTTTTGTAAGGAGGCATGTTATCCATGTAAGGAGGTATGTTATCCATGTAAGGAGCATGGATAACATGCCTCCTTACATGTCCTTACATGTCATATGTTATATGTTAAAACCTACGAAATTTTTCATTGCCAGGGTAGGGGTCGAACCTGCAGTCTCAGATCCCAAATCCAACTCCCTATGCAGTGCATCACAGGGACTGACGAGAAGTTGTTGGCTAGAACCAGGTCTCTATGATATAAAGCCACCCAGCAGTAGTGTAGTGTGAACGCGTCCAGCACCTTGACCCATAACCAGGCCAGTTGCGCACAGTAGCAAACCAACGTCTGCCGGGCGACGAAGTGTGAGACCCGGTGGTCTAGTGGGTAGTGCATTGTGCTCAGCTGCTACAGGTAGGCGGGATGAATCCCGGGCCGGGCATATATTTTTTTCGCTTTAGTGAGGTGTGTGTGCCGATCGTATACAATTTTTGTTTTCAACTTGAATTTATTGATTTTCTATTGATTATTTATTGATTATCGTGTAATAAAATAAGTAGTTAATGGATATGTCATGAATTGTGACTGTTATCCAACAATAACAGTTACATGTTATTGTTGGATAACGGTCACAAGTCATGACATATCCATTAATTACTTGTTCACTATGGATACGGCATTAATATCACTATTAGCCTATAAACACACCGGGACTTGACTACACGCTGGGTCTTTAGTAAGCACCGGGGGTAAAGTGGCTTTGATCTTTTTTTTCCCCTTATTATCTAAGTCTTGAATAAGCACAGCAGCGCTGGGGCATAGCCTACTTAAAATCACTGAGCTGCCTGGTTGGTTCATGAACTTACTCTCTACAGCAGTCCTCTTTTGATCCACGGCCAACTTCAAAATAGACGGTGTTAAGAATTTTTACAGCAGGTTACAACCAATATCAGTTCTGTATATATGATTGTGTCTTTACATGCTGATGTGTGTATTTGTTCATTTGAACTATTTGACAGAACACAAACAACATGACTTGATCATTGTCAAGAGGTCAAGGTTATACAGTAGGCCTATATTATACGTTTGAACCTCAGCTTCTAATGATCAATATGATGTGAATTTATAATGTATATGCAGGGTCTTTAGGTACGCAGGCTATGCAGTAGGCCATGCATGTAGCACACCAGCTGATTTCTATGTATAGCTATCAGTTCTGCACAAATTTAAGGCTAACAGTCAAGTTATTATGGTTGTTGCTATAGTGACGCGTTTGTTTTAGCCCGTATCAACCCCTGCTCTGCACCTGAGTAACTTGTGGATGTCTGTTGTGGATATTGACTTGTGACCTCAAGCACCCTCACTGCTGCTAGCCCTACACTGGGATCCCAGCTAGGCTACTGTAGAGGTTAAGTTTAGAACTATGTTAACAGAAAAGACAAAGAACAAAGATTTCGGGTAGCCAACTGGTCTTTAATTTCCGTGTGGAAGATAAATGTACGAGAATAGCCACTGAGTGCCACACGTTTTAGTCGGATACTCTACACATGTACATAAGGTCGAATCTCACATTGCAAAAAATGGTGCAAATATCTCTGCGATTTTGAATATGTTGCGATTTTTGGGTCTACCCCAAATTCACAAGGCATATAACTACACATAGAACACAAGGACACTGATGTACTTTATTGTAAAGCATGTGCGATATATTGTTCTGGTTAATGGGTGTATCTGTATCTGACATGTTTCTTATCCTAAAGATCGCAAGGATATAAAACCTTAGCACAGTCTGCAGTGGGACTGTGATATTGCACAGGTTTCCTAGCACTCATTGTGATTTAAGACACCAGGGGCCTTTTTCTGTTTTGAAAACGAGAATTATAAACGAATTCGTTTTGATTTTGTGTTTCTAAATGTGTTTTCAAGGAAATATAATAATCTATCCATTTATGCAAAAGATTATTCAAAATGTCCTTTTGGTAAACAATTTTTGGCATTTCTAAATAGGTTTTCAAGATTATCTTTGAATTTTTGGTATGATCTAAGATAATCTTTACCAATCTTCATTTGGCTAAAAGGTCTTTCTTAAGGCTGTTTTGGTCAGAGCAAAATAGGTGGGACTAAATATATCAAAATGCTTAAAAATGTATATTTCTTAGACATAACTGTTCAGGGTAAAAGTATGTTTTGTTTTAAGTCTATAGAAGTGCTGAAATAAAAAATGTATTCATTCATTACGCTTTTATCAAGTTCACTATTATTTGTGTTTTAAAGAATACTGGACAATAATCGTTTTAAATTCTTTTAGCCAAATTAGCATGATTGTGAATGTATATTATGGGGAATCCTGTTGGGAAATGGAAACATGTTTAAAAGAAAATCATGAGGTATCACATGATCATAGTGTAATAATTGTAAGATATTAGATTTCAATGCCATCATAAATTTGTAGTTAACTTTATTTTACTGTAGTTTATTTTCTAATGCATTCTGGAAAGAATAATCATTACAGATTCTAGAGAATTCTGAAAGATAATCTTACAAAGATCACATGACCAGGAAATTCCCTTCCTTTTATGATGTCACAAGGGTATATCCCCATCAATTATATACAATTTGGCACAAATTTCTTTGCACCAAAATTCTCAAAGAAATCCTCTAGATTATTTGAGGTTCAAGATTATTTCAAATAATCTTTTGTAATCTATTTCTGTTTTGTATAAACCATTTCTCCGTTTAGAATTCTCTAAAGAGTGTCAAACGGAAATCCATTCAGAAAGGCCTACTCTTTTAAGATCAAACAAATTCGTTTTATAATCTTGAGACATCTAAAGATTATATAGAATCTTCGTTTTCAGAACAGAAAAAGGCCCCTGAAGTACTGTAACCATGGCATTGTTACCCTATAAGGGAAAAGCCAGGGGAAAAACCGGCGAAACTACCATGTGACATGTGGTGGGCGAGTGGCAGGCCCCCCTGGTATGATCAGAGCCTGGTGCAAGTGATGCCACCTGCACCAGGATCTCTCCATCACAAAGTGTCACACCTGAAGGTCTGAGGCAAAGTCACAAAGGTAATACGAATAACAAGTTTAATACATTATAACCATGTGACCTTTATTCCATGATTTCCAGTGCCCTAACTGGATAACAAGCATGAGTTAGAACTGGATATCAACACAATTTTGACAGCTAGTACAATTCTTATATATAACAGTGTCTTCCATGTTGTCTTGGCATATGCAAGGTAAAACTGTCCAGACCATGGGGAATCAAACCAAGCTTGTTTCTGGTATGTGGTTATGTTTGGATGTATGGTGCCCATAGGAATAATATGTGAAGTTCCAAGATGGGAATTGTCATGGCCGCGCACACACATAAACAAGAAATATCGCCAAAGCATGACAACAAGACAATTGCACCATGGAACCATGATAGAGAATGGCTAGTGAGTGAGTGAGTAATAGATGTTTAACGCCATTTCGACAGCTAAGGTCATATTCATGAGAATGGCTAGAAACAGGGGTTTATTTTACCAGACCTCTCTGTCCATAATGATTAGACTACTGTGTACATAGTAAAGACATGTCACAGTAAATACTGTCCTATTGGGATACATTATTGACCAATGAGACAATCCATTCATTCAGTGCAGAATTTGCTGGCTGTTATCTTTGCTCATCTCTCCGGGTACTACTATGTAACTGCCAGTACACTGGGCTTCCACTGTAATACATAACAGCTGCCAGTACACTGGGCTTCCACTGTAATACATAACAGCTGCCAGTACACTGGGCTTCCACTGTAATACATAACAGCTGCCAGTACACTGGGCTGCCACTGTAATACATAACAACTGCCAGTACACTGGGCTGCCACTGTAATACATAACAACTGCCAGTACACTGGGCTGCCACTGTAATACATAACAACTGCCAGTACACTGGGCTGCCACTGTAATACATAACAACTGCCAGTACACTGGGCTTCCACTGTAATACATAACAACTGCCAGCACACTGGGCTGCCACTGTAATACATAACAACTGCCAGTACACTGGGCTGCCACTGTAATACATAATAAAACCATAGTGTTGTAGATTTTAATACAATAGTAGAGAATAGTCCTGTGAGACATGGCGCGGCGACTTGTAATCTTGTGTCTAGTTTCAGTTGGTGAGACAGATAGGGCATACTATCATCTGGGCTTTTGGTAGTATATATAGCACCAATTCAACCTGAACTACCCACTGCAGCTAAGTACTAATAGTCTGTAGACTGTCCATTCTGCATGCACCTCACTCAGCTGCCACAGGGACCTGTCTTATTCAATGTTCAATGCCATAGTCAACAGGTGTGTCATTATGAGTGTACACTGTCTCAGATTGCCAGGAGCCTGCTCTGCCTCCCCCCCCCCCACACACACACACCCAACTGCCAATCACTTGTAATAGTCTGTACCTGTCATGGGCCAGTGGTCAGCAAACCGGCCAGATCACTCAACCTCTCTGTAGGGGGGGGGAGCACAGTATAAGTATCTTGGTGTACATACATGTTTTCAGTGTTCCACAAAATCGTTTATATAATGAAAGGAGTAATCAAATTAATCTTTCATCACCAATAGTAGATACATATTCTGAGATAGCATTATTTCAATGTAAACTAAAAATTTTACACAGAAAAGAATGTAGCAGTTCCACAAGGTGGCCTTACATTTCAACCTCCTCTGATTTACAAAAATGCACATATGGCAACACACTTTAGCACTGATTTCTCCATAGAGATCTTTGACAGTGAATACTTTGTTCAAATACAGAAAATATGATCCAATTGCACCATAACCCACTGAGATAAAACTTGTACTACATATATATAGTAGTTTCAAAACGAACAATTCTAAAACAAAGGCTACAGGGATGCATTTCTGAATCTTAAAATGCTCTAATGCTAATCTGTCATAGGGCTCCAAATGGTGAAATGTCTTATTTGCGAATAAAATCAAAAGTATGAGATATATTCTGAAAATTCCTTCACTGATAAGTAAAGTACACACATTGTTGTTATTACATTAGAATAGTGAGCAGGAATAGTCCATAGCAGAGGAGCCACAAACAAAAATAGATTGCAAGGCCTCCCTATCCCTTACACCGTGGCGACTGTGAACCATACACTAGTCTACTCATCTCACGAGTAGTACTCACTAGTCGCCGCGCTAACAACTGCCAGTACACTGGGCTTCCACTGTAATATATAACAACTGCCAGCACACTGGGCTGCCATTGTAATACATAACAACTTCCAGTACACTGGGCTTCCACTGTAATACGTAACAACTGCCAGTACACTGGGCGTCCACTGTAATACATAACAACTGCCAGTACACTGGGCTGCCACTGTAATACATAACAACTGCCAGTACACTGGGCTTCCACTGTAATACGTAACAACTGCCAGTACACTGGGCTGCCACTGTAATACATAACAACTGCCAGTACACTGGGCTTCCACTGTAATACATAACAACTGCCAGTACACTGGGCTTCCACTGTAATACGTAACAACTGCCAGTACACTGCGCTTCCACTGTATTAGATAACAACTGCCAGTACACTGGGACACTGGGCTTCCACTGTAATACATAACAACTGCCAGTACACTGGGCTGCCACTGTAATACATCACAACTGCCAGTACACTGGGCTTCCACCATAATACATCACAACTGTCAGTACACTGGGCTTCCACCATAATACATCACAACTGCCAGTACACTGGGCTTCCACCGTAATACATCACAACTGCCAGTACACTGGGCTTCCACCGTAATACGTAACAACTGCCAGTACACTGGGCTGCCACTGTAATACATAACAACTGCCAGTACACTGGGCTTCCACTGTAATACATAACAACTGCCAGTACACTGGGCTTCCACTGTAATACGTAACAACTGCCAGTACACTGCGCTTCCACTGTATTAGATAACAACTGCCAGTACACTGGGACACTGGGCTTCCACTGTAATACATAACAACTGCCAGTACACTGGGCTTCCACTGTAATACATAAAAGCTGCCAGTACACTGGGCTTCCACCATAATACATCACAACTGCCAGTACACTGGGCTTCCACTGTAATACATAACAATTGCCAGTACACTGGGCTTCCACTGTAATACATAACAACTGCCAGTAGACTGGGCTTCCACTGTAATGCATAACAGCTGCCAGTAGACTGGGCTTCCACTGTTATACATAACAACTGCTAGTACACTGGGCTTCCACCATAATACATAACAGCTGCAAGTACACTGGGCTATCACTGTAATAAATAACAGCTGCCAGTACACTGGGCTGCCAATGTAATACATAACAGCTGCCAGTACACTGAGCTTCCACTGTAATACATAACAGCTGCCAGTACACTGGGTTTCCACTGTAATACATAACAACTGCCAGTACACTGGGCTTCCACTGTAATACATAACAGCTGCCAGTACACTGGGCTGCCACTGTAATACATAACAACTGCCAGTACACTGGGCTGCCACTGTAATACATAACAGCTGCCAGTACACTGGACTTCGACTGTAGTACATAACAACTGCCAGTACACTGGAGTTCCACTGTAATACATCACAACTACTATTTAGCTGCAAGACAGTCTGCCAGTACCAAGGGCCAGAACTGGATCTAAATATAGAAATCAGGTAGAATGAAGCTTGCACCATATTGGGACAGACTGCTTGACAGTTGGCTCAAAGCAGACATGGAACATTGCTGACACAGTGCAACCCTATGCAGTGGTAAAATGCTGGTATGATAGACTTGCATAGTAACTATTACATTGTCATTGGTAGCTCCTTATGAATAGGGCCCCCACAGTTTTATCGGTCACAATTTATTGCCCATATATATATATATATATATATATATATATATATATATATATATATATATATATATATATATATGTATGTATGTATGTATGTATGTATATATATATATATATATATATATATATATATATATATATATGAGCAGTCAAACAGGATGGATAGCTCACGAGTGGGCCCAAGGGTTGTCCTTTTAGTTTGCCTACTCGTATATGCTTATCACTTTGATGAACTCGACATCAGAGAGAATTAACGGCCCATCTCTAAATGTGTTTGGCTATTAACTAACTGTTCTGGGTCTGAGCAAGACATTGGAGAGCCAATTGCCACTATTGAGCTAGGTAGTACTATGAGTTAAATCACTAATTATTGAGGATTAAGGCTCTCTTAAAGGTTCTCAATTAGCCATAAATCTAGATTTAAAAAAAAACAAAACACAACACAACTAAAACAACAACAATGTATCGAAAAGAATAGTTTCTGCACTTACCAAACTGTAAGCTTGGGTGTGTAAGCATGCAGAGTAACTGGCTTGGTGGTTGTCAGCGTGGTGTGCAGGTTAATGTGCAGGTGGGCATCATAGCACCTGGAACAACAGCAGGTGTAATTACTGTATGACAAACAGGTTAAACAAAATGTTTGCAAAGCACCTTCTGCTTTGCTCGTGTTTGTCCTGACATTGATATTTAACTTCAATGGCTGCTTGGCGAGCTTTTGAGTTTGTAGAGTTTTGGGACGTTTGGTCAGGGTTTGGGTCGAAACAGCGTCTGCAAACGAGGTTTGTCTCAAAATGGCCCATATCCTAAAAACGGTCAAAAAAGGTTCTAAGGGAGTGGTCATTACTTATCAACAGGGGGGGGGATGGTGGGTTTAACGGGGGGGGGCATAAAAATTTTGACCCCTCTTGAGGGGGGGGCTAAAAAAATTGACCCTCTTGCTATGCTACTATAGCTCAAAGAGGGGCACGGAAATTCTCCGCGCCTCCGGTTTGGGGGGGGGGGCGCAAAAAATTTTGACTGTCGTCGAGGGGGGATGTAAAAAAAATTTTGCACGTCCGCGCAGAAACCCACCATCCACCCACTGTTGATGAATAATGACCACTCCCTAGGTATGTAGGGGTATGTATGTATACATGTATGGATGGATGTGTGGTAAACTATGTATATTCATTCGTTCATTCATTCATTCTATGTTCCTGCATTTTATACACCATATAAATCCCTGACTACTTCACTTATTGGGGGACAACAATGGCCAAATCGAGGCATTGGTGCTCATGGTACATGGGTCGTAATTGGACACTGGTGACTCACACCCTCCTCCAGTTGATACCATACAACTGGCTCCTGCCCTGGTGGTGGATGCTGGTACTAACCTCCCTCCTCAACCAACGGTTTCCCTTGTCTTTCAGTTTTAAATTTGCTCTCCTACTGAGCAGCTCTTTCACCCACCCATCCACACCTTTTTTTCTATGTCTCCTACAGATTGTGGGGTGAACAACAGCCAATCTAAGTAATTTTTATTGGTAATAAGGTCGTAGTTTCATATTCAGTAATAGTTCTGTCATTTACCCTCATATGTTTATTCAGTCCCTGCTGACATGTATTCTACAGTTGTATTGTTTATTATTAATTACAATGTACTGCTTGTGCATTATGTATGTTACTGTCACTTTATACTGCTTACAGGAATGCCTGCTGCCATTCCTCATTTATATGTCTTATTATCTGTACTCTTGTCATAATTGATCCTTGCAGATGCTATGGTTTAGTTATCAATGACATTATAGTAAATTTTCAAAATGTATCTCTGAGTCTCCTTTGTCCAACTAACGGGAAATGTGCTTACAGCCAAAGAACCATCGCTTTTTTTCATCCTCAAACGCCCTACCTTCTGAGAAGTGCTGGAATCTCCCGTCGTAGACTATTATAGGTTCCTGTGTAGCAGGTCTATTATTTAGTCTCAGTAAGCTAGCCCCATACTCGTAGACTATTATAGGTTCCTGTGTAGCAGGTCTATCATTTAGTCTCAGTAAGCTAGCCCCAAACTCATAAGGTCGAATCCTACATGGCGATTTAGGGCTCAAATATCTCTGCGATTTTGTCCCTTGCACTTTTAGTGCCTTCCTGAGCCCCTATATTGCAAGGATGACTGCTTAATTGGTCTCAATTCACTGTTGGATTCGGTATAGGTTGAACAATCCTTGCGATCTAAGAGCCCAGGAAGACCCCAAAATCACAAGGGACAAAATCACAGAGATATTTGAGCCCTAAATCGCCATGTGGTATTCGACCTGAAGAGTAAGGTGATCAACCAGCTGTCTATCATAGCCGAGAGCCGTGACGAAAAAACTGTTCCAAGAGTATATTCTCGACATCAGACTTAGTTGGGTTTACGGGGTAGCTACGATGGGTAAAATATTAAACCACGAGTTACTACAATACTTACACTAATTGCCTTTTGGTACACTTGAATTAATCTGTATTCAGTGATTTCATTATATATCTAGCAAGTTGATGGTTTATTGTATAGTTATCACAGTTAGAAATGTTGATAGACTTAGCAGTTCTGCAGATGTGCCAGTATGTACACTTGTCATTTGTCTGGCTGCAAAGGTTCCCCAAGATAGACAAACCTACTCTCTGATATATTAGCTTTAGTCGTCATCTGAGACGGACATCAAACTCCAGGAGGTCACCGTCATGGTGAAGAGCGAGGAAATAAACGCGACCATTCCCAGATTTCAGATTTCATCTAAAGGTGAGCCTTCTTCCTAGGTTCACCAAATGAAAGGGACTCACGTTGGGCCTCTTTGTTGTGTCTTTAGCTAACGTTTTGTAGGCATCATACAGTGTTTAGGTCGAATCCAACTTGGCGAAAAATGCCTCAAATATTTTGAATCTATTGCGATTTTCGGGTCTTCCCCAAATTTGCAAGGGATGTGACTACAATAGGGTATGTAGAAGACAAGGATAATGTTGCAGGGGCGTAGGAAAAGGGGGGGCCAGGGGGGCCTGGGCCCCCCCAATCATGAAGGAGGTGGAGCCTGAGTATGTCTGCCCCCCCCAATATTTTCCAAGAACTCATAAACACAATGGAAAAGAAGCTAAAACTTTACATCTTAAATTAGATTATTATGGTGATGTCATAGGGAAAATGGGGGTCTGAGCCTAAAGTCAGATCCAAAATTTACCAAAAATTACTTTTCTATATGAATTCTGGCCATATAATGCAAGGGACAAAATCGCAGAGATATTTCAGGCATTTTTCGCCATGTTGGATTCGACCTTTAGGAAATCACTCTGGTATACCATTGCAATTCACTTCTAATTCGGGGGAAAAACGTGTCCAAAAAGGAAATATCGGTTCATTTACAACAGCAGAATATAGCACTTACTTGTAACGGCAGTGCATTGCACCCACAATGACTACCTCCACTTTGATGGATACCTTGATATCTGATAATGGATCGGATTCCAGGACACGCCCACTTATGGATAGCACTGATATTATCTGAAATCAGTGTTACCCACTACATTGGCCTATCACTACGTATATCATAGTGTACACTGACAGCCGACAGACTACTGAGATTGCAGTTTAGAGTAGTACAGCCTAACAGGTATTACACTCCTACCTCGCGACATATGATGGCACTAGTGACCAATAGAATGGCCCTGAACCTGTCACTCTGCAAGCATATGTTTCAGACTAGATTTTAGTTTAGAGTAGTGCAGCCGCTGTTTTATAGGCGGTGGAGCGGGGGAGGGGGAGGGCAAGGGACCAAAGCTCCGGCAAAGTATGTTTGGCCCCCTCCCAACTTTTTGGACAACTAAGAGTCAGTGAGTGAGTAATAGATGTTTAACGCCATTTCGACAGCTGAGGTCATATTCATGGCGAGAACTTCATTACACAATTTCACAAGGGAATGTGTCAGTGCCCATGCATATATGCACCACACACATCCGAGGGGATAGGAAAGAGGAGAAATAGACCCTTTTATGTGGGCTAGGGAAGCCCGGGACAACTAAGAAAATATATGGCCAAAATACAGCAAAACCAAGATACTAATCGTAAATTCTCTCTGAAATGAGCCGAAATTAATATATATATGGAATATGTATATGGAATCTAATGGTAAATTTTACTTGAGCCCACGGCCTTCCCAGGTAACAAGGATACATTGGGCCAATGTCAGCTTATATTGGGACAATGTCGGCTTATATTGGGCCAAGCATGGACAAGCATGGCCCAACGCTCCATTGCTGATTGTTTTTTTCATTATAACTCTGTCCTCCCCTCCCAAGGAGGCGACTGAGCTGACTGTAAGTGGTGGGTATAGCAAAGTATAGAACCTGCTTGTTAGAGTTATCTCTATAAGATTCTTATTTCAATGTGGAAAAACTATACAGAAATGCCTGGAACCAAGTGCTCAAAATACAATTTCTAGTTGCAGAAGGTTGATGAGAATAGTGAGAAAACCAATATTCTCCACAGCCTCAAATACCTTCTTGGGAAGTCGCACGCCAATCATTCCTCCCGCGTTGTGACATGTAATGAGTCTCCATCAGGAACAAAGCACGCAGGCTACCCTCAGGCTGAGAGCAGTCACACCCCAGCTGGCAAAACTTGTAGTAAATCATATAACGTCTACATCATCATTTCATTGGTTTTCACATAAAAAGATTACGTCAGATTCTCCCCCAGAACCTGTCGTATATGCAAATGGTTTCGACATCGGATTGGGATGTAATTTTAATGTTGGAAGATTCACATATATTTTATGTAACCCATTACTGTGAAAATCATGTAATCTAAACTCCAACAGTTATGACTTAGAAAAGATGTGTAGTTCACATGATCATGATGTCAGTCAAAGATATGATTTCAATGTTAGTGCAAACATATGAATAAGATGGCATGGGTACATGAAAGTTACTATTGAATTACTACAATGATAGTCAGGCTTGGATACCTCAATGGGAGATATATCAGACATTAGTATGTTATGTCTATTGGACGCGAATATCACATCCTTTATAGACACTCTGCAAGGGAAATAAAGCCATTACCTCCCCCCTTTAGACATCACAAAACAACACGTTATGTATTAAAAAAACCTTCATCTTAGTTGGGTTCAATGACTGCAGCCAGTTGATTAACCTTGATCATACTCTTGATCAGGAATGTACCAGTGCAGATTGGAATGTCAGCAAAGTGCAAGATGAGACCCCTTGTGTTTGAGCCAAGAACTACATAGGGGATATAATTATGATGTACCATTGATGTCATATTCTTGCTTGAATACAACATCTTAAAATTCATATCATGATGATGCGAATATCTTTTGTGACAATTACTATGCCGGAATTATAGAATAAACATATCTTTGTAGTGATACCGGTAAAACAAGATTTTATCTAAAGCAAAGAGACAAGAAATAGACATAAGTCTGTGATGTCTCAAGTTTGAACAAATTGAGATGTCACATAGACACTAAATCACTAAATGACATTGTAGAATAACTAATACAAGATGTATTATTGATGTTGAATGATACACATCTTTTTAATGTTTGTCATGTGACATCTCATTGATGACAACATATGATGTGTGTGATTGCACCTGATAAAGACATGATTTTGACATCAAATACCTTACGTCTTTTTTAAATCCTACATAGGATGCATCTTCTACGTCAACATCTAGTCAACTCACTATGTAAAAAAGTTTATTGCTTGAAGACATAATCCTTGGGTCAGTTTTACGTAATTACATGAATAAGGTCGAATTCCACATGGCAATTTAGGGCTCAAATATCTTTGCGATTTTGTCCATTGTGTTCCAGGGGCATTCCTGAGCCCCTAAATTGCAAGGATTGCTCAACTTATATTGAATCCAACAGTGAGTTAAGACACATTAGGCAGCTATCCTTGCAATCTAGGGGCTCAGGAACGCCCCTAGAACACTAAAGGCATAATGGCAGAGATATTGGAGCCCTAAATCACCATGTGGGATTCGACCTATATGACTAGTTTTGAACGTCTTTTGCACATTATGCGCTAGCTGGGACATTTATGCACCAAGCTCTATCACCAACTAATTTTGCCAAAACTACTCAGCACCATAATTATTCTCTGCCACATGTCATATCCAGCTATGGGGTTATCATAGGCATTGTATGAACATAGTGATAACAAGAAGTTGGCGATTAGTGGATAATTGATGATAGCTTTATTGTACAAGGGTAGGGGAGACCGGGGCACAGCGGGACATGGGGCATAGTGAGTCACATATAAGCCCCCTTCTTTCTGTACTAGACTCTTGTTTACACCCTGGTTCACTTTACCTGGGTGGCCACTTGTCATATATTTGGGGCCAAAGTAAGAATATTTCAATGACCTATCTACCTCCTCTTCTCTAAACTTTTAAAGATATGGCTATCATTCTTTTTTATTCATGTAATACTCACTAAAACCATCAACTTTGGTATGAGTTTTGCAGCACCAAACTATGTGTGCCATAAGCTATATCTTTGAGTTTGAAGAAGTTAGGCCTGGGGCACAGTGGGACAGTCATTTTGGGGGCACAGTGGGACACATCCCATTGTGTCCTAGGTGGCATAGTGTGCCCAAAACAATCTCATTCCTAAGAATTTAGCTCTAAATATGAGATTTATAGAGAATTATAAACATATTCTGATGAAGTTATATGGAGAGGTACATATATTCCCTGTTTGAATTGAATTCTGCAATGAGTGTCCCACTTTATCCCAATGTTATCTGCAGATATGTATATTCCCTAACATGTCATTAATAAGCAGCTCAAAAAGGGAACTATTGAGAGGATACCCACTGGAAAATAATTCATTTCTGTGTAAATGTGCATTTTGGGTGCTTGGAAAAATGATATTTGATGTAATAAGGACATGTCTATCAACACCTTGATCCAAGACTATCACACTTGTACCAGCTACTCCCCTTTTGTCTCTTTTCACAGAAGAGGGGAGGGGTTAACAGACTCTGGTGTAGTTGAAAGCATTAAATTTCAAGCATATAGCCAGTGATGTAGAGCTGGACAATATTTTAGCCCAATTGCTGAGAGTATTGGCTATTGGAGGCACTGCAAGAGGAGTAAGGTCTATTCATCAACTCAACATTTTTATTATTATTCCATAATTGTAGCCAATATCCAAGGGAATCTTTTGAGAACATAACTTGTTTGTTTAACTTAAGTATCTTCACAAGTGACCAAAAGTGTCCCACTGTGCTCCGGTCTCCGCTACATGTGGGTTAGATGTAACTCAGCGAGTAGTTTGTTGGTAATGCTGACAGGTGGAGTCCCACCTGGCTGTATACTTAATTAGTAACCATCAACTGTGTACCACACCTAGCGGTGGGATGTGTTACTACTGCATATATTAGTACTGATAGTAATAAAGTATAAGTGGTCGAGTTTTTCTACCTATCACACAGGTACCAGGATTGTCTCAAAAGACTATGAGTTATAAAATGCCTTGAACCTCTGCAATTTGGACCACACTGCTGTGAATTCTCAGCCTTCAGATTTTTATTTTGGGGGTGTTACATCACATAATTATGACCGGGAACCTGTCTTTATTGATATTTCATTAAATTGTGACAATTAATAAAATAAACCTCTTTGATATTGACACATAATGATAGATAATAATGGACACATATTTCATAGGGTGTCAGATAATAATGGACACATATTTCACAGGGTGTCATATTGATAGTCTATGAAATTGTATGCTCATAATCTAATAGATATCTGGAGTGCCCCCCTCCATTTTGGCTCCTGTCAGCTATATTGTCAGCGGACACGTTTCAGTTAAGCAAGGAAAAATATCTAATTATCTGGATCATAATTTGTCATCCAATTTGCAAGAGTCTCCTTGCCTTGCAACATATAAAGAGAACACGAAGTGCAACAGGTTGCTAAATTGCAGAAACCTTTCTGTGAAAATTGCATCGTGGGATTCGACCTTCATCGTCATCGTGTGTGTATGAGCGCAATGACTGCAGCAAATTTCCCCATGCACCTTGTGGTTGTCAATTAACATGATATAAGAAATGCATCATTCAAAAAGAATACGAGTGAGTATACTTGTATCAAAATGCACTTAATTAAGGTATGACATCACTGTCCACAAAAGCAAAAGTCCTATTTCATAAATCACTTAATAATAACTATGTGTTTATTGCGTATAGTTTACTATGGTTTTGTTCATCCTTTCTTTTTAGACAAGGTTCTCTTCAGCGATTTTCAGGTAGAATAAAGTACACGTGAAAACTCTGTTGTATTGGCAATTAATGTTGAGTTGTAGACCCCAGGTGAGTTTAATGTAGTGTCAGTTTGTGTCACCAGGCGGATGATGAGTCCTGTTATAGGCAGGAGCATGAAGAAGCCTATGGTAACTGCACGTTTTATGTACAGACTCCTGGGTATGATGATTGTGTCTGTGACAATTCCAGACATAGAGAGGGAGCCTTGTAGCAGAGCTAGAAATATACAGCAAAAATAGGTTTAAGAGTAGCACAGAGGATTTCCTTTGAAAAGTGAAAATGACAGATCATTAAATTTTGAATTTATCACCTAAATTTGAATGTATTCAAAACAGGACTTGTCATTCTATAATTGCAGTGCTGTCTAGACGCAAACCCAGTGGATCCACCATCCATCATTCTCCTAACATAGTCAGATAAGATCTGAATAAAAAGCTATCATGATGGATACCAGTTGCAAGTTAGAATTCTACAATGAATCATAAATAGACGGTGCTATAAACAACATATCCCATTAGCTGCCTATAGATCTACATGTTTTTTTTAATCACTCTCTATCACACTGTAGGTGGTGTGTGGGTGCCTGTTATGGTCTCTCCAATCCTTTCATATCGTCCTTTCACCCTTTGGAAGCAGCACTTGGAACGTGAAGTTATATATGATTTAAAATCTGTCACCATGATCACCACAACACAGTCGTTTTGACTAACTTCCTTAATTTCTGAAAATCACTGTTGTTGGTCACTATGGAAATTCAAACAGCTACATAGACGTTAATTGTTTGAATAAAAAAAATTATCTCGGAAATGAGGCCCATCATACCTTCCAATGAAATCGTTTTAATTTTTTTTTTCTTTCCACCCCATGATGGATAGAAGCCATTTACATTCAACAGTCATGAATATTGCCATATGACCAAGTGATTAGAAGACAACATAATATACATTCTTACTGATGTCTACATAGTGTCAATGGACTATTCTGGGTATTATCATTATTTTACACCTTTATTAATTTCTTCGCCACTCAGGCCCAAGCTCCGTCCACAAGCTTACCACCTGCCCCTATCTATTCATTCAATAGTAGACGGGGTCGCTCAAACACCAAACCCTGCCTTCTCCAGTGGGATCCAGTGAGCTGCTCCTGTGCCATCCCAACACGGATGTCACGGCAACCAAACTGGATTATTCTGGCCACGACCCCACTGGAGGTACTGCGACATACCAGTGGATGCTATTTTGGGACCAGGGTATATCCAACGCAACACCCTTGCCCCTCATTGGTCCACATGGCGAGCTGCTCTCTGCCTGGTATTGCAACATCCAATGTCGCACCTGGCAGAGAGTGGGCGCCATCTTACCACGAGCTGCTCAGCTGAGTATATAATACACCACATGAGCAGCTCCCAGTATCTCTACCTTACATCTCTTCACACCATACCTTTACCTCATATCAGGACCTAGGACAGGTTGAGCTATAGGCTCAGGGACAGAGCTTGGACACTGGCGAGTGTATCATTCCCAGGTAGCAAAAATGGTGTGGCCCAAGTCTGGGCCAGAGCAGGCTCCTGATGTGGGCCACACTGGGTTAACAGAGTGGGCGCCCGATGGGTTTTGTCCTCAGCAAAGGGTCTGGGCCACACTGGGCTAACCGATTCGGGCACAGATCTGTTTGAAATTGGGCTCACCGATTTGGGCTCAAAGTGAATTTAACATGGGTTTTTGGTGTGGCCTAAAGTGTGCTGCCTGATTTGATGAAAAATTAATGGTGACATGTTAAAAATTCTTTTTGAGAAATTTATCCAAAATCTTTTCTTTTTTTTAAAAGTCAATAAGCAACAAATCCTTGAGCTAATCTAACCCCCCCCCATATCACCAAAGCAGTAAATGCAATATCTACCCAAGTGGAAAGGCAGAGCAGTACCATTCATTTGAATCAAACTCATTCAGCCAACACAAGGCACTTTGATTCATTAAAGTGACATTCTGGCCTCAATCTTCCCCCACTAATCCCCTATGTAGGAGTAGAGAAGAGAGCCTTCAAGTTCATAATGACTGTACCTCTGCATATCTGCTCTTGTTCCAAGTTCAGTGCAATAGAAATGGTGTTGCCATTCCACTACTACTCAGATTACCTTGATTTGCACTTTTGACTAGAAACATCTAAGTATTTCCAGACTATGAGAAAGTCTGCACATTATTACTTCATATCTGATTTAGTAGTCTATTCCAGTTGTCCTATGTCTAAAAGAAATAAGTTTGGTATGGGTAGTAGAATTCTGCCTGGAGTGCTGTGAAACCACTTTGTAGTGAGTCTGCCATGGACTGGCCTACAGAGGCAGGGGATATTTTTGGTTTCTCAATTGCCTCTATATATAGTCCTCTTATACCTGGCCAAGTGTGGGACCTGTTTGCCCCCACACCACAAATACACCTTGCAAGCCTACTAGTACAAAGAAAGACATGCCTTTTACATTAAATATCTGGATCCCTACTATGAACCTACCTGTGTATTATTGGTATAGGGAAAGTGTCCTACAGCAGTGGTGGAGGGAAGGGAGGGGGGAGGGCAGGGCAGGGTGAGAAGAAGGCAAGGCAGGGTGAGATGAGGGCAGGGCAGGGCAGGGTGAGAGCAGGGCAGGGCATGTGAGCAAAGGAGATGCTAGGGCAGTGCAGGGTGAGAGTAGGACAGGGCAGGGTGAGAGGGCAGGGCAGGGTGAGAGCAGGGCAGGGTAAGAGCAGGGCAGGGCAGGGTGAGAGCAGGGCAGGGCAGGGCATGTGAGCGAAGGAGATGCCAGGGCAGTGCAGGATGAGAGTAGGGCATGGCAGGGTGAGAGCTGGGCATGGCAGGGCGAGAGCAGGTCAGGGCAGGGTGAGAGCAGGGCAGGGCAAGGGTGAGAGCAGGGCAGGGCAGGGTGAGAGCAGGGCAGGGCAGGATGAGAGTAGGGCAGGGCAGGGCGAGAGCAGGGCAGGGTGAGAGCAGGGCAGGGCAGGGTGAGAGCAGGGCAGGGCAAGGCAGGGTGAGGGCTGGGAGTGAGAGTGAGTGAGTAATAGATGTTTAACGCCATTTCGACAGCTAAGGTCATATTCATGGCGAGATCCTCATTACACAAATTCACAGAGGAATGTGTCAGTGCCTGCGCATATGTGCACCACACACATCCTGAGGGGATAGGAAAGAGGAGAAATAGACCCTTTTAAGTGGGCTAGGGAGGCCCAGGGAGGGCAGGGTGACAGAAGGGCAGGGCAGAGCGGGTGAGAGGGGGAAAGGGCAGGGCAGGTTGAGTGGAATGAGGAGGAGATGGAAGGGGTAGGGAATGGATAGGGGAGGGACGAACAAAAAAGAGAGAGGGAGGGGGAACACTCATCACAGAGTTTAGAACAGTTCAGAAGATGAGGCTGCCCTGTCCAAACCCACTCTCACCCCAGACTGGGAAGACTTTATGCAGCTAAGTACCCATCTTGGGATGCCCATTTTGAAACCATCCTGGGCCCAATGTGGTTGCCCATTTTAAAGCTGACCAGTGCCCAAATCGGGCGGCCCAATGTGGCCCAGACCGTATGCTGAGGACAAAACCCGTTGGGAGCCCAACGGGCTCAAGTGGGTTTGCCCGATTTGGGCTGCCCTGTGTGGCCCTGACTGGAAACCCAGCATCTGCCGAACCTAAAACCCATGTACTGAATACTGCCCGCTTTGAACCAACTTATCCTGGGTAAAACCAATTTGGCCCCGAGCGGGCTTGCTACATGGGAATTGTTACCACTTGTATGAACACTCATGTCAGCTGTGCAATGAAGAGGATCAAATGAACTACTCTGGATTCAGTGTTTATCACTTCACCCACTTGTAACGGTTCGTTGACAATAGTTTTGAAAACAACATAATACAAAATAAGGAGATATATTGTTTATACACGTGACAGAGCAAAAATCGATGCCTCCACTTACGTTTTGTTTCATTGTCTTCCTGTTGATTAGCGTGTTCTTTCTTTCTGCCTACCCGTTCCATCGCCTTCATAAACATACATTGAAAGGTATCATTCTGATACAAAACCGAAACTGCACAGACATTTACAGATACCGCATGGATACAGTCCGTATTATGGGTAAGAATCACAGTCGGAACTCCATTCAATTTAAGGTCTGAGATGTAGTGTTTCAGGTGGGAACATATTTACTAGATATTAGTCCAAAGATTTTGTTTTTCATGAAATCTACCCAGAAATAAAGTTTTGGCTTTTATTTTTATATTAACGTTGGTACCGTTTCTTTTTTATTCAGGCTCCTGCATCACCACATGGCACACAGGACATCTGCGAACTTTGATATAGAGCTCAGGGTAAAATTAAACTCAATCCACTCAATCTTTCTTACAGTGGTCACTGTCTGATAAAGGTTATATATAAAAGGTCCCTTTCTACTATGACAGGCCTCTGTAAATGGCCCAGAAGGTGTTTGATTATGAGGGTAGAGTCTAGGGCTCTTATCCAACAATACTGGCCTTATTCAAGGTACCTAGGGTATGCAGTTTTGGTGGTTGTGGTTGTGGGGGGGGGGGGGTCCAATCTTCTATTTAGGGAGTGTTGATTTTTTAACAACAGGGAGGGGGGGGGGTTAGTGAGCTTCTGTTTGGACCCTGAAAATATTATCCACCCCCTCCCCTTTTGAGAGGTAACAAAATGTTGCACCCCCCCCCAATTTGGAGTTGTGTTGCACCACGTTGTACAGCATCACATCACACCCAATTATATTGTTTTACTGAAGTATGAGGTGTAGTACGGAGCCCCTAATAGGACATACCAAAAATAATTTTTTCACCAGAAAAAATATTCTTGCAGGTACTGAACAAGTCTTGCGGGTACAGAAACAATTCTTGCGGGTACTGAACAATTCTTGCGAGTACAGAAACAATTCTTGCGGGTACTGAACAATTCTTGCGGGTACTTATGGAGCCCCTAATAGGACATACCAAAATAATTTTTTCACCAGAAAAAAATATTCTTGCGAGTACTGAACAATTCTTGCGGGTACAGAAATAATTCTTGCGGGTACTGAACAATTCTTGTGGGTACTGAAGATTTCTTGCGGGTACAGAAACAATTCTTGTGGGTACTGAAGAATTCTTGCGGGTACTGAAGAATTCTTGCGGGTACAGAAACAATTCTTGCGGGTACTGAACAATTCTTGCGGAAACTTAACAATTCTTGCGGAAACTGAACAATTCTTGCGGATACTGAACAATTCTTGCTGATACTAAACTGTTCTTGTGGAATTCTTCAGTATCCGCAAGAACTCTTCAGTACCCACAAGAATTCTTCAGTACCCGCAAGAATTCTTCAGTATCCGCAAGAATTCGTCAGTATCCGCAAGAATTGTTCAGTATCCGCAAGAATTCGTCAGTATCTGCAAGAATTCTTCAGTATCCGCAAGAATTCGTCAGTATCCACAAGAATTCGTCAGTACCCGCAAGAATTCTTCAGTACCCGCAAGAATTCTTCAGTATCCACAAGAATATTTTTTCTGGGAAAAAATTATTTTTGGTATGTCCTATTAGGGGCTCTGTAGTACGGAGATCACTTCACAGAGTTATTTTTATCTATTGGAATGCAAGAAGTCGAAAAGGCGGTTACACTACTCAAAAAACAATCAGTAGCCCCCTTATATAAAATGTTAGAATGGGATCTCATTGGATCTGGATGAATCACAAGATTGACTTGGTGGACATAGGTTGAAGCAAACTGTATTTGAAGGAACTTTTTAATCTGAAGCAACTTGCTACAGACACACATGGGACTTTATGACTCTCAACTCTAGGGAATAAGAGATGGGCTGTTCTATTACAGCTTTAGAAATTTTGTTTGGCTGGGGGCGGTTGGTAACCAAAGCACTCCAAACCTGCAAATCAAAAACTTTACCATTTACATTGGTTGGGGTTTACATGGGTTGAGGGTTTGGGTTTCTTATAATATCTGCCCCTTCATGTTTGGTGGATATCTTGCTATCCAATTGGCAAACTTGAACCCTGGGCACCAGAGGATTGCTAAGAGATGAATTGATGTGTCCCCTCCGGGTCCCATCACAGTCTTCACTGGGTCTATTGCAGTAGGTTCGATCTGGGTCTATTTGATCTGAGTCCATTTGATCCAGGTCTATCTGGTCTAGGTCAGTTTGGCCCGGATCTGTCAGGGTGGGTCCATTCAGGGTCAGTCTGCTCGCGAGCAGTCCAGGTAGGTATGTCTGGTCTGGGTGAGTCTGTCAAGTTGATCTGTCTGGGAGCAGTTCGGGTGGGTGTGTCCAGGTCGGACTAACCGGATCAGGTCAGGTATGTCTTGTTATGCCAATTCCAGATAAGGGGAGAGATTTACAAAAAAAGGTTAGGGGAAGGGGAGATGGGGGGAAAGGCTAGGGAGAGAACAGAGCATGACATAATTATGAGCAAATTCTGGATGTGATAAAGAATCAAGGCCTTAAAAGTGAAATCATTTATTTGGACATGCCATTGATAGGTGAAAATTGGGAGGGGGGGGGGTTGGGAGAATTTTGAATATTGATAAGTCAAATGGTGCATTTTGGTTGTTTGAGGATGGCTGATACCCTTGTATCCAAATTTTCCTAAATACTTTACGCCCCCCTCAAACTCACCAACTCCCCTGTTATAAAAAAATGAACACATCCTTACTTCTACTCTTCATTAGTCTAACGTCTGGTAACCCTATGTATCAGGTAAGATCATTTCTTCACTTATTCTTCATATTATGATGTATACTTTGTTTGTAGGCCATCATACCAAATTTCTACTGAAAGTCAGGGCGGTAAATGAGTGGATTAGGGGTGTCAATAGCTTGCAGATGGCTCAAAACGATAGTTTGTCTCTGAATGTAATCTATATATTAAACAAATGAAAATTGGTGCTAAGGCCAGTTGGAGCTTGTCAGTGGTAAAAGGTCTAAAGTAGCCGGACTGAAATATTAGATCTAGCAATTAATTATTAGAAAAAAAGACAAAACAGATTTTTAGAAGTGTGAGGACATTCTCTACTTACCTCTTTCTGGAGCTGGTCCCAGTTAAGGCCAAAGTTTATGACGACAATGTAAATTACGGCACAGATGAACATTGAAATAGCAAAGCCAATCCATATTCCTATGAAATGTACAAGTAGTTTCAGCATTAGAACACGACCTGACATGTGTTTGATATCCTGTTAATTAATGAGGACAACTATTAAACCTTTCATTATATATTATCTGCAACTCTACGTTCAACAGTTTCATTCGGACAATGCCAGATTTGAATCACCTCATTATGCAGAATTCGTGTAAAGGTAGTAGACATCTACTCAAACGACTGATGGCAAAAATGAAACTGCCAGATATGACAATATTCACTTGTGTTCCTTACTTGTATGATATGACTAATCTTTATCAAGACTTAAGGTGTTCTATGCATTCTACCTTCCTTATCACTTGAATTTATATCCCCCTACCCATAGAACCATATACTGAAGGAATTAGCAATATTTTTAGTTTACTCAGGATCATTTTGCCTGTGTATATTCTAAAATGTTTTTAACAATCTTAGATATATACATTAGTTTTGGTTAAAATTTTGTTGGAAGATTTTCGTCTATGGAATTAATGTAGAAAAATACAAATTTTCATAGGCGGCCATGATTAAGATCACCAAACTCCAATGCCCTAAACTTCAAAAGATGTCCTCATTGTGTGGAATGAGACAATTCATTCTATCGTTCCTGCATGACAGAGCTAAGGCATACCATGGGGGTGTCATTATAGCATCTCCAGTAAAATTTGCACATATCAGGTTTTACTCTGGTTCATCGGGGTTTATTAGGGTTCATTAGGGTTTCTGCTCTTATTCTTTCTTAAAAAAAACAAAAAACAACATTCTCGCGACTATGATGGGATATCGGGCCTAGCTTGTCCCATAGTCTTCTCTGTACGGGGGATTATTTCTATTACTCCATTGTGTGCTGTGGGGATTTAAATCCTTATCTTGTTCTCAGATCTTAAACCATTCCTCTCCCTGGTCCTATCAATGTTGGCCGGATATTTGATAGCTTATACATGTAGCTATATATTATAAATGATACTTTTTGTCTACGTCTTTCAAAAGTAGGAGGTCCTGATCTACCATGCCTTTCCTTATCACTCAGGACAGATATCCATAATATTCTTCCTATCTATGTGTAGTAAATCCCCATGTAGCAAGCCTGCTCGGGGCCAAATTGGTTTTACCCGGGATAAGGTGGTTCAAAGCGGGCAGTATTCAGTACATGGGTTTTAGGTTCGGCAGATGCTGGGTTTCCAGTCAGGGCCACACAGGGCAGCCCAAATCGGGCAAACCCACTTGAGCCTGTTGGGCTCCCAACGGGTTTTGTCCTCAGCATACGGTCTGGGCCACATTGGGCCGCCCGATTTGGGCACTGGTCAGCTTTAAAATGGGCAACCACATTGGGCCCAGGATGGTTTCAAAATTGGCATCCCAAGATGGGTACTCAGCTGCATAAAGTCTTCCCAGTCTTGGGTGAGAGTGGGTTTGGACAGGGCAGCCTCATCTTCTGAACTGTTCTAAACTCTCTGATGAGTGTTCCCCCTCCCTCTCTCTTTTTTGTTCGTCCCTCCCCTATCCATTCCCTACCCCTTCCATCTCCTCCTCATTCCACTCAACCTGCCCTGCCCTTTCCCCCTCTTACCCCGCTCTGCCCTGCCCTTCTTTCACCCTGCCCTCCCTGGGCCTCCCTAGCCCACTTAAAAGGGTCTATTTCTCCTCTTTCCTATCCTCCCCTCAGGATGTGTGTGGTGCACATATGTGCAGGCACTGACACATTCCTCTGTGAATTTGTGTAATGAGGATCTCGCCATGAATATGACCTTAGCTGTCGAAATGGCGTTAAACATCTATTACTCACTCACTCTCACTCCCAGCCCTCACCCTGCCTTGCCCTGCCCTGCTCTCACCCTGCCCTGCCCTGCTCTCACCCTTGCCCTGCCCTGCTCTCACCCTGCTCTGACCTGCTCTCGCCCTGCCATGCCCAGCTCTCACCCTGCCATGCCCTACTCTCACCCTGCACTGCCCTGGCATCTCCTTCGCTCACATGCCCTGCCCTGCCCTGCTCTCACCCTGCCCTGCCCTGCTCTCACCCTGCCCTGTCTTACTCTCACCCTGCACTGCCCTGGCATCTCCTTCGCTCACATGCCCTGCCCTGCCCTGCTCTCACCCTGCCCTGCCCTGCTCTCACCCTGCCCTGCTCTCGCCCTACCCTGCCCTACTCTCATCCTGCCCTGCCCTCCTCTCACCCTGCCATGCCCTCCTCTCACCCTGCCCTGCCCTCCCCCCTCCCTTCCCTCCACCACTGCTGTAGGACACTTTCCCTATACCATTAATACACAGGTAGGTTCATAGTAGGGATCCAGATATTTAATGTAAAAGGCAACACTGACTAGTCCTGGAAAGAACAGCTTCATGTCTTTCTTTGTACTAGTAGGCTTGCAAGGTGTATTTGTGGTGTGGGGGCAAACAGGTTCCACACTTGGCCAGGTATAAGAGGACTATATATAGAGGCAATTGAGAAACCAAAAATATCCCCTGCCCCTGTAGGCCAGTCCATGGCAGACTCACTACAAAGTGGTTTCACAGCACTCCAGGCAGAATTCTACTAGCCATACCAAACTTATTTCCTTTAGACATAGGACAACTGGAATACACTACTAAATCAGATATGAAGTAATAATGTGTAGACTTTCTCATAGTCTGGAAATACTTAGATGTTTCTAGTCAAAAGTGCATATCAAGGTCATCTGAGTAATAGTGGAATGGCAACACCATTTCTATTGCACTGAACTTGGAACAAGAGCAGATATGCAGAGGTACAGTCATTATGAACTTGAAGGCTCTCTTCTCTACTCCTACATGGGAATTAGTGGGGGAAGAGTGAGGCCAAAATGTCACTTTAATGAATCAAAGTGCCTTGTGTTGGCTGAATGAGTTTGATTCAAATGAATGGTACTGCTCTGCCTTTCCACTTGGGTAGATATTGCATTTACTGCTTTGGTGATGGGGGGGGGGGTTAGATTAGCTCAAGGATTTGTTGCTTATTGACTTTTAAAAAAAAATAAAAGATTTTGGATAAATTTCTCAAAAAGAATTTTTAACATGTCACCACTAATTTTCCAAAAAATCGGGCAGCCCACTTTAGGCCACACCAAAAACCCATGTTAAACTCACTTTGAGCCCAAATTGGTGAGCCCAATTTCAAACAGATCTGTGCCCGAATCGGTTAGCCCAGTGTGGCCCAGACCCTTTGCTGAGGACAAAACCCATCGGGTGCCCACTGTGTTAACCCAGTGTGGCCCACATCAGGTGCCCGCTCTGGCCCAGACTCGGGCCACACCATTTTTGCTACCTGGGTCACCAACAGAAATATCATGAAGTGCCTCCCCCCTATCAAAAAGTGTGGTCCTCATTAATATCAACAATTTAGTCCAAGTTGCAGGGCTGAACCATCATTTTATTTGCAACTATGGGATTTGAAGGGATCAAAGTTTTGATTGGTACCCTTCCAATTTAGAGTGTAAGCAAAGGTCTAATGTCTCACTTGCAAGGAGTTTGGAGGGTTAGACTGCATCGTGGGATTTGACCTTCTCCCTTCCCCTGCGATATCCATATTGGTCAACACATTGGTCAATCAATTCCGTACTATTTAATAGCTGTTTTGAGAACATCGACAATGAGAAAAACGACAAATAATTACTCTCTCAATAGGTTTGATTTTTTTTCTATCACATTGGTACTTAATTCTAAGGGGCTTGCTCTATTGTCAGAACAAGGATAATCTCCTTTTATGGTATATCGTTAAAGCAGTACCTCTGATGCTGAGTGGAGTGAGGAGGGTGAGGGGCACGGCTATTGGCAGCGCCACAATGTAGTAAGCAAAGAATATTATAACTGTCCCCCACATCTGTCTGCCTGTTCCCCTAAAGACACCACGACCAATCACCTGGTAAAGTAAGCAATAAACATATCAATATTAGATTATATGTCTTTCTTATCAGTTACATAAATAAACCTATGAACTTTTTGGTCAAAGTGCGTCTTGGCAAGTATCCATTTTTCACCACATTTATGCAGACATATGCCACATATATATGTACAGGATAAACGCCAAAACATATTCTCCCAAATCTCTCATGTTTCGGATTGGGGGCCATGGGCCCCGTGAATCCCATCCTTGACGACCAACCATCCACATGTAAATAACGACAACATCGGCTGTGAAGGATTTACAATATTCTGTTGGGGGTATTCCATTTGCCTGATTTCTGACTGACAGATCAAGGCCTTCCCCATACAGTAACACTTACGATATTGAGAGTTGAGAATTCCGCCCCGCTAAACCTATAGACAACTTGATATACTGATCCTTATAGTTGGGGCGAGGTAATTAAGGCAGAGAAAACAAGGTAATAAAGCAAAGTACTTACGGCGATTGCATTAAAGACCGTAAACAGAGCAAGTAGTGGCATCAGGTCTGACACTAACTGTAGCACATCCCTGATTGTAGGAATATAGAAATAGTATCGTGCACAGCTTTAACATAAAGTATGCAACGGGAATTAATATAAGAGGCTTAAATGAAGTGAACAAACGATCATTGTTTATCCTATGTTATTTCATAAATGATGAGTGTTCTTCTTATATCGGTATATAGCTGCCATACTTACACATCTTCTGTGAACAACTTCGGGAGCTCGGACTTCCCTAGTAGATATATTGTCCCGAAGGCTATTCCCATAGTAGCTGGATATCAGGGGTTGTATTGGTCAGAATTTAGTTAACAAACTAACAGTGGTATAGTTTAGTCGATATATGACCAATAGTCCACTGGGCCGCTTCGCCGACTTTTGCGTAGGAAAAGTCAGTTGAAGGGGCCCAGTGAACTATTGGTATAATGTTAAGTTTTTAGTTAAGCTTCCTTTCTGTTTATTTTATTGTCAAATACCTAATTTAAATTGCGTCTATTACGTTATCATGTTGGTGCTTGAAATGGCTTTATTTGAATCTTACATATCCCTGTTCATCCCCACACATACAAAACGATATATATATATATATATATATATATATATATATATATATATATATATTATATATCAGTTTTGTTGTCTCCATGTGACACATATGTGGGATCAGCCAAAACACTGGCTGCCTATGGGAAAGAGAGGTTATTCCAAAGCAAACCTGATGCCAATATGTATAAGCAGGAACTTAATCAAGATGCAAACATTAAGAGTTAACTAATTTAGCAGATAACCCACCCTTAACAGTCATACCGACCCTTGCAGCACACAAAGCAGCTTCAGATAACTCAACTGTAACAGTCATACCGACCCTTGCAGTACACAAAGCAGCCTTAGATAACCCACCTGTGACAGTCATACCGACCCTTGCAGCACACAAAGCAGCTTCAGATAACCCACCTGTGACAGTCATACCGACCCTTGCAGCACACAAAGCAGCTTCAGATAACTCACCTGTAACAGTCATACCGACCCTTGCAGTACACAAAGCAGCTTCTTTATTTGCTGCTCCAAGAAACTGTCCTACCCGGATAGAGGATGCTGTGGCAATGCCAAGCAGGAACTGTCATGGGAATTGAAGGAGAAGATCAAACATTTTTTTTTTGGGGGGGGGTGTAGGGGGGCTTAAGGAGTGGGAATAACAAAGGGTTAATTCAAAGAAATTTATCTAAAATGTATGGAATGATTAACAAGAACGTGTACCCTATAGTATAAAACTCTTCCTATTCCTGCATAACTTGGTGGCCCTTTGTCTTACATCCCCATTTTCAACCACAATACAAACCGAGTATGATTCTGTACTCGAGGTGATCGAGTATTGAGCTACATATGCAATTTGACATGGCATAATATTTTAATTGTTACAAAAACTTGAAAAAATAGACCTCAATGTTTCACTGATTAAAACGGTATACTTACCCCAAAGCCTATAGAGTCTAGGTAGAAGGGAATATTTATAGCCCCTAGCTCTGTCTCTCCAATGTAACCAGCCAGTAGGACTGCAGCCTCGATTGCCCACCACTCAAGGCACAGCATGAACATCCCAAACAGACCCAGTGATGCCAGTGGACCCCAGTCCTTCAGGCATTCACCACTCCAACCTATAAATAAGGACTTAAAGATCGTATCCCAACTAAAATTCTGCAATTTTTCAGTTATGCCATATTTGTATGGGTTATACCTATCTATAAACCCTCCCCAAATCTTGAAACAATATGTAATATATATCAGCATCAAATATGGACAGTAGTACACAAAATCTTTACTGTAGGTCGACACTAAAACCACTGGATAACATAACCAGTGTTTGGTATGTCATGGGTCAGTGAACACCTCTTCAGACTAGATACCTAATGGCACATTAGTGGCACCTTGTGGCTTGGTTATGCACTGTGTACCCTCAAATTGCCTTTGAAACAAAATGTTCACATTACCATATATACTTGTAGTAGGTTCCAAAGGGCTAACTATTAAAATGAGGCATAAAATACAACTGCTCCTGCATATTTTAATAGGGAATATAGACAATTAGCACTGTTGGTATTATACCTGTATACATTATGGGGGCTAGCTGGTGGTGCCACCTTCAGTTATATTCATTACCTGTCCCTGAACAAGTCAGAAACTTTCCTGCCATAGAATAGTGGTAGGGCCTATTGCATATATCTCCTCTGTTTGCATAATAGGGAGCATATATATCAACATAATATACACCATTAATCTGGGAAAGAGGTAACATTGACCACAGTATGGTTCTTTAATAACTTTCCATCAGGTCGTTTTAGTTGAAATTGCATCTTTAAGTTCATATTTCATGTTGAAAAGAGTGGAATACGGACACCCTACAGTTTTAACCTAGCCTCCTAGGAGCTTCGTATTTCACACCCCTGTCAGATAACCCTCCTGAATCCTCCACGGTCACTAACAGCATGCCGAATGGTCATAGAACATATAAATAATTCATACCATTTAAGCGTCAATTTTATCAGTATAAATGTCTTCAAGCTGGCTGTCAAACAAATGCTGATAAAAGTCTCGGACATGATGGTACATCCAACACATTTATCCACAAGACAGAAGTGGTATGTGGAATGCTGGTAACTAACAGATCGATTTTAACCTGCCTTGAGTCTTGTACTTTTACAGGTGAATATGACTGAAGATATCATATTATAGAATAGTAATAACCTGCTCCAAGCTGTACTTTATACTTTCTCATTCAACCCATGGTGTGCCTTATACACGGTGTGCACCTTATATTCGAGGTATTATGGTAGATGTTTTTTTCTTCGTTAGTTTTTGGTACTATTGCATCAGAAATATGCTTCATCTTAGCACAAACCGTGTCTGTGATTCTAGTCTGAGAAATCTGTAATCCAGTTAGACTGTAATACTTCAGGTTAACATACTAAGATATGAATGTAACTCACCATTCCAGCATAGTTTGTACGCCTTAGAGCGCAAGGTGTAGATGAACGTCAAGATGCACATGATACCAAATGTTGAGGCTTGTGCAATAGATGACCCACTTTAGGGGAAATGAAAAAATTATCAATGCAATTGAAAATCCTTGTAAAGATCGGACACAACATAAAGGTATACAAAGGACGTTGTCCTTACACAACAATGCCTAGAAACAGTGGTATTGTATACCTAGGAAAGCATGTGAATCACCTTCACTTCACAGCACAAAACCTATATAGTGGACCTATGTACCAAAGGACGGCACCAAAATCTTAATATCTGTGTTTTATATGCAGCCTCTGTTTTTTTTACTTACATGACTCCAACCTTGAACTGATAGAGAAATAGATATTGCAGCAAGGCATGTACCACATGCCCTATAAACACAATGATGGTGTGGGGAGCGACTACATTTTGACATTGTGTAAATGTTCTCAACGCTGTCCACATAAACATGAACTGAAAAAAAGAGTTATAAACCACTCTGAAATTTATAAGCAACGAAATGAAATGTGCAATTACAAAATCTATTTTCAAGTCGCACAAACAGACTTATGTTTTTGATATGATGTTAGGACAAAACATACGTACAAAGAATCCTGGCATGAAGTAAAGTAGATACTGTGATGTCAACCTACAAGATGCGATAATAAAAGATATGTGAAGGCTTTGGGTCATTTAGATCTAAAAGCGGCCACGGCTGTAAGTATTAAAGATACAAATATATTGATCACCTGATGAAGGCAAACTCCAGCCGAAACGTTGTGATTATATAATTCATAAATGGTAAATAAAATGCCAACGAAATATTCATAATCTTGTTGTTCTAGTTGTGTCTATTATATATTATATAAAAATATAGTGAATGTTTCATTCTGTAATTTAATCTAATGAAAATACCTAGTAGACATGTTGGTGTTTCATGCAGTTGATTGGGTTCATAAAGAAAAATTCTACCACGTATACAGAAGCCACTTGCTGGAGATTATACTATTTTAACTTTAATTCAAACCTGACTTTTCTGCACTTACGTACAATACATATTTCATGATCATTTATGACTACTATGACTGAATTCAGGCCAGCGATATACGAACGAGCCCCTCGTGCATGGAGTGTCACTGTATGCACGAGGAAAAGGAGGTCACAGGACAACAGGGGGGGGGGGGTTACAGGACACAAAAGTAGGGGTGGTTACTGGACACACAGGGGGGTTACAGGACACAAAAGTAGGGGTGGTTACTGGACTCACACGGGGGTAGTTACAGGACACAAAAGGAGGGATGGTCACAGGACATAGACATAGGGGTGGTCACAGCCCAGTAAACACCATACCAAAATGCTATGTAGCAATTTGGTCCTGTGACCACCCCTCTCTCGTGTTGGCCTGTGACCACCCATTCTTCATGTAGTCCTGTGACCACCCTTTCCTCATGTTGTCCTGTAACCACCCCATAAGGATGCAGTCCTGTGACCACCCTTTCCTCGTGCAGTCCTGTAACCACCCCATAAGGATGCAGTCCTTTGACCACCCTTTCCTCATGCAGTCCTGTAACCACCCACAAGGATGCAGTCCTTTGACCACCCTTTCCTCGTGCAGTCCTGTGACTACCTCATCCCAGTCTGTCCTGTGGCCACCCATTCTTCATGCAGTCCTATGACCACCTTTTCCTCATGTTGTCCTGTGACCACCTTTTCCTCATGTTGTCCTGTGACCACCACATAAGGTAGTCCTGTGACCACATTTTCCTCGTGCATATAGTGGCACTATACGCACGAGCCCCTCGTGCATATATCATCGGCCCTGAATTCATGACATTTTTAGCTGTTTGAGTTCCAGTAGGGTCCCATAAGAATACTCTAAACCTCCCCTATTGTTTACATAACCACTTGGGCCATTCAAGGTACGAACCCCTCACAGGGAAAGCATTTCTTGTTGGTTTTAACGTGTGAAAATATTTTAAAACTCAACTTTTGAAACTGAAGGAGCCAAAATCGTGGTATAAAGGGAAAGAAAACAAGGTTAATATGAAAGTGGACCTACAGACAGAACAATAGCAAGGACACCAATACGGAGTATAACTTTAAATGATCAACCGTTACGTGTGTGTGTTAGGCGTATGTAAAATATCTTACTCCACAACGGCCTCCTTTTGTCCCAGCGCTAATAGGATGGGTTTGATGTTGAGATGAATGGCATAGCAAGGCATCAGCAGTAATAGGTGTAGTATTAATCCTGGTAAACAGATGATAGCAACTGTATTATTATTATTACTAACTCCACTTGATGTGAAGTATCTGGCAGTTAAGGTAGGCCTTACCTGGACATAACCATAGCAGAGATTGTAGTGAAAGAAGCTTACTTCCACTCTCTGCATTGTCGTTCATAGTAAACTTTGTTTTAAGATGGTAAATGTGAACACGAGGAGTATGTTTAAAATGCGGCAGGATATTTTTGATCAGCTTAGATGGCACTGACATTGTCAGCATGAGTGAGACTTGGCTTCACAAAGAGTATGATGATGATCTCATCAATTGGGATGGTATGAAATTGTTTCGACAGGATCGGGTTCGTAAGAAAGGAGGGGAATAGCTGTATATATCAGATCTGATTTGAACATTGATGTACACATTAGGGCTGATCTTAATATTTGTACCAAGGATACAGAATGATTGTGTAGGGGAACATGACTATGTGAGTCCCCGTGCCCGGGTGGCCGACCCGCAGGGGCGGGTCACCAGGGTAGTCACATGTTCCCTATCGGTATCACACCAATCCAGGTGTAGGTGGAAGGTAGAGAACGTCAGGTCAGGGGAAGTAGCTCAGAGGAAGAACTTCCGCTTCGAAGTTGGAGGGTCCCGGGTTCGAGTCCTGGTTTCTCCAAAGACGTTTTCCGCCGACCTCTACACTGGTGGAGAAACCCAGTAGTCCTGACCTGCGTGAGGGGGGCTACGGAGCTCGGTCCCTGGGTTGGTGTGATACGGCAAGCGCTTCGACCTGCTAGCACTGGGAGACTTGGAAACAGGTGGCACCCACAAGTATTCCTGGGAACAGGAAAGTCGTAAGCTGTGTGTGACTCAGTGCTGGTTAATTCGGTGGTCGAAGCTGGTTGGGGGCTGTGTAGGGGAACATGACTATGTGAGTCCCCGTGCCCGGGTGGCCGACTCGCAGGGGCGGGTCACCAGGGTAGTCACATGTTCCCTATCGGTATCACACCAATCCAGGCGTAGGTGGAAGGTAGAGAACGTCAGGTCAGGGGAAGTAGCTGAGAGGAAGAACTTCCGCTTCGAAGTTGGAGGGTCCCGGGTTCGAGTCCCGGTTTCTCCAAAGACGTTTTCCGCCGACCTCTACACTGGTGGAGAAACCGAGTAGTCCTGACCCGCGTGAGGGGGGCTACGGAGCTCGGTCCTTGGGTTGGTGTGATACGGCAAGCGCTTCGACCTGCTAGCACTGGGAGACTTGGAAACAGGTGGCACCCACAAGTATTCCTGGGAACAGGAAAGTCGTAAGCTGTGTGTGACTCAGTGCTGGTTAATTCGGTGGTCGAAGCTGGTTGGGGACTGTGTAGGGGAACATGACTATGTGAGTCCCCGTGCCCGGGTGGCCGACCCGCAGGGGCGGGTCACCAGGGTAGTCACATGTTCCCTATCGGTATCACACCGATCCAGGCGTAGGTGGAAGGTAGAGAACGTCAGGTCAGGGGAAGTAGCTCAGAGGAAGAGCGTCCGCTTCGAAGTTAGAGGGTCCCGGGTTCGAGTCCCGGTTTCTCCAAAGACGTTTTCCGCCGACCTCTACAATTTGTCCTAGATCTGGAGTTTGAAAAGCATTCTGTGATACAGGTTGTGACCCTATACAGACCTCCATCTGGTAAGGTTAATGAGTTTCTTGAACATGTCAGGAAGGCTATGAAAATAGCTGATAAGGAGAAGGTTGAACAATGGCATCTTGGTGACATCAACATATATACTTTGAGAGAAATCCAGAGAAGTGCAGAAGCTTTAATAGATATGTGTCGTGAGGAGGGGTTTCACAAGTTGATACAACAGTGCAACCACCCTTATAAAAAAACAGTGTCTTGCCTAGATAACATCTTGACCAATTATGACAAAGACTTTAATGCTGGAGTGCTGTATTTTTTGGTAAGTGACCATCTACCGGTCTATTGTGTTAAACAAAAATTTGTAGTAGAATACATTAAAAGGAAAGTACTGGTCAGAAGGTATAAAAGCTTTGATATTGAAGATTTCAAGGACTGGGTATGTGATGCCGACTGGGACCAATTTTATGATGAAACAGATCCAGAGAAACATGGATGTTCATTGAAGATCTTATCAAGAGCTATTTAGATATTTACTGTCCATGGGTTGAGATCGAAATACTTGATAAAAGGAATCAATGGATGACTAATGATATTTTGGCCATGATCTATGAACGAGAAGACAGTGTAAATATGTTTCTGCGAACCAAGTGCAGCACATACTTAACTAGGGCTAAGACACTTCACTGCAAAATAAGTACAGCAATTGAATATGTGAAGGTGAATATGGTTAAAAATGCCTTAAATGAGCATTAGAGTGATCCATTAAAGTTTTGGAGAGTCATAAATAACATAATGAAGCCCGAGGTTGATGTGGAACCACCTATTCTGATAGGGGATGATAACTTTTTGAAGTCTAAACATGAAGCTGATTATCTAAACTGTTATTTCTCAAATATACACAAAAGAAACTATCTGATAGAATAACTGATGATGGTGGATGAGATCAATGTCAATAAAACATCTGGTATAGAAGGTATCAGGTGTGACATTCTAAAGGCTGGTCTGAAATTCCTATTGGATCAATTCCATTGGTTGATCAACCTCGTTTTTGAAACTGGAATCTTTCCAGATTGCTGGAAAATTGCCTGAGTCAATCCTATCCCCAAAACGGGTAACCTAAAGCTAATTATTAATTGGTGTCCCATCTTGCTACTACCTGTGCCCTCCAAGATAGCTGAAAAAATTATACATATGCATTTGATAGATGTTTTTGATAAAACTTTTGCAAGAATGAAGAAAATCTCGATATACGTCCCAGGCGTGAAGGGTTAAGATCAGAAGAACAAATCCGGTTTAAGCTACCCAGAGCACGCAATGCAGGCTTATTTAAGTCTACTTTACATAGAGGGGTAGGTCTATGGAATAAATAAAGGCCATGGTATCAAAAAAGCAAAGTCAAGCTGGTGTTCAAGAAGAGGATAAGTGCATTATTAAATCTGAATGTGATCAACCATAGTGAAAACGATGACTCAGTGAGTAGTGATAAAGAATAGATGTTCCATTCTGTAACAATGGTGTGACTAATATTATAATGACCTCATCCACCAAATTCACAGGAAATGGTATTGATGAGTATACTGATCTTCAATTATTAATCTGGTACATGATTAGCCATTAATGAGACCTTTAGGCATGGCTGATGCTATGATGACCTCATCTGCCTAAGTGGCTCTATCTATGTTAGAATCCTGCTTGCTTTCAGGTATTCATTTGTTGTCTCTAAGACAGCTCTTCTATTTTCACATTCTACCGCTTTGTACCTCTCATATTTGATTTTTTATGAACACTGATAAGACTCAGTGATTGGAGCTATTCTCTGGAATAGTAGACTTGTATTTTTGTGCTATATCTTGTTTGTATATTTTATGTTGTATTATTTGTTTGTAAATAGATCTCTTCATCTCATTTGTAAATTCATCTTTTTCATCATGACTTTGTGTTCCAAACTTGATAGTAACAATGGAAAAGCAAGGTATCACCCATTTATTGACATAACTATATCACAAGCATGTAACCTATGATTTGTCAATAAAATTATTTCAAACCTTAATTCTCAGCCAAAGTCTTGGCATCCAATTGCCGTGGCCAGTCTCTAATTTGCACTCCAACGCCCTCTCTATGTATTAAAAAGACCATCAACGGATTATCTTTTGTTGTTGTAGAAATTCACATCTTTCATTAATTTGATATAGAACATCCCATTCATGGAGTTGACAGAGCCGCATAACGCAACTAATCGTTTTTTTACGAATCTTAACATTTGCTTTCGTTACTCTAGTATTAATTGATTTGTCATACCTCTTTGTAGATAGATGCCAATTAATTTGTAGTTTCCATTCCCAAACGACTGTGAATAGAAAATTTAATAGCAGATTTTGTCTGAAAATGGCATTCAACGAGAACATTTTTTCCTACTTTTTCTCCTACTTTTTTTCTAATTTCTGGAAATTGTATAATGAGTAGAATGACAACAATTATAGCATGAGTTGTTTCATTTATGTATATACTTCATTGTAAAGACGATTTATTTTTCAGGGTCACCCTCTATATGTAGTACTACAGATAGAGGTTGTACAAGGGGTGCCGGAGATTAAACATGATGCCTTTATATAGAGACTCAACTTTACCTGAGAAAATACTGTATCGAGGCCTGTAGCAAAACCAATAACCAATGAATTTCCCAGCACATTTATCAACTACAATATATAGATACATAAAAGTATCAGTGACACGTAGAATCAATTTCACAGTTATGAGGCTTTATAGCAGGTGTATCGTGCTCTAGTCTGTGTTTTTTAGTTCTGTTTCCTTAGATACCTTATGGCAACTGGTATCAAAACAGTAGACACCTAAATGTAACGATCCTGTGCGGTGTTTCAGAAGCAGGTAATGTTTACAACCGGTCATAAGGAGATATGATAACAGTTTTAATAGTGATTGTAGGCTTATACCTGCATGTGTTTCTAAAGCATTACCATAACCTTACTGTGTCTATAACTATATGACTGGTGAGAGATGATAATGGTTGCAGTTGTAAGTTTAGAATCTAACAGTTTTAGAAACAGATATTTAATGTTCATTATTATGTCCGGCTTCTGAAACACCCCACTGGAGTATGAAATGCTATGTGTGTGACTGCCAGGTACAATACTGTTTTTGTAACTGTATTATCTAAACCCGTAATAAAAGAAAACCTGTAAGCTCAATCACGATGTGATTAGACCATATCACAATTAAGCCCAAGATGAGAGTAAAGCACCGTATTCTATAATGCCACCCACAACTTATGTCTCACAAATATGCCTACTGTGTTCGACAGGGATACAGCATCGAGTTCCAACTTTCCTAGATGTCCGCCGAACATAGTAGCTACTGGCTGGAAGAGGGACTGGCTGGCAAAGGTCAATATCTGAAAATATAGGCATAAAAATGTTTATACTGCTTATGTAGTTTTGACAGTGGTACATATGGAAAAGGCTCAGCACGGGTTGGAATAGATATGTCTGGGACCCTATGGATACCATATCTAAAGATGCAGACCTCATATCTGATCAAAATGATCATATGTCATGTCTCTCACCATGAGTAAGTTAATTATGTTCATTTTCCATATCTCACATCATGTGTGTATGTATATGCCAATGTACTGAGAACCTTTGAAATTGTCAACGTCCATAATTTTCTAAAACCCCTGCCTCAGAACTGTCACTTTTTAAAACAATTCCATCACAAGCATCATGAGCGTCACTTTTTAACCGTGTATAGGCAGATTAATAGTGAGCCCACCGTGCTATTGTAATTAAGTGAATGGGTGATTCCTTCTCTGGAAATTATTCCATAGCGTTTGGTAGGATCTATTGACTGTAGTGCAGGGCCCTCCTATTATATGCAGGGTACAACAGTATGTGGTATTTCTTAAGGCAATTGGAAAAAAAATAATCATGAGAAATATATAGTTTAGACTTTTTCATTGAAATGATTTTGTTGACTCAGTATTTGTGAATTTGGTATAGGTTTTAGACTTACTAGTGCCCATGCTATTGACAAGGTGCCTTTCAGTTCCCAGCAGTAACCAGAGGGGAATATTTGCTTCCACAGGTTCTGACAACATGACCTTTGTCTAGATGTACCTTCCACTGAAATAAACAATGAAGCATTAGTATTAGGTTTGCAAATGATTATATATCATGTAAGAAAATCATAAAATGTTTGAAGGGTCATAGGCTAGTAAGGGATCGGCTTAGGCTGTTGGAAAACAAGTCCAGAACTAGGTAAGACAGGATTACCAGGAGGACTACATCATGTATCGTTATGAGTGGACAGATGGGTAATAAAACACGAGCAGGATTACCAGGAGGACTACATCATGTATCGTTATGAGTGGACAGATGGGTAATAAAACACGAGCAGGATTACCAGGAGGACTACATCATGTATCGTTATGAGTGGACAGATGGGTAATAAAACACGAGCAGGATTACCAGGAGGACTACATCATGTATCGTTATGAGTGGACAGATGGGTGATAAAACACGAGCAGGATTCCCAGAAGACTACATCATGTATCGTTATGAGTGGACAGATGGGTGATAAAACATGAGCAGGATTACCAGAAGACTACATCATGTATCGTTATGAGTGGACAGATGGGTGATAAAACACGAGCAGGATTACCAGAAGACTACATCATGTATCGTTATGAGTGGACAGATGGGTGATAAAACATGAGCAGGATTACCAGAAGACTACATCATGTTTCGTTATGAGTGGACAGATGGGTGATAAAACATGAGCAGGATTACCGGCAGGACTACATCATGTATCGTCATGAGTGGACAGATGGGTGATAAAACACAAGCAGGATTACCAGGAGGACTACATCATGTATCGTTATGAGTGGACAGATGGGTGATAAAACATGAGCAGGATTACCAGGAGGACTACATCATGTATCATTATGAGTGGGCAGATGGGTGATAAAACACGAGCAGGATTACCAGGAGGACTACATCATGTTTCGTTATGAGTGGACAGATGGGTGATAAAACACAAGCAGGATTACCGGGAAGACTACATCATGTATTGTTATGAGTGGACAGATGGGTGATAAAACACAAGCAGGATTACCGGGAGGACTACATCATGTATCGTTATGAGTGGACAGATGGGTGATAAAACATGAGCAGACCCGGTGTGACAGGATCTGACATGAAACATATTCCTCAATTCCCATGTAGTCAGATAACATCCAAAGATTTTCAAATTAACAATAAAGTTGTGTTCATTTAGTGCCTATATTTTGTAAATGGTACTAGACTAGTGGGACTATACGGGACTAGTGTATGTATGATGGATGGTAATATCAATAATTATTCAGGCTTAAATTAAGGTTTCAGCTAGAGATGGCATTCCCTGTCCTTCAGGTGCCACCCCCCCCTTCCGGCTTCGACCTCTGGAGAGACTCTTATATTTCAGATGGATCGACATAAAATGTAATGCACGTAGAGCTTGCCTTTACTAAGGGAGTGATCATTTTTTAACAACAGGGGGTGGGTCAGAAATTTTTCAACCCCTTGATGGGGGAGGGGGTCAGAGCTTTTTCAACACCTCTGATGGGGGGGGTCAAAATAATTTCACCTGTTTTCAGTGGAAAACCCCACAGGTTACTATAGGCTAAAAGGGGACGTTCGCATGCGATTTTTGTCCCTTATGGGGGGTTGAAAAAATTTGACCCCCTGGAGAGGGGGGGCCAAATTTTTTTCGCGCGTCCATGCACAAACCCACTACCCCAGTAAACGCACATACGTAAATTGTACGTAATTTAAGAACGTTCTCTGAACGTAAAAATGTAAGGGTTTTTTCATGTTACTGGACGTAATACAAAGCAAATTTACGTTCACAGAACGTTCTCAGAACATTTTCTGTACGTATTATTTACGTAAAGTATTTACATCATTTAACATAAAATCATGTCATTTGCCTTTTTGGTTGGGGATTCAGTAAGCATCATTTGAACCTTCATCTACATAAATTATTTCCGTGCCTAAATGTAAATTTATGTAATTTGAGTACTATGAGGAACATGATTTGAAGGAAAGGGGTTTTGCCCAAGTCATGATTGATGGTCATTTAAAGGTAAAATTACGAAATTTGTCTATCTATGAATCAATTTCCCCCCTGCTAAAAAGACTGATATGCTTCCCTTAAAATAAGCAACATGGGATAGAGAGACAGACAGAGGGACAAGGAGAGACAGAGACAGATAGAGGGAGGCTGAGAGTGATATTCATTTCCCAAAACAAGGAGTATTTGTTTGACCTAGTCTCTTGACATAAAGTGAGAATATCAATTGAGTTGATCATAGTTTTTACAGCCTCTGACCTCCATGCGGTATTGGAATATACCTGCTGGGGTAGCACTTTACTTTTGATCACCATGCCCAACTGATCCCACCCTGCTTACTACCTGTGCCATGTAGTGAAGGGCCTGGTCACAGCTGAGTGCACAATACTCCAATAGCCAAACCAAAGGGGGTGTCATTGTGCACCAACAAAGGCAATTTATCATGACACTGCTTATAATAACCCTACGTGTTAGGGCTAGGGCACAGACATTAAAAAGACTCCCATACCTCTGCTGTTATTCAGCAGGTTGACACAGCTATATGAAGTGCTTCTGTCCTTGGTACTTCTCAGGTGGCCACCACTGTGTATACTGCTGAGTAGTAAAGTATGTATCAGCATACCATTCCACAGTAAATTATATGCCTCCTTCCACTGCCCATGACATGGGCGTGGAAAGCAGGGGGTTCAGGGGGGACATGTCCCCCTCACTTTTGGCCAACTCCTCAAAAGGTCAAAACTGAAAGGTCAAGCAAAGGGAGGTAAAAAATTGCAGAAAACCCCCCGGTCCCACCCACTCTGAAACTGCTTCTCACGCCCCTGCCATGGCTGCCGAAACATGATGGAAAAGTGGCAATTCTACACTATTTCAATGGCAAGACATCCAGGGGATGTGGTGGCAAATTTATGCCTTCGGATTCCATATAGGGGGTACAGTGGCAGTCTGAGACATAGAGCGGGTACCGTGCCAGTCTGGGAGACATATTACCAGAAACACCACAGCATGGGCATACGCATACACATAAGCCCACTGTAAACCCACAAGTGGCTTTATAAGCCATATAGGGGTTAAAGCAGCAGTTTGCGAGACATTTAGGGGTTATGGAAGATATATAGTGGTAATGGTTGCAGTTTACAAATCCTCTAGAGGTATTGCAGCAGTCTGTCCAACACATAGGGGTTACAGTGGCAGTCTGCGAGACATGATTATATATATATGGGGGACTTGTAAACTGCCACAGCACCCATAAGAGAACATGCAGACCTCCGTTGTATCCCGGAAATGTCTCGCAGACTGCAACAGTACCCATTAGAGGTTTGAAGACTGCCAATGTAACCCCTATATTTCTCGCAGACTGCCACAGTACCCATTAGAGGTCTCACACGCTGGTGCCGTAACTCGTATATGTCTCATAGACTGCTGTAGTACCAATAAGAGGACTCACAGTCTGCCACCGTAACCCATACATGTCTCACAGACTGCTGCTGTAACCTGTACATATCTCTGGCAGACTGTCACCGTACCCATTAGAGGACTCGCTAACCTCTGCCATAACTCATATATTTCTACAAGACTTCCGCAGTACCAATTAGAGGATTGAAGACTGCCGTAACCCATATATGTCTTGCAAAGTGCGGCAATACCTCCTACAGGACTCATAAACTGCCACCAAAACCCCTATTTGTCTCACAGACTGCTACTGTAACCCCCTGTATGTCTCGCAGACTGCCGCAATACCCATCAGTTGACTCTCGGACTGCCATTGTAACCTGTATATGTTTCGCAGACTGTCACCATAAATCCTATATGTCTCGCAGACTGCTACAGTAACCTCGATATGTCTTACTGCTCTATATTTCTTGCAAACTGCTACAGTACCCATTACAGGACTTGCAGTCTGCCGTCACAACCAGTATATGTCTAGCAGACCAAAGCGGTAACCCCTATAATGTCTGGAAGACTGCCACCATACCCCTATGTCACTCACACACTACTGCCAGATCCCCTATGTCACAGGCACACTGTCACCATACCCCCTAGGTCACACCCCACTGTTGCGGGCCCACCTAGTTCACACGCATACTATTGCCGTACCCCGTAGGTCATTGCCACACTGCTGCTAGATCCCCTAGGTCAGTAACACATTGCGATCATACCCTCTAGGTCATTCGCACACTGTTGCTGGCTCTCCTAGTTCACTGGCACACTGCTGCCAGATCCCCTAAGTCACTTGCACACTGCCACTGATTACAGTGGAATCATGTATATATGCAAAGCCATGTAATTATTTGAGGAATTTGAGGACTCTTGTGGACATGATAAAAATGTACTGAACACTTAGGATTCTGCAGATGACATGAAAAACTCCCCCACCCATGATAGGTACCTGTGTGTTACCAAAGCCACACCTATAACATAAGGATAAGCATTGTACATGATAGTTGTTTATTGCTAAGGGGGTACCCAAGAGCTCAATCATTTTGACTTGTCCCTTGGCCTCCCTCTAATGACAGAGGTGATTGAGGTGCAAAGTTGGTCAGCTAAATTTAGTACATTGGGTGCAGGCAAATAACCTCTGGTATAGACTTACAGGACAAACCATTTTGTGACATGGGGAGGCTGCAGCAATTTGGCTGTGGCTATTAGATCTATCTGTAAAGGAGTATAAAAATCAATCATAACAAAGAGATACATATTGCAATGAGTGTATCAGGATTGTGCATAAGTTTGCCTGTGATAAGGGTAGTGGTTTTGCTAAATTCTGCTCACTGATAAGGGTGCAACTTTTAGAACAGTGTTTTGGAAAACTATATAAAAGAGAAAGGGAGTCACCCCCAGTACATCATGACACCTCTTCAAAGCTGTGACTTGATAGTTGGCCTTTTTCACCCTCCTTGATAAATATGACAGGTTCTGCACCTAACTTCCTCAAGTGTGGCAACCCCTAAATGAGATAGGGCCCTGTTCAGTGCCTATATATGCAACCAGCAGTTTTGAAATTCCATCATTGTTCACCTGACAAAACCTGTATAGTTAACAAACTGTGCTAGTCCTAGCTGATGTAGATATGCAATGTTGGTAAATGTAACTTACAGTCACAGTATGAGATAGATGTCAAGCAAATGGAAACACACCCCCACCAGCCCCATACATAATGACCACTCCCAGCACCAATACTACCAGTCTGGACAACACTACCCACACCTAACAGTCTCCTGCATATACAAGACGGCAATACCAACCAATACAGTGTAAGTATATATCTGCTCTTTTTCACCATTCCCTCATCATTGTATGTTAAGTTCTATATATGACAGCTATACTTAACTAAGGATATATAACCAAACAGTAATTAAGTTGTCACAATTGGCGCTCTTAACGCCCTTAATTTATTAAGAAAAACAAAAAGAAAAATTGGGGTCCAACCAAAACAATATGGTGGCCTCCTTGTGTGTGTGGTGGCTACCTGGGAGGGGGTCAGGTGACTTAGATGAGACTATGCAGGCCTGCCCCCTATGTGAGTCCCAGTGTAGCAGACACCTGAGTAGCAGAACCGCTACAATATATACCATTATAATAACTAGTAGGCTAGATAATTATAACACCCATATATGACCGCTATACTTAACTAAGGATATATAACCAAACAGTAATTAAGTTGTCACAATTGGCGCTCTTAATGCCCAAGACCTCCAATACAATTGTCCTAGTGTAAGGAAAACATAACTAAACACAAACACGAAGAAAGGAGGTTGCAACCTTGTCCTTTGACACCTTTTGAGTCAGGCTATCAACAAGATATAACAATACCGCGAGACTTTGCCAATCGCCTCTGGATTTTATGTCGATAAGATTCCAACCAATCGAGGACAGGTAAGATGCTCCGCCTCTGCGGAGGGAATGGGTGGACACTTTGCCCACAATACCACACAATTCTGACAGGCGATGGAGTTCAGTGGCAAAGGCTGAATAAGTCATTGGTCGTGTAGGGGCCAGCTCTGGCTGTAAGTCCATGGCGGTAGGCCATCTGCCCCGTTCCGGTTGCACCAGCCCTCAGGGGCTGGTCAGCTGGTATAAGCTGCCCCCCTTGTGTATTATACCGATCCAGATGTAGGTGGAAGGTATAGAATGTCAGACGGGGAAGTAGCTCAGCGGTAGAGCTTCCGCCTGCAGGTTGGAGGGTGCCGGGTTCGATTCCCGGTTTCTCCAAGATGTTTTCCGCCGACCTCTACAGTCGTAAGCGTCCTCGCTCCCAGTACTGAAACACTTCCTGACCTGCCCCCAACCCAGTGTGGTCGATGAGGCGGCGAACATAGGAGGTGATGCATAAAGGCGATCCTGGTATGATGCTGAACGGGATTTCAAGCACCCGCTCACCATATTGAATCCTCTTTGTACGAGGCAAGGTCAGGAGTAGCCCCCAGTCATGGAAGGATAAATCCTGGAGACATATAGCTTGGGAGGAACTTGTTACATGTGCTTTGCGTAGAAGGCCGCGAAAGGCAGTAATGGCTGCCGTCCACCAACACAAATGAAAAGACACTGACATGTCCAGATGCTTGTAGAATTGGAGGAGATGTGTAGGCTCCAAAGGCATAGCTTGCACTGGCGAATAACCTAGCTTACACTTGGCTCCTAACATTGTCCGTTTGACCATGAAATTGGTAGCATTGACTGGAGTATAACCGTGGAGGTGCTGGAGATATGACAGGGCACTTACCTACTGTTCAATGCTTGAATACTTAAGCCTCCGGGCTAGGTACGCCACATATAAACAAACACTCTCCTGGGTACATGGAAGTGGCTGAATGTCAAAAAAGGCACAAAATTCATGATAGTCTTTCCACCTAGACCTGTACGATCTGTACGAGCTCTCAGCCAGGGCTTGGTCTTGTAGACTCCAGGCCTCCTGACGTAACAGGGACAGACCTACAACACATGGGAAAGGGAGGTGAGACTGCTGCAACTTCGGGGTATGCTAAGCGAGAAATGTTATCGGCCTCAATATTATCGCCAGACCTGATATAGGAACATTTGATATTGACATTGTACGTGAAGGCGAGCCAAAACAATTCTCGCAGCAGGTCCATGGTGACATTATTACGGCTCCTACCAGAGCTCAACATACTGCAAACCTGGGTATTATCACTCAAGATGAGGATGGTAGTGTCCCTATACACTGGACCCCACCTGACCAGGGCCATCAGTACAGGCCAGAGTTCCTGGATGTTGATGTCATGAGACAAATCATCAAATGTAGGGACCGGGAAGAAATGGTCAGCATAGTAGGGAAGTGCTGGTATGTACTTGTAGAACCAGACACCATAGAGCCAATCTCCCATGTGGTAGGCCCCGAATCCGCGGGACGATGAGTGACATGAAATAACAGCAGAAGGAGTCTTGGGGCACAGAATTCTGGCCTTGCCATTAAAGACCCCCGCAAAGGCTATCCACCACCTTAAGTCTGCTCGGAACTGATCATTTAGTCTCACTCTATGGTGTGCTTCCTTGACGCTATTGGTCAAGTTGATCACTCTGCGACTGAAGGTACGGCCACCCCGAACCACAGTGGAACAATGGCCAAGGATGCCCGCCAGCTGCTGGAGTTCGCGCTTAGTGGCAGTCTTCTTCGAAGCAAAATCATACAAGGTCCTCATCCCCATATACAAAGGCCTGGGCATCATAGTGTTTGGCCCTTTCTCTGACTCCATAATCATAACACCTGAGCTGATCTAATGTGTACAGACACATGGCCTCCCTGTCACACAAAAACTGAATGTGGTGTTGTATGTTACCACAATAAGGAGTCCAAGGGTCCTTCATCAGGTGAATGGAGTGGAGTCTAGAGAGGGCACCTACCAGCTGTGCAAATGAAGTGGCCTTTTTAACCCCTTTAGGGAGGTGTCTGCAGAGATCGAATGGCTTCTTCTTCTTTTTCTTCTTCTTACGCTTGGCCTCCTCCTCGCTGTCAGAGCTGTCCTCACCCTCCTCCTCATCTTCAGAGTAGGGGAGAGGCCCTGAGGGAGGCCTAGTACCCCCAAACAGAGGTGGTAGCACAGGTGTACCTCCAGGTAGACCACCTGGCCCGGGTGTACTAGTAGTAGGTGGGTCTGTGCTGACTATGTTCAGTATCTTGGAGACTCCTCCTTGCAGGTCAGTTACAGTGTCCTTTATGGCTGAGAATTCATTGGCCAGGCCTGTAAGCTGTTGCTGTTGAGATTCCAGGCAGCCCTGGTGGGCCTGGAAATCAGAATCCTCCTCCAGGTCTGAGCCAGAGTCAGTGTCACCCTGACCAGGTGGGGTGGTCACTTTATGTAAGAGTGCCTGCTGGCTCATAGATAAATTGGCTGGATTGAAAACACACTTCTTGCCTGTAGGAGGCACATGATTGTAACCACATATCCTGCAGTTCCTGGGGCAACCCTTTGGTGGCATGGTAATCCAAAATCCAACTCCACCAAAATTGGGGTCCAACCAAAACAATATGGTGGCCTCCTTTTGTGTGTGGTGGCTACCTGGGAGGGGGTCAGGTGACTTAGATGAGACTATGCAGGCCTGCCCCCTATGTGAGTCCCAGTGTAGCAGACACCTGAGTAGCAGAACTGCTACAATATATACCATTATAATAACTAGTAGGCTAGATAATTATAACACCCGCATTTTAATGGTGCATTGTTAACAAAGCCTGTCACAAACATATATAAGGTATTTAGCTAGTATTTCATGACTTGTCGGGCTTCCCTAGCCCACTTAAAAGGGTCTATATCTTGTCTTTCCTATCCCCTCGGATGTGTGTGGTGCACATAGGCGCGGGCACCCACATATTCCTCTGTGAATTTGTGTAATGTCGTTCTCGCCATGAATATGACCCTAGCTGTCAAAATGGCGTTAAACACCTATTACTCACTCACTCATGACTTGTGTGGTTATATCTCAGGTTGGTATCTCTGCTACCAGTATGCCCTGTTGGCTGCAATATTGAACAATCTTTTTGAATAGTACTTCTATCACAACCCCTTTTACATTTATCCATGAGAAATAATGCCATTCACTGGATCATTATTTCCACAGTACATTATCACAATTCTCCATTCCTTTCCATTGAGTATCATGGTATATACCTGAAGATATAATTAAAACCCTACACTTGTGTGGTCGCTGTGTTTAAAAATAGCCCTCCCACTGTAATTGCATACTTCTACCAGGGTGAGCCCATGTCATGTTGTGTGTCCAGTTTAGGTGAACTCTGTATGTGTATTAACCCTTGTACAACCACTATCTGTATCAATGGCCGCTAACTGTAGTACTGCAGATAATGTTAAACCATCCAACCACTATATATAGCTTTGTAAAAAGAAAACTATCTTTATCAAAAAGGAATACAAATTGGGTCAAAACTGGTGATTCTTGGTCAAAATAGGTCAAATTTGGCCAAGATGGGTCAAATGGCCAGAATGAGCCTGGTAGACCCAATTTAGATAAATTGGGTCAAAAGCGGTATAATTTACCCAGTGTGTGTAAATTAACCCAGGATGGCCCAAATTGAGTGGTATTAACCAAAATGGGTATATTGGGTCGAATCCTCTGCAAAAGGGTTGAATTGGCCAAAGATGGGTCAAATTGGCCAGAAAGATGTCGGGTAGGTCTAAAATGGGTAGATTGGGTCTAAACAGCTCTACTTGACCCAATGCAACCTATTGTGTCTGATATTGAACTGATTTGACCAAATCTGCCCAACTTAAGTCAATCTGACTATTCGGCCCAAGGTTTTTCCATCTTGGGCCAACTTTGTCTACATGTTTTGGGATGATTTGACTGATTGTCCCACATTAACCCAATTTAGCCAATTCTCTGGCCTTTTTTTTCTGCAGCAACTTAAACTACATTTAGTTTCCTTTCTCTACTTTTCATGTCGGTAAATGGAATAAGCACTTGCCTATTTTGTATTATTCATGACAGTACATTTATTCTATTCTCTTTTATATTTAATCTAGTAACCGCTCAAAATGCAAAACCAAGGTTGTCCAGGTGGTGAGGAATACCCAAAGGATCACACATGAATTGACTAACGCCAAAGGTGCAGTAAAATTGATTATGTGTATTTGAATCAAGCCCTTTCGGGTTACAGCTATTGAATCAAAGTCCCTAGAAATCATTCATATTTATTGGCAGATGATGGCCAGCCAGATTTTCGGGTCAATATCTTACCCATGGCCATATGAATTGGCTGAATATAACTACAATGTTGTCCTCAGAGTAATCAAAATGTATATACACTTTGATAAATGCATTGCAGGCTGCTAAACACCTGCCACCTTCTGATATATATTTCTACTGCCACCACTGGCCAAACCCTACCTGTGAAGACCAGACCACTTTTCCATACTGCTAATAGTACCTTCTCTAGTATTGGCTCGATGAAATAAATGTATAGCAGTACCCTATGAATCACCTATCTCTCAGATGAATGTAGGTGAATATAATAGATGGACAGTGTTGTGCCTAGGCATCATTTTAATAGAAAAGCAGTGAGACAAATGTCAATAACTACTGACTGGAATTTGCTAATATATTGTTCTTCTTTTACAGAGATCCTCCTTCCTGACTGCAAGCCTGTCATAGATGGTTATATTGAAGCTGTATTGAAAGGCTGCAATGAACATTGATCAGAAGCTCAAACAAAAGCTACCAAACAGATAGTGTCCATAGAGGAAGTCCAACAGCTATGCATACCAAGCCACTACTGCAATACAGAAATTCTGGAGCTATTAATACTTAGCTTGCCCCTACTCCCTTCTCAAATAACGATAAAGAAGATTAGAAAAGCTACAAGGTGGCAACAGACCTCTGATGTAGGCTTACAATAGTTCCCTAACTTTCCTAATGATTCTCTGTCTACAAGTGTATGTATTCATAACTGAAATGTGGGTCCAAGTGGATGACTCATGGTCACTTTACCCTATCTGCCCACAAATACCTGCTCCCTTGTGTGATTATACAGGACCTGAACTCATTTTGAAGAGGGAATTTAGGTTTCAGAAGGGTCCTAACCCTCACAGTATCTTTCCAAATTGTAGAACCCATGCACTTAAACAAGTAATTGAAGTAGAGTCATGTATACTGCTAAACATCTAAATCAGTACACAGAGTTTATGCACAGAAAGACATGTAATTCTCTATTTGCTGTCTCAAACATTGAATAAACCATCCATGTAAATAGGTTTTTTTGGCAATAGGTTTGATAATGTTCATGCCATAGGAAGGCAAATCCTGGTACAGCTGTCCGAAGCATGCACCATGAAGGACTCCTTTTACCAAAAGGACTGTTCCAGACATGGCCAATTATGCAAGTATCTAATCTGCAGTGCCAACTAAGGGACCATCCATTAAGTGCATATGCACATTTTGCCGAAGATTTTACCCCCACCCATCTGTTTCACCATGTATGCATTGGGGCTTCCCCCCTCTTACATACATTATATTTGGACCCATTTCAGAAGCTATTTTGTATAGTATTTTTATATCAATCATACCCATACATGAATTAGAGAGATAGTATTTATGACTACTGATGGTTGATAACCTCAAAATACCTGGAATTTCAGCTGAAAATACTCCTACATAATTAAGGGATGGTCCCTAAGATAATCTTCTTTATAAAGCTGATATCATATATATTTTGATAATGATTATCCCTTTATACTTCATTGTAAGCACTTTACTCTTCATGAAGTAGAAAGTTTGGCTTAAAAATACATACAATGAATACTGCTAATAAATTAATTTGTACTGTTAATCATGTGTTGATTTGTCCTTGTTATTCATAGAAATGGGCTATCTCAAATGAAAAGGCAGGGGTGGGCATATCGCGAAGTGCTGGAGCAAACCTATGAATTGTTGTAGCAATGCATTTTCAGGGATTGGTAGGCAAATTGCTCTGAGAAAATTGTCAGCTTTTTCTTGTCAAAATTGATGTATGTTGTGGGTTCGGGGAGGCACAATCCCCAGCACCCCTCCCCCCACTCAAAAAAAAAATTCAAAGAAAAAAAATCATGTTTTTTAAAGGTTCTGTTCTAGGATTTAATGGGCAAATTACTTCAGATTCTCAGATTCACCCTCAAAACATAAGTGGTTTTTTTGGGGGATTAGGTGGCAAATTGCTGCAAGAAAATTTTCAAATTTAACCATTGAAATAGGTGTGTTATACAAGCTTTAGGGTCGAATTGCTCCTGGGGAAATTTTCAAATTCTCTGTTCTAAATTGGGCTATTGTGGGGAAAGGGTAGAGGCATAGCACCAAAACGTTTCAGAGTCAACCTCTAGATGCATATGTTTTAGTAGATTTAGGGGAAGATATACACCAAGAAAATTTCCAGATTTTACCTTTAAACATTGATGCTTTAGAAGAACAGGTTGGCAAATTACAACTACATTTAAAATGACTGGAGTTGCAGTATTTTCTTTTGGGGCAAAATAAAGATTCTCTAGGTTGATGTAAATCAAAATTGGTGTGTTCTATTCTTTTAAAATTGATGTGATCTTAAGGTTATTGCAGGCATATTGCTCCAAGAAAATCAACAGATTCTGCTTTTTAAATCAATAATTATGATCTTGATTTTTGGAGGCATATTGCTCAAAGAAAAATTTCAGATTTTTCCTTTATAATCTGAACAGGTATCAATTCCAGAAGATTTTGGAGCAAAATAGGAGTATAAGATTGCTCCAGTAACAGTGAGAGTTCAATCATTAGCTATTTAGACCTCAAGGTGAAATAACAGTCAGGGGCCTGTCTTTCCTTATGTTAGAATGTATTAAAATGATACAGAATAATATCAGATACGGACCACACATACGGACGTCCATGTCACATATGGACGTCCGTATATCACATATGGATGTCTGTATGTCACATACGGATTTCCATATGTCACTTTTAGGATACCACCTGGTACCCCCCCCCCTAGCCGTATTTGATTTACCAACATAGGGAGGTCCGTATGTGACATACGGACGTCCATATCTGTCCGCAAGATAAGGAAAGACAGGGCCCAGGAATATTTAGATTCTTTGGTTCTAGTTGGAATATTTACAATATTCTCTCAGATTTGGCATGTACTGAAAAAGTCATAACTTTGGTTCTAGTTGGAATATTGACAAAAGTCTTTCAGATTTAGAAAGCCCATATCATCCTCAATGTCACTGTCGCATTTTCCAAGCTCTCTGTCGCACTTTTTTTGCGACATTGCGACAGATGCCCACCCATGAAAGGGATGATTCTGTTCAGATATATACATAGCATGTTCTTTTAAATTCAATGGGGATAAATTTTGTTGAACGATAGATATTACCATAATTTCCAATTTCCATCAGAATTCATTATGAGTAGATGTAATGCCATGATTGAAATCTCATCAGAACATGATGTAAATAAACATCAAATTCCTAGGATGATATCATGTGTAAAGATGTAAAAAAAAAGGTTCCTGTGCTGTAGACATCAGTTAAAAACCTATCAGGCAATGATGTAAATGAACGTAAAAATTTTAGTGAAATGTAATGTAAAAATAATACATCATTAGAACATACGTAAAAGAAACATTGATTTACATCTCTAAGGTTACGTAGATGCACATGAATCCTTTTACGTATATAAACATTCAATGATGTTCACTAGATATCTACCCAATGAGTGAAAAATGTTTTTTTATATTAAGATATGTAAAAATATTACATATATGTGTGATATAATGCATTATATGAGTATAAGTGAGGTACCGGTATTATTTCTCCCTCCTGCACCCACTGTGGTGTCTCCACCTGTACTCCACTTGTCTAACTTATTCCTACCTGGTTAGTTACACTGTTGTAGCAACCACAGCTCCTCCACCTCCTCACCCACTCAGTATGTACTGGTGTATTGGTGTCAACTGGTTATGTACCATAGACATTAGAGACGCCTATAGGGCCCTCCATATCCACCCTGACAGTAGCAAATGTCAGGGATTGTGCTGGGATTTTGGTAATGGACCAGAGTACCTTCGTGATAACCGTCTGTCTGTTTAACTTCATCTCCCTATGTATTCAATCGCACATCTGATTTTATCACTCGTTGTTTAAGTAGGTCAGGTCACAATAATTGTGTTAACTACTTGGATGATTTCTGCATCTGGGAGAGTACAAAGGAAAAATGTGAAGATGCTCAGAGGGCATTAATACGTATCCTCAGACAGTTAGGGTTCTATGTTAGCTTCAAGAAGTGTAGCCCTGCAGCTAAATGCACGAGATTTCTAGGTATTGACATAGACACTGTGAACATGGAGCTCAGACTCCCCAATAATAAATTGGTGAGGGTCCAGAAAATGGTAAACAAATTTTGTGACCTTCAAAAAGCTACAAAAAATGACATTGATGAACTTGCCGGATTATTGGCACATTGAAGCAAGGTTGTCCGCAGAGGTAGGACTTTCTGTCGTAGGATTTATGATCTATCCGCCTCTGTCAAGTCTCGCTATGCTAAGCTTTCACTGACGGAAGCTTTCAGAGAGGATATTAAGTGGTGGAGAGACTTTCTTCCCAAGTTCAACGGCAAGGCAAAGGTTCTGTACCGCAGTGACACCATGATTAGTATGTACACAGATGCAAGTGGAAATGGTTATGCCGCCTACCATGCAGGTGACTGGTTGGATGCCATTTACCAAGGAAAAGACAAATCACCTATACTGGAATCAGCTATAGGTCATAAAGTGGAAGCTCCTGAGCAGCATGTAGTGGATAACATAAATGTGTTGGAAATGATTCCTGTGGTTGATGGCTTGAAAAGGTGGGGGGACAAATGGAAAAACCGCCGTATATGCCTGATAACAGATAACACTCAAGTCCTTTATGCTGTAAGAACAGGCAGAAGCAAAACCAAGCACACAATGGCCATGCTGCGCGAGTTCTTTTGGTTGTCAGCTGACCATAACTTCTACATTGATGTAGTATATATCAACACCAAGCACAACAAGGTTTGCGATAGTCTCAGTAGGCTCAATGAGCCTATGGCTATCAAAACTTTGGTCCATGAAATGTCTGAATCTTCTTTGTGCTGCTATGATTTGTTCTGTAGGGATGGTGACACTAGAGAAAGAAGCAGAGGTGATCATGCGCATGCATTATGCCCCATCAAGCATCCAGACCCGCTCGACACAGCTAAAGAAATACATGGACTTTTGCGAGGAATTCCAATTGACACCCTTCCCATGTACCAGCAGAAGGATTGTGCTATATATAGCATACATGGCAAGGAGTATGAAGGTGTCATCAATCAGGGACTACCTATCGGGACTAAACCATCATCTAAAACTGAATGGGTTCCCTCCAATCAATTACCAGGACTACCAGATACACATGTCCATAGAGGGAATCAAAAGGAAGCTGGGAATGGCTGTAAAAAGAGCCACCCCGATTCTCCCTCAACATATGTTAAGGATGTTCAAACATCTAACTGGAAACAAGGGCCACACTGCGTTCAGAGCTGCATTACTAACTTCATTCCGGTGTCTCCTGCGCAACACATGACAGACTCAGCAGTAATGTTGCGCAGGGAAGACATTCACATGACAACATGGGGTATGATGATAACAATTCGGGGCTCGAAGACCATTCAGTATGGCGATTGACTTCTCAGAGTCCCAATTGCAAAACTGAAGGACCCTCAGTTGTGTGCGGTCTACTGGACCGAGAAACACTTCAACAAAGTGATAGGGACAGACAGTTCACCAGCATTCATGTTAAGTCCCGGTGAGCCCATGTCTTATCAGGCCTATATGGATATTCTCAAGTATGTGGCAGAACAGGAAGGGTTAAATCCAGATGACTTTTCTTCACATAGCCTCCGCCGGGGAGGGACGTCCTACTTACACTCTGTTGGAGCTACAATTGAAGAGTTAAAAACTCGAGGAGACTGGAAGTCTGATATTGTGATGATCTATATACAGCAACCGATTGAAGCAAGGAAAGCTTTTGATCTTAGAGTTGCTCAGGAGTTGGACTCGGTGCTCTCAGATCCCGTTCCACCTAAGTGACTGGCAGGTTTGGGGGTTTGGCGCTTAGCCAGCCACTAAACATTATTGGCCAAATCTAGTATATCTTGTCCTGTCTTGGATCATGTATACCATGTTTGATATATTATGTAGGGGACGTTCTAATGTGTGATATAATGCATTATATGAGTATTAGTGAGGTACCGGTATTATTTCTCCCTCCTGCACCCACTGTGGTGTCTCCACCTGTACTCCACTTGTCTAACTAATTCCTACCTGGTTAGTTACACTGTTGTAGCAACCACAGTTCCTCCACCTCCTCACCCACTCAGTATGTACTGGGGTATTGGTGTCAATTTTGTTTATGTTTAGTGTGTTAATTAATATTATTAATAAAGGGCGCTTAGCCAGCCACTAAACATTATTGGCCAAATCTAGTATATCTTGTCCTGTCTTGGATCATGTATACCATGTTTGATATATTATGTAGGGGACGTTCTAATATAACATAAATATCACATTCAGAGAATGTTCTGTGGACGTAAATCTACGTTACATTACTGTGAGGATTTACGGTACCAGTGACTGTAGGAGTAGCACCCCCTAGGAGCAGCAGCAGGGGACACACAGGAGTGGGTCCCCTGATTGAGTCAGTTGGTTCCTTGGTTTTGGTTGATGCAGAAGCACCCCAGAATCCCAAGGGCTGACTGACCATACTACAGACTACACACCTAGACCTGTGAGTATAAGACACATATAAATATTACATTGGTGCCAGGAGTGTGCTGTTCTTATCCATGTGGATATAGTCAATTGTTGGTGGATTGGCTCATTCTGTGTCGGTTTTAGTCATTTCTGTGTGGTTTCATATACACGTTGGGTCCTTCTAGTCTTATCTTTGAATATCACAGGATTCTCATAATCTGGAGGAGTTAGGATTGTTCCCTGGGTCTATTGTCAGATGCTGGCAATATTCCTTTGCTTCATTTCTGGATGGTTACAGGGTTCTAGGTCTATGCCTATGGGCATACCAAGTTAACTGATTGTTAGTTTCATATACATATAGTGTGTTGGTTGAGTTGGGACCCATGTGGGTATAGCCCTCCAGGGCTGACACCACATGGGTTGGGTGTTGGGTGTATACAGTGATACACATAGCTGGGAGATATATAGAGCCTTCATATGTTACATAGGTTAGCCATTATATACCATTACCCACTGTTTTAAAGGTCCTCAAGGTGGGTGTGGAGTTGAAGTTTGTATTTGTATGATTTGCACTACATGCATAGATAGCATCTAGTGGGCTTTGTGAGTAGAATCTTCCAGGCTGACTGTCAGACACTGGAGGGAACCTGACTTGACAATTCTCATAATCAATAATCCCTTTCATGTTAATTTCTGGTTTGGAGGTTGTGTTTTGTTGGACAGCTATTCTCACAGTGGGATTGGGATCCACATAGCTGTTGCCTTCCTAGGTTTGGGCTCACATGGGTCAGATAGATAAAGGGGGAGAGAGGAAAGATAAGTAGAGAGGGGCTCCCACCCTACATTCAGTTGTTTTTATCCCTATCTTACTGGGGTAGGTCAACTCTACAGGCAGAAGTGCTTGTTACAGAGATATTATTCTATAGCTGTAGCATATTGTATAAGATTTTGTGGATTTGCCTTTCCTGTAATTACTGGGGCAGTCATATCTCTGAAAGTTGCAACTCTATGTGAAATAGGGTAATATTTCAATATTTTCAAATAGTTTCTATTGGAAATCATATTGTAATTTTAAGATTCCTTCAGTGCAGTGGGTGCACATCCTCTTTCCTAGGAATTACCCCAATCATCCTGACCACAGAGGGGTTTCATTCCTTGTCACTCCTTCTCAGTACACTCACCCCATTCACCACAGGAAGTGGGTGACCAGTACACATGGGTGAGTCTGTGATTCACTGAAACCCCATAAACTCACACATGTACACACCAGGAGCATCTCCTTGACACCCACCCCCTTGCACTCAGCTTGTAACCCTGACCCCCTCCTGTAACTGTGTCACCCCTGTTACTGTGTCACTAAGTCACCAAGTGTTGATGACTTATGCAGCCACAGGCAACACTATATTTGTAAACTATACACTGTTCACACCCAACTTACATTCTTGATTATTGATACTGATACCATAATTTTTGGTCCTTTTACCCTGATATTCTTACATGAAGGCATTGATACCTGTATACTGTGTATAGCTTTAGATGACAGTTGGTTATACCAGTCAGTTTCATTCTGGACTTTAGGGTTCCATCAATAAAGTTATACTTTGTCATTTTAATGTCCACACTATACCTTTGCCATCAAAGAATTGATTCTACTATACTGTGTCTGATCCTAAATAGTTCTGTATACTCATCATTATATCCATATCATGCTGCCCTGCTGTACTTGTACAGAAGTCACTGATACTATATTGTGTCTAACCTTAGGTAGCAACCCTGCTGACACAGTACAACCGATCTCTTAATATACCCATATATTGCTACCTGTCTGAATACCTTTGTTATTAAGACTGTGGACATTTCACATCTATACTGTGTCCATCTCTAAATGCCACTTGCCACTTGCTATATTTGTATCATGAACCATAGTCATTCCATATTATAATGTGCAATATTGAATTCACACTCGTTGATGTTTCTTAACTGATTGCCACCAATTATACTTTGTTCAGTTGTAGTTGACATTTACTGGCAACTCTGCTCACTCTCTTGGAGTCATAACAGAAACTTCTACTATACTTCATTTAGTTTGAAGTTGCATATATATTTGGTCCTCATTTGTGAGGCCACCCTCACATTCAGTCTTAACTATACTTCATCCAGTTTAAGGTTGCATTTGTTTGGTGCTGATTTGTCTGGCCATCCTCCTATTCAATATCAACTATATTTCATTCAGCACCTTGTGTTACAACATTGTATGATATAGAGATTACACCCTATGATAATTTGATATCTTTAAGTCACTTGATTGGTTAGTTGGAACTATACTGTATTCACTTCTAAGTGGCACTGATCATTTGTCCTTGATACTTGGTTCTATGTTCTGTCTCACTTATGCTTCATTCGGTTCTAAGTGGCATCTCTCAGTGCCCATTGTGTCTCATAGAGATCCTCTCATTATAATCTCTTGATTTACGTACTTCGAATGAAACTGTGCTGTATTAATTAGTACTTGCTATCTGCTGCTGACATTCCTACCTATAGTGCTAGCCATGGATATTAACACTGCTTCCCCAAGTGAGCTGCAGTCCCTCCTCGGAATTAGCCAGCCACTGGCTGAGCTTATAGTAGACTGTGTACATAGTTATGGGCCTTTCACTGACCTTACCACTCTGTTGTGGTACTTTCATAAAATGGTCAGTTCTACCCTAGAACAAGCCCAAGAAGCTGGTGTCAGCTTGCCAGAGTTCAATCAATCCCCAGAGATGGTCAGTTCTACTCAAGAACAGGCTCAAGAAGCTGGTGTCAGTTTGCCTGAGTTCACTAAGTCACCAGAAATGGTCAGTTCTACCCTAGAACAGGCCCAAGAAGCTGGTGTCAGTTTGCCTGAGTTCACTCAGTCCCATGCACTCCCTACTGGCACAGTCAAAGATCCAGATGGATACCAGCAGGTCTGGGATCCACTCAAGTTTGGCCCTGCATCATCCTATGCTGACTCTAGTCTTAATCCCCCTGTGCCACAGCAGTCCAATACAAGTATTGCAGTGGGCAAGGATAAGACCTGTGGGATCTTAGCACAGTGCCTTCATGGGGTTATCCCAGATCCCATTGGGACACAAAGTTCGAAGTTTGATAGATGGGATTACAGGAAGCTCGGAAGAGCTCTGTATGGAAGGCCATACCCAGTTAGGCCCCCATCACATCATGGCCTGGTCATCCAGCAGTTGCAGGCTGCTGCCTCTCGAATGAAGCCGGAAAACTAGTATGGGATGGGTGCAGTGACCAACACCCATCCCCATATCTCAGTGGTCGACCACCTGAAAGTTTGTCTAACGAGATTGCAGTACCTGATGCTAGGAAGAGGGATAGTACCAGGACAGATGCTGTTTGCAATGTCCCTCCAGTAAGGATTGTCAGGTTTCGCAGAAAAATGGTCAAGTTTCGTAGAATCCTTATGTTTCATGGAAGAGGTGTTGGGTTCCAAGGAAGCAGCAGAACCCGGAAAAACCTCTTATTGCCTTTGGTTATCAAGGGCAATGAAATGAATGCCCTACTAGCCATTAGGACCCTAAGTAAGGCAGGTGGATCGCCTGAGCATGACTGCTCTGTGTGCTCCATCACCTTCCGTCCCCGCTAAAACATTCCGGGTTCCCCTTAGGCAGAAGACCCAGGTGCCTAGGGGTTGAACAAAAACGTGGTGCCATGCTTGCTCTCCTTCCTGGCCTGTGACACCACCAGCAGGCTGGAATGGGCACAAGATTGCGCACCTTATCTGGGTTATAACTTTCGGCCTTTGGCTTACTGGAGGCCAAGGCAGGGATTATTGAAGACCTGTCGATCTTGCCTGACGGGATCTGACATCGCCTTCATCGATCATGTAGAACTAATGGACATCAAAACACCACCACATATCAAGAGCCATCAAGAGAAAACAGGGGGGAATGTGAGGATTTACGGTACCAGTGACTGTAGGAGTAGCACCCCCTAGGAGCAGCAGCAGGGGACACACAGGAGTGGGTCCCCTGATTGAGTCAGTTGGTTCCTTGGTTTTGGTTGATGCAGAAGCACCCCAGAATCCCAAGGGCTGACTGACCATACTACAGACTACACACCTAGACCTGTGAGTATAACACACATATAAATATTACATTACGTTCAGTTACCTAAAAAAAAACCTTACATTTTTATGTTCAGAGAACGTACAGAAATTATGTTATTTGACCCCTAAAGTTACGTTCCCTGAACGTTAATAAACGTAAGTGTGTTTACTGGGACCCCCCCCCCCCCGCCTGTTGTTAAAATATGATCACACCCTAAAGTTGAATTGGGCCAACAGGACACAGGATCATCTGTAGCCCAATAGACGATGAAAAAAAAAACATACACGCAAAAATCTTTTCTTTAATTAACAATTTGATGCTATCTGTGAGCCATCGATGTGTAAACAGATATATTTCAATGAGTGTGTTATAGTAACAGATAAGATATCGCACAGACTACTCGCCCTTATTTGTTGGGAGTAGGTCCTTGCTGTCATCCCCTGCGTCATGTCCACTTCGATCCTGATATGTCATTTCACTTGTCTGTGTTGCAGATATGTACGTCGCCTAAGAAGTGGAGATAAATAAATGAGATGCCTCGGACCCAGTCAGGGTGAGTGAGGCACATGAAGGGCAGCCTCGATCATCCAGTCCCTAGACTGGGACTGGGCCATTCCTTATTATATTACTGCAATACTTTCTTAAAAATGACCCAGGATCCTGTACCATTTTCTCATAAGGTAGTGGCCTCACTGATTGGTGCATTCTCCAACTGCTAATGAATATTCATGAGTGGAGCTTGTTCCCCTGTAACTAAACCTTGTGGCAGCATCACCACTAGACCCAGATGGCTTTATGCAACTACAAAATGTCAACTAGGGCTGGGATTGAGCCCATGACCCCTGCATTTGAAGACCTTTGCTCTATACTGACTGAGATAATTAGGCAATCAATTTACCAACAACCAAGGGTTTGACATATTCTCTTGGCTGCAGGTATAAGGTACCCCTAATGAGACGAATCATATATCCTTTTAACAGGCCAATCTTAGAATCTTTAGTACAATGTTAGCAATCAAGGTGGCATGGTATGTGGAAGGTCCAGTGTTTAAGGCATCACCATTTCTCGATATTTCTATTAACATACTAAAAGAATCTATGTAATTGCCACATAGATTATATGTAAATATACCCTCTCTTCAACATTCATATAGGAATAATAATATGTGTTTACTGCATGGGGTTAGGATATAGTATAGGTGAGTTTTCAACACCTGCTTAACATTGTTGCAACGTCAGTGGATCCATAGCAATTCTCCCAGACTGTACAAAATGAAATAGTCTGTGCATGTCCGAGACTGCAGAAGGGGTAGCTGCACACACATACACTGGTGACATGGTGTTCTACATATCCAGGGCATGTTTACATCTTCATCTTAAAGTTGGGTTAGGGAGTGATCATTTTTTAACACCGGGGGGGGGGGGTTTGGGGGGGGGACAGAAGAATTTCAGACCCCTCCGAAGGGGGGGGACGGAAAATGTTCACTGCGCACGCGCGGAATTTCACCAACCCCCCCCTTTTGTTAACAAATGACCACTCCCTTAGATTCGGATTAATATGTGAGGTATATAATATTATATCTGAAAATATATATGTTGACAATCCTACTCAGATGTATTTCTCCCCTTATTTCTGTACTTTATAATACATGTCAAGTGAAATCAAGTTAAGTTCCAAATTGGGTTCAGCGTGTCAAGGTCTATTTCAATATGTGCACTCAAATACCTCCTACAATCTACTAAGGTCGTTTTGCATGCTAAATATGTCATACTACAGGTAGGAGTAGGAGAAGAACAGATACAAATTCTTATCGTAAGGGGTAACATATGCATATCATTTTGTTATCAGAAGTGGCACAAATTATCTTGGAGAAAGACCACAGTCTAATGGTCGTTTTGGCTATCAGGCGGTGTAGGACCTACAACGTGACCATGTTTACTATTCTCAATTGCCAACTAAACTTAGGGAGTGGTCATTATTTATCAACAGGGGGGGTGGTGGGTTTGAGGGGGGGGTAACATTTTCAGACCCCTCCCAAGGGGGGGGGGCTAAAAAAATGTTGACCCCTCTTAAGGGGGGGCTTAAAAAATCCACCTTCTTCTTAGCAAAAAAGCCTGCGCGCAACTATACTTCAAAGAGGGGCGCGAAAACTCTCCGCGCCTCAGGCGCGGGGGGGGCGCAGAAAACTTTGACTGTTGTCGAGAGGGGGCGTAAAAAAATTCCGCGCGTCCGCGCGAAAACCCACCCCCCCTGTTGATAAATAATGACCACTCCCTTATAATGTCCCGTCTTTAACGTTGTATAGTGACTATAGATGATGGGCAGGCTCTCCTGTACGCATAATATGTTTTTGTCTCGCTAGACCGACATAGCACTGTGAATGCAGGATCAGATACTAGTGAGTGACCATTCCTGGATTACAGAGATTAGTATGGGGTGATTCATTTTTAATTCTTTTTTCATTTTGTTCGTGTTATCGTTTTGGGAGGGTGAGGCGTTCAGGTCCCTTGAGACGGGGGTCAAAACACACCATGTCAGCAAGAAAGCCAGTGTGTTATTTTATACGGGTCAAATGGGGTTGACCAGAAAAGAAGGTTAGATCAATCTCATGGAGAATGTGGTGGAGGTGAATGGGGAGATCCATCAACATTCTGGACCCGTCATGGTTGGGGCAAGATTTGGCTTACTCGCCTAAAATCCTTGTTGTGTTAAAACATCCTCTACCCTCCACCCCCTTACTAATAAATACTGATCAGTCCTTTAGATCCAGACTGCCAATCCCCACGTGTAGTTGTGTCACAAGTGTTATCTTCCTGTAGTATATTGTGGTTATCAATAAGCACAAGCACAAACACGTAGGCCCGCATCTAGGGGCACATATAATATCCTCAGTATCTCGTTGGTATCAGTATGAGTGGCCTCATGAATACTTCACCATATATTCCTATCATTCAATTATACAGACACCATACATGGAATATAACAATCCCCATATTTAAAGGAAAGGTGCGGTGATGGTTGTTCTCACCACTAAAATAATAGTGTTTTGTATCACACGAAATCTGAAACATCAATCCATAGAAGTGAACATTAATTTATGACAGTTTCTCATAGATTAGGAAATGATAGTTTTGAGTGCATGGTCAATGATATTGATTAATAGGTCATTGGAAAGGGAAAATCACGAAGAAAACGGGCTTTACGTTTAGGTAATCAGTGGAATCATTTGAATGATAATTTCAGTCCGTGCAAGACATAAGCCTATCACTCTCTAAACACCTTGGCTATGAGTACAATGCACAATCAAGCAGTACAGTGCTTAATAGATTACCGACCTTTATCAATTATAGATAGAAAAGAGAAGAATATAAAGTAGTATTGCTTTGTTGGTTTGGCAAGGACTTGATCTAGGGTGTTGTACATTGGCAGTTACCAGTGCACCATTGAGTAATCGACTGGCGTGTATAATTGTTTTAAGGTGGATGGCGACCGTAGGCTAAGAGTAACTAAATCTTCACCAAATTTTCACCAGAAGATTCAAATGACATGTTCTTTCCAATGGTGCTAAGAGAACATAGGGTCCCAGGCAATTTTTTGAGATATTTAAACATCATGTTACCATAGGGTTATCCAGAGATTTACCAAAATATGCATAAAATGTCATTAAGGAGTAACTAAAATTTTGTATAACTTTCCCAGAAAATAGTCATCAACCTTCTTCATCTGGAAAATGTATTTTGATCAGGTGGTCCCATGCACTTTTGTATGTTTATTTCACATTCTTATTAAAATGCCATGACTCTAACATGCAGGTTTGAATATCAACACTACACCATGCCCAGACAGCTGGCTCTGTGTCCTAATAGGGTAGGAGCGTCAGATTTGCAATCTGTAGGTTGGGTGTTCGCCCCTGACAGATGGCAATTTGCTACTAGCCATGAAAAAGTACATATGTGTTATGACCGTGAAAATGCACTTGATAACATTTATAACCAATAAATATTTACCGTGACAGCAGGACACACTACTTCCGGTCCTGCAGCGATCTACAAGCTTTCTGACTTGTTCCTCATTCAAATATACAAATTACAAGCAACTACAAGTCTAGAATACATCAAAATGCTCAGAAACATGCGCAGAGGACGAGTTTGGCATGGTAGCCATCCACCTTAAAGAACAGTCACCTAGTTAACGTTATCAGTGATAGTTGGAAAAAGAGAAATAACCCGAACAGAGTCATGCAGTCTCTGTATACTCTGCTCAATGCCATTTCTAAAGGGAACTGAAGATATCTTTAGATATTTTTAAGGTATCATGAGAAATATAGATTGTACAAGAACATTATTGAGTAAGTAAAAGAAGTTATCTTCACAAGTCTCTGAACGTGAAGACAGGGTAGACCAGCAGCTAAGTGGTCTTTTTTGCTAGCAGTGAGTTATTGTTACTAAAGATTGGCACATAATTATGAAAATATGTTGAGAAGACGTTTGGTCGCTCACCACCACAGACCTAATCACTGTGCAGAAGGTACTAGGGTAACTGCCCCATCCAACATGGCAGATAGTAACTAAATAAGTGTGAACCCTTGTCCTCATTTTGTGCTGTTGATACCCTGTTATGAGTCATAATGGTGTTACAGAATCATAGCTAGGGCATGGACACTTATGGAGACAAGACCTGGAGTTATTACATTACTTGGATTACATAGAAATCAGCCAGAATTGAAAGTTGGGTACGAGGGTAACTCCTTGTGTGGTACTAGGGTAACTGACTATTTGTGATATGGACAGTAACCTTCTAGGGTAGCTGGTTATTTGTGATATGGGTAGTACTTCTAAAAGATGTACCAGAGTAACTGGTGTCTCTCTAAACAGATACCAGAGAAGTTACCAGAGAACTGCGATGTTGCTTTTGCAAGCACAGCAGTGATATATTTGGACAACTTTTGGACCATTGTGATAGAAACCATCAATACGAAATAGGGATGTCATTGAGCCATAGAGCCATGTTAGATATCGATATAAAAGGGATGTCGATATGATATTCACTGTGTTAATAATGAGGTCCCACCAGCAGTTTGTAGCAATGAACCTTAAGCTACTCTAGTACAAAGGATACAATCACAGCAGTTTGTAGTTACCCTAGTACCAGGTGCATGGTCCATATGGTTAAGAGATCTCCGCATGTTTACCCATTTCTGGTGTGATTTTGCAGTTCTTACCACCAGGTATCATTCAAATGATATCAACGTTATGAATGCACAGCAGATATATGCCATAAGTATCCGTTTTATTTGAAATCTAAGTAGAAGCTTCCCTTCACAATAATCCAATTACCCTAGAACTCCTGTTGTCTTTTGCATGGACGGTGAGGTATCTTCACTAAAGATAGGTAGAATTGAAGATAACACTGATGATAGGCCTGTGGACATCGTCAAAATTTTATTTCTATAGATGCTGGAATTATTTGTCATCCATTTGCAATAATATCCTTGAAAAGATAGGTTAGAGATAACTATTCCCAATATATCTTTAAGATATCTTCAGTTTCCTTTGGAAATGGCATTGGCCGGCCATTGGCTTATCTTTACCAGTTATCGTCACCGTCTGTGCAAAAGACCACTAATAAAGTTACCCTAGAAGTAGTACTTGTTATTTTAAACAAACTTACCCTAGTACTGACAAATGAAAAACCTCTCTATACCACTGTTCTAGGCAATGTCAGCTCTTAGTTATTACTTCAGATGATTGAGTATGTTGTATACCACATCTTAACAACTTTGCGTCTGTCAAATGTTTAGAAATACTGTGTTATCTCCTTAGTTTTAGTTCCCTATACTATATGTAAGAGCCACCAATTTGGATGGGGTAACTGGCCTTCTGCACTGTGCTAAGGGAGTGATCATTTTTTAACAACAGGGGGGCCCGGTGGGTTTGAGGGGGGGTCAGAATTTTTTCAACCCCTTGACCGGGGGGGGGGGGTCAGAATTTTTTCAATACCTCTGATGGGGGGGGGTCAAAATAATTTCACCTGTTTTCAGTGGAAAACCCCGCGTGTTACTATAGGCTAAAAGGGGATGTTCGCGCGCGATTTTTGTCCCTTAAGGGGGGGGGGTCGAAAAGATTTTACCCCCTCGAGAGGGGGGGGTTGAAATGTTTTTCGCGCATCCGCGCGCAAACCCACCAGCCCCCCCTGTTGTTAAAAAATGATCACTCCCTAACAGCCTTTGGCTGCCCCGTCAACACATGGTGAGACAAAATCCTGTGAACTGGACCTCCAGTCGTCTGTCCCTGCTGTCACCCTTCCTCTGGGTGCTGCCATCTAGGTGTTCACTGATGAGGTATGGGTTTTGTTGATTGTTCATTTCTACACTAGGTGTAGTTAGTGTGCCGTATCGGGGCCTTGCACCAGCTGATGGTGAGTTTATACTCCATACCCACCCTTGTGTGTGCTGTAGAACTGTCCTATACCTATGGGGGGGGGGTAGGTACACCTCAGTTGGGGTAAACCTGATGTATGGGTCCTAGGATCCATGCATGTAGAATACCCAGCCTGTTGTCAAAATCTGTCAGTCAAAATCTTTTCCGCACACCTTCTATTATGTAATAATTGGCTACTTTGTTCAAGATCAAGATTTCTGAAACTTGATTGCCAGTGAGAAACCTTTATTTAGGAAATTAAAAGAGTTGTAGTTAAATTCTATCACAAAAATGTAGATATTGTGGCATAGACTGAGGGGTTGGCGGTGGAACTGAAACCATCCTGGCATGGGGATGGAGAAGCTGTTGCTCTTGGAGTTACCTTAGGAGCCAACGCACTGCTCATCAGTGGTTGGCAGAGGAGATCCACTGATTCTGGCATGGTGTCTTAGGGAGTGGTCATTATTTATCAACAGGGGGGGGGGTGGTGGGTTTTCGCGCGGATGCGCGAAATTTTTTTACGCCCCCCCTCGACGACAGTCAAAATTTTTTGCGCCCCCCCTGCGCCGGAGGCGCGGAGAGTTTTCGCGCCCCTCTTTGATCTATAGTAGCGCGCGGGCTTTTTTGCTAAAAAGAGGGTGAATTTTTTTAGCCCCCCCTCAAGAGGGGTCAACATTTTTTTAGCCCCCCCCTCGGGAGGGGTCTGAAAATTTTACGCCCCCCCCTCAAACCCACCCTACCCCCATGTTGATAAATAATGACCACTCCCTTACATGCCAGCATTGGAGGATCTGCATGCGTATAAATATAGGATTGTACCCTCCGACAGTCAGTTTGGGTTACGGGCTGGTCGAGACTACAGGGCATTCTTAAATATTGTCAATGGACCATTCTGGGTATTATTATTATTTTTCATATTTACTAAATTCTTCCTGCTCTGCCCATGATCTACACTCAATAATCTCCTGTATTCCCCAACAGGAACCAGGATCCATTAGTCATCACTGAACACACTTCCTCCATGACACTCTGTGACATAAGGTACACGGATGTAATAACATTCCAACCTTATCTACATCCACACAGTCCAACGGGAGGAAGTGCGATCCACCTGTGGTGCCATATTTGGAATGAGAGGATATTTCACAATCTCCTCTCAATCCTCATTAACATAATCTACCCACAGGTGGCACTCTCTCTTTATGGCACGTGTCACTATTCTATTGAGCCACGTGTATAGAACATTTCACAATACTGTGAGCTGCTCAGGCCCTTAATATAAAAGGCAGCCTGAGCAGCTCCCTCTCCAATCTATTCTAAGCTATCTCTCCCAACTTACACCTTACACCTATACCTAGAACCTACGACAGATTGAGCTTTAGGATCAGGGGCAGAGCTTGGATATTGGCGAGTGTTATCATTGTTACGATCTTTATAAACACTCATGTCAGCTACGCAATAAAAGGATCAAATGAACTTCTCTGGATTCCGTGTATAATCACTTCACCACTTGTAACGGACCGTTGACAATATATACGTTTAAGTCATAAAAGTTGCCAGAGATCACTCATTTTTTTTCACAGAGATTTGTGTACCACGATACTGCCACCTGGGGCTTCTTGTAAAAACTACACTGGTTCAATACTTTTCGATTATGGTGGTTCACTGTTTAGTTTTATGAGGATCCCCTATAGATTCAACAGTTACCTTTTACAGTGTTCTATGATTGAGAAAGTTTGAGTGGTCATTACAGGTGGGATTCTAATATCTAAAAAGAATACTTGTGTTTTCATAAGAGAAGACCTGCTCTAACTTTAAAAGGGTGAGCTTTTCTGTCTATTTCTGTACATTCTGCATCTATTTTTACCAGTCAGAAACCTTCCGGGTCAGAAACCTCGATGATCTGAAGCACTACTTCTAATATAGTCAGCTGTGTTTTGAAGGGCGTAAAAGCTTCCAACTGGGGACCGATGCTACCGAAAATCCAATCTGAGTCCGGTCTGACTGTTTGCAGTAGGCTATATATCTCTTTCTTCCAAAAGATGGGGGAGGGGTGGTGTTTGATCCTGATGCAATTCTCAGTAGAAACCGCACAATTAATGTTGCCTATAGACGGGTAGATCTTGCAATGAATACATTTGTTCAGATCAGAAACATGTTACTGTAGAGGTACACGTTATTAAACCATAGGAGTTGGGTACCGTCTGACGTGGCGGGTGAGTCGAGTCGTTGGACGTTCCTCAGGTTCCGGATAGGTGGCAGCACCGATCCGGGTCTGTGGGGACATCTGACGACGAACACCTGGGTCCGTATATAAAGCCCAGGGCTCAGCCGCTACGTCAGAGGCCCTTCTGGCCTCCACACCATGTAAACCATTGTCCTTTAATATTAGCTGCCTCTTTGACATCATCCGGCAGCCGTGAGTGTGCGTTAAGTAATAAAACTAACCGTTGGCATACACTTGGAATACTGTCTTACTCTTTCTTTCCGAACCGTAAGACCCGAACCCCCCCAGGTCCGTAAGGCCACAAACCCTTACACTGGTGCCGTGACCAGTTAATTCTGGTGTATAGCCCGGACGTTATAACGTCCGAACGGCTAGTACATGGGTTAGACACCCTCAGGGAAGCTAACCCAGAAGGGCAATCAATTGCCCAAGAAAATGGAAATGGATCATTAATGCTCCAAGCCCATTCGAACTCGCCAGATGCGGATTCAGCATCTTGGAGGGATCCGGGACCCCACTATAATGATAGTGAGGAGAATCTGCCAGACTCTGTACGACACGAACAGTCTATACAGAGACATAGTAACTTAATAGGCCAACAATCACTTGTTGACGAATTAAGTAATTCGATGTTCGAAGTTGGTGGTAGTACTAACCCAGAACATCCGGCACCAATACCAAAAAGGGTAACATTCGGAGAACTACCTTATAGATTACCCAGGCCCGAATTACCAATATTAGATTACAGCGCTATATATGGCGACTTAACCTATGCGGTACCGGAAGGTGAGGAATTCAAACGACCGGATGTCCTGTTGTTGAATGAAACTTATGTAACTTTGAATGAGAATTTAAATACCTTGGTCAAAGCTAAGGATGAAGTATTCCATGAAAAACTTCAGTTAGAAGAAGACCTAACTGGCATGCGAAAGGAATTCGAAGCCAGAAGGAGTGAGTACATGAAGGAACTCGAGAATGAAGATTTAAAACTTCAATCAATGAGAGAATCATTCAACAAAGAATATGATAATAGGCACACTCGTATCCAAACATACATAGATACGAACGACCAATTAAACCTTGATAAGACAAAATTCGAATCCGAAATTCGCCATTATCAAGACGAGTTGGATAAATTGAAACTTCAGTGTAGTAAACAAGCTGAAGACAATGAAACCATCCGGGTAGGCATTATAGCTTACAACAAACAACTGGAGGAGGATAGACAGAAACTCACAAATGAGCTTCAGGAATTGCAGACTACTACAATAACTCTAGATAAATACGTAGAAGCCGCCCAGTTAACTATAGGTAATATAGATCCAGCTGTGGTATCTACAATGTTGGGAAAGACATCCAAAGATGCAACCCCAATTAGATACAACCCATTCGTTGATGATGGGGCTGACAAGAATGTAGTATCCGGAATCTACCAGAAACCGGATAATACCACAGTAAATGGAACCGCACCTAAACCAGCAACTCCGATGCTGGATACGATAGGCCCGGCACCACCCATACCAGATTTGAGTCACAAAATTAAAGCGACTCACGATGGTGCTACTGGGACTAATAATAATACACCCGTGGCAAAACCAAGAGCACCCGGACCAATGAGGCATATGTTGACACCACCTTCATATTTCCCCCAACCCGGCCACAGTACACCAGCAGGACCAAGATTACCGAATCCACCTCCGGGTTCTGGTAATGTTCCTACTGATGGACGTTTTCCAAGACCAAACCCGCCACAAAACAATACTAATGGCGGTACGTTTCAACCAAGAACATCTTCCTATGGATATAGTTATAATCCATCAGGAAGTGGTAATTATCAAAATGGTAATAGCTATAACCAGGGATGGAATCAAAATAATTCTTACCCTAGATATGCGTCTTCTGGAAACACCGGGTACAATGGTGGATGCCCTGGCGGTTCATCCGGAAGCTATAATAATAATGGTCCACCAGGAGGAAACCCTCCAGGCGGCCCAGGAGGATCCGGATCCGGAGGATCAGGATCAGGAGGAGATGGCAGGTAACCAAATAGGAGAACTTCTATGCCTGCAGGGATGCAAACCATCTTTGATAGGAGCCAATGTATCCAAAACCTTGGCATTGACTGCTACCGAAAGGGAGCAGACGGCATGGAAGTCATGAACTGGAGCATGCGAGAAGCAGATAGACTACGCGGATGTAATAATCCGGCACGTAGGCAGGCACGGATACCCCCTCCATATGATTCTAATGATCCATGGAAAGACAGGTATCAAGCTTTTGTCGACGAAGTCAATTGTAGTGGCTGGACAAAAGAAGAAGCTCTGCCTTATTTAATCTGTTGGTTAAATAAAGGCGGAAAAGTAGCTCTCAACCAATGGAGAGCAGCTTACGGATTATACGGTACCTATGATCAATTGGTAGAATGTGCCGCGTACCTATTTGGATCAATCGTTAGAGAAGATCCGTGGGTAAGTTTCAAGAAGAGAACACAAAAACCTAAAGAATCACACAAAGTCTTTGGTTTGGAGCTACAGGACTTGCTTTCGAAAGCACGTCCAAATTGGGCTCATGACGATGATTGTTATCTACAAGAATTGTTTATACAATTCTACAGTGGATTGCGAGATCCGGATCACAAGCAAGTGGTCTGGGACTCTTGGAAAGATGACACTTCCTTCAGTGACCTGTTCATAGCAATCGATGGACATGATATGAAGAAACGTTTGGTAGGTCTTGGACCTAGTCCAGTAAGAGCAGCTCCATTCCAATACGGAGGTACACCTGCTCCGGTATATGATACTTCCCAGTTAGCTCCGGTTGAATCGAATGAAGTTGATGAGGAAGATGAATATGTCTCCGATGAAAACGGAGAATATATTGGTTCAGTCCAGGTGGCTGGAAAGTATTACCGACAAAAGCGGTATAGGAAAGTACATTCGAGAAGGAGAGGAGGATCTGTTGCTGGTAAAACAGCTTCCGGATCAACTCAACATGGCAGTGTAGCCTCTACGGCGAACTCAACTGTAGCAGCCACTGTTGCTCCGACTAACATGATGGAAACATTAATAGCCGGATTAACAGAAGCTCTAAGGAGACCAAGAGTTGATAAATCTCAAAGGAGATGTTTCAGATGCCAGAAACTGGGGCATTTTGCTCCCGAATGTATGGCTGAGAAGCCTGTCCCGCGTAAACAGGAGGGTGTCTCTGGGATAAGTACAGAGGAAAACTAGAAAGGGATCTCCCGAGGGGCAAAGAAGGGGATCCCAGTGACAAATCTTGCCATAATATCACCATCCGTGATGATAATTCGCATTTAGTAACAAGATCGCCTAACACCGAGGTGGTTGTAGACACCCGGAAGGTTAGGGAAGCTGATATAACAGGTGCCACGGGAGCACAGGGGAAACCCAATATCGGTAACGAGGCAGGCGGCTATGAATTAGCCAAGGTCTGTGGTGCCCACCTGCCCCCGGGTCATCCTTGTCTGGAATTCCTGAAAGGATGTGGATCGACTCCTGGTGTGAAAAATGACGTTCCGATCGTCACGGACATACCCTCTGTTCTAAACGGAAGGCGGTGGTATGTTTGCCTCACTGTTAACGGAAGATCTGCCGAATTCCTTGTGGATACGGGAGCTAGCCACTCTTGTATCTCCAGGGGGTTCTACGATCTTATACCGGATGAACATGATACTCTCAAATCGGGAGGAAGTGCTCAGACGGCCGACGGCAGTACCTTGCAAACGTATGGTAGAACTTGTGTGAAACTACAGTTGGATGGTATACATGACTATGTCATGAGCACCACCGTTGCGGATATAGCAGATGAGGGGATACTTGGGTTGGATTTCGCATCCCTGTATGGTGCTGTGTTGGAACCTCAAACAGGAGTGTTGAGTGTGAGATACCCGTATCCCGTAAAGGTTAGATGTGTACTGAGACAAGTGAGCAGTATGGCTAGTGTGGCACACACTGTGCGAATCCCTCCGGGAGTAGCCTGTGATGTGCTTGTAAGAAGTGATCCTGCAATGCGTAATAAACCTGCAGTGATAGAACCGGATGTAGTTACTTTGTCAAGTATCGGATTAAATTCTGTAGACACGATAGTAGCGAATGCATCCTGGTCGGTAGTACCTGTCTCCAATACTGGAAACACTACTATCTACTTGAAAAAGGGACAAGTTTTTGGAAACGTGACCCTTTCGGAAACTGTAACGGATAGTAAGCTAAGCTTACAAAAGGTAACAGGGGATGATGAAATTTCGGAAGACTTACTTAAGTTGTATGAAGAAACTTCATTAGAAGATCCGGAACACCGGAAAGAGTTCTATGATATGCTCTGTCAGTATCATACTGCCTTTGCCAAACCTGGTGAAAAACTAGGTAGGACAAATAAAGTATTACATAAAATAGATACTGGAGATGCTGAACCCTTTAAGATACCGTATAGACGGTTACCTTTAGCGAAAAAGAGAGTAGCTGAAGATGAGATAAACAAGATGTTGGAACAGGATGTAATAGTCCCTTCCAATAGTCCATGGAGTAGTCCTGTGTGTATGGTAACAAAGAAAGACGGTACTATCCGCTTTTGCATAGACTACAGGAAGTTGAATGGAATAACGAAAAAGAATTCGTATCCATTACCGAGAATAGATGAAACCATTGACTCCTTAGGAGGAAACAGCTGGTTTTGTACCCTAGACTTGCAATCAGGTTATTGGCAATTGGGAATGAACCCTTCAGATATGGAGAAAACTGCATTTTCGAGTCATATCGGATTATTCCAATATAATGTAATGCCGTTTGGATTGTGCAATGCACCTGCAACATTTGAAGCAATGATGGAAACAATTCTAAGTGATTTATTGTGGAAAAGATGTCTTGTATATCTTGACGATGTCATAGTCTTCGGAAAAACATTCGAAGAGTGTTCTAATAACCTAACAATGGTACTAGAACGTATTATTTCTAATGGTCTCAAGTTGAAACCTAAGAAATGCCACATGTTTAGAAAGTCCATAAACTATTTGGGCCGCATCATTAGTGATGAAGGAATAAAGGCTGATCCGGAAAAAATCGAATCAGTTACGAATTGGAATAGACCTAAAACACCCAAAGAAGTGAGGTCCTTTTTAGGATTCTGTTCCTATTACAGGGAATTTATTCCGAATTATTCTAGAGTCAGTTATCCATTACAAGCAATAGCTAACTGGACTCCAGGAAGTACCAAGGAAAAATTTCCTTGGACGCATGAACAGGAAACCGCTTTTCAAAAGCTAAAAGACCTGTTCACGAGTACTCCTGTATTGCAATATCCGAATGAAACGGATCATTTCATACTGGATACTGATGCTAGTAATGATAGCATTGGTGCAGCTCTCTCGCAAGTCCAAAATGGGAGAGAAGTACCGATTGCCTTTGCCAGCAATACACTGAGCAAGACTCAGCGCAATTACTGCACAACCAAAAGAGAGTTGTTAGCAGTAGTCGTATATACCAAGAAGTTCAAACATTTTCTATGGGGAACGAACTTTACTTTACGTACGGATCACTCCTCTTTAAGGTGGCTACTGAACTTCCGAGATGCTGAAGGCATGTTAGGCCGATGGCTAGCCCATTTATCCGAATATGGGCTTGAACATCAACAGATTCAGCATAGACCCGGAGTTAAGCATTTAAATGCTGATGCTTTGTCTCGAATACCAATCCGGAAATGTGATAATCCGGATTGTACTGATTGTGGAGCTCATAAGGCAGTGTTAGCAGGGATTCGAAGACCATTCGTACCCCTAGTTGCCAGTATACTGGATTGGTCTATGGATCACATACGACATTTCCAGGAAGCTGACTCGATAACTGCACAGCTACTGCAATTAGTACCAAAGGGTATACGTCCAGTTAGACCAGAGGTCTCTCTGGAAAATCGAGAAATGAGAAGGTTTCTTGCTCAATGGACCGAGCTTGAAGTCCGGAAAGGCGTGTTATACCGTTGGAAGCCATGTAATAATGGTGATAGAATCATGCAAGTGGTGATACCACATGCCATGAGACATGACATTATGTACTTTTGTCATGGACATCGGACCAGTGGTCATTTCGGAAGGAAACGCTCGCTAGCACGACTTTCCAAGAAATACTATTGGCCTGGCATGACACGGGACTTGCAAAGATGGGTAACCACCTGTCCGGATTGCTGTAAAAACAAACCCGGACCCGGGATGGGCAAACTTCCCCTATCCCAAGAACTTTTCGGAGTTAGATTCGCAAGAATCGGGGTAGATATTATTAGTGGATTTAATACAACCGCTAATGATAATACCTGTATGATGGTAGTGTGTGATTATTATACGAAATACACTAAAGTATTTCCACTACCGGACCACAAAGCAATTACTTGTGCCGAAGCTTTTGTAAAAGGTTGGGTACTAAGCTTCGGTGTACCATTAATGTTACACAGTGACCAAGGCAGAGAGTTCGAATCAAATCTCTGGCAGGGTATGTGCGAATACTTGGCTATTTGCAAGACTAGAACCAATCCGTATAGACCACAAAGCGACGGATTGGTGGAAAGGTTCAATAGAACCCTCATCCAAGTCCTAAAGTCACTCGTTAATGAACATATGGATGACTGGGATGAGCAATGTCATTTTGTGACACATGCTTATAATAGTACGGTACATTCAAGTACAAATTGTTCTCCGAACCTTTTAGTATTCGGAGAGGATTTGATAATGCCTGCTGACCTAGTTTTTGGAGTCGTAGGAATGGACCCTGAACTACCTTGCCATGTAGTTTTTGTGGAATGTTTAAGAGACAGATTTAGAAAAGCATATGAGTCTGTCCGAATTGACTTGGAGAAAAGTGCCAAATGGCAGAAAGTAGGATACGATACCGATCTAAAGCATCGGAAATTCCAATCCGGAGACAGAGTCCTCAGATTACATGAACCACTTAGACACATAAAATTAGCGTCTAATTGGGACGGTCCCTTTACTATAACACAAGTTATCAGTGATTGTACCGTAATTATCAAATCTGACCTTGGTCGACTTTATAAGTCAAATGTGGCTAGATTAAGGAAATGGTCTGGGAGGGAGACCTCCACAGAAATGTATGGTGAAGGTTCCGGAAAGATCCTGAACCAGAATCGCATAATAGACCAGGTAAAGAACACTACAGTGAAGCGTGGTCGTGGTAGACCCAAAAAGTGTTCCGAATCAGTGACACCCACGCCAACACCGATTAAGCGTGGAGGAGTTAAAAAAGTCTCGGCAGGTGAAGACAAAAAGAGGAGGAAAGGTGTTTCTAAGGCTAAGAAGCACCTAGAGAAAGCTCTTCAGACTGCCAGGTCCGATAAAGAACTATCCGAGAAGGGGAGATACGTTCGCCGCAGCCCCCGAATTGCCCAGAGGACTGCAGTGACCTAACCTGTATACACAACGAGTGTAATGTTTACATTTAGAGGAACGGATGACAACTGACCCGAAAGGCTTATTTGTCGCCGCCGCATGATGTACCAATGGGTAGTGGACGGATAATCCGGTGGATTTGCTTAAGCTTTCCATAATCTCCACTTAAATCCCCAGAAGAGTCATCGGTGTGAGCGATAATTACCTAAAAACAATCAGTTTGTTGATGTACCGCCTGTAGCACGTGCGTTTCCGCATGACGTCACAGTGTCCAGTCTCGGCTGACCTCTCGTGACCCCGCGCGCAACGGGGAAATGACGTCACGAATGCTGGCCTGTCGCCATATTGTTTTTCGGTAACGTCCAAGACGGTCGAGCTCGCTCCCTTCTTGGATTTTACCGGCTAGCAAACTCCTCGCTGCTCCTCCAGAGTCTGTCTCCCAGTAGACAGACTCCGTTTGTGTCGGCCCCGGCGCCGTAAAAGCCGGAAAAAGGAGTAGTTTACTCCCGTGGGCGATTCCCCAGTCATGGCTGAGGAATCCGTAGCTGCAGCCAAGCTATCCGGTGACCCGGATAAGCTGACTCCGTCCGCAGAAGCTTTTCCGGAAGCTTTGTCGCCTGTTACACAGGAAGAGAGCGAGATGATGGACGTGGAGGAATCCACGGATCGCTCGTTCGAGGAGAAACTGGCTTCATTTTCACTAAATGAGCCGGAGAAGATGTTATCTCCACTCCCACCAGAGGGATCCGGAGCGACTGCGAGTGCCGAACCCGCAGCGACAGAGTCCGAGACCACACAAGTCGACGGCTCGAAGGACCAGTGGAAGCCAGCAGTGGCTGACCCGTTCCCAGTAGAGTATGATGGTCGCTACCTGTATGTCCACCCGGAACTACAGGCACAAGTGACCTACGCAGACGGGACACCAGTCAGGTTGGACCCGAAAGTTAGGGTAGCTGTCGAGGGCGTTATGGTTCCCGATCAGCTGACCAGGACGCCTCCCGAGTGGCTTCGAGACTGGCCGTGGTTCCAACGGGGACTTATGGTAGACGCTGACTTCCGCGAGACAGTGTATGAAGCCAACCGAGCCTTCGAGCTCGGAGCGTACCCGAAGCCTGACATGTCCCTGTGGAACGTCAAGGCAAAGAACGTTAACTGGGTAGGCTGCGTCTCGGATTCCGAGGGGCAGACTTACCCACGCCCTTGTGCTACCCGGCCCCAGTACCGGACCACAAAGGAGTATCGGGAGGCCGCTGCTAACTTCGAGCAGTGGGATGAAGGTATTTATATAACCGAGCAAGAATTAGTGGACGTCCAGAACGGTTCACTAATCGGTTTGGACCGAGGTGCAGCCCTTCGGACGGTTCTCGTCCGCCGAATGACTGCCGAACGGGAGGCTCAGGAAGAGGCTAAGAGGGCCGCGGAAGCACCCGCACCTCCTATCCCCGACCTGAAACTTGCCACCAGGAGTTCAGCCAGTGCTACACCAGCCACCGGCAGTACTACCACTCAGGTAGGAGCCTCGACCTCCAGCACATCCGGAACCCAGGAACCGGAGGAAGACTGGAAGGTCAGCAAGAACCGAAGGTCCGCTGCTCGGAAACTTAAGAATCTCCCGGATTCTGCTAAGGCCGAGCCGAAACCCAGCACTTCAACCACTGGTAGTACTGCCATGGAGGTTGAATCGTCTGACGAGGAGTCTGTGCACGAGTCCTCGGTTGAGTATGATGAGAAGGCCACTCCATCAACTCAAACCGAGGCCGAACGCTGGGCTAACGCCAAATCCGGATTCAAAACCCGGATTCCGACGTGCTTCTCCGACTGTGCGTACGGAGTGAAGAAGGACGGCTCTACCCTCTATGCCTGTCCAGACTCAGTCAATAAGAACGATGAGTCGGATGATGAAGATTGGATGCGTCTTTCGGACGAGGACCCCAATCCGAGCAAAGCCTATCGAAAGATGTGGCTTATGCTAAACCACACCGAAGGGTATTACACTTATACCCAGAGGAGGAAGCTGCGTTGGGCTTTAGAGAAGTGGTACGGTGACGACCAAAAGTCCTGTCCCTTCTCTATCTGCCAGGATGCGAGTGATGTCATGATCCGGACCTGGAGTACTCCGGCCCGGTTTCAACGGCATCTGGTAGAGGCCCACTTCCACCATCACCCGGTTTACATTTGTGATCCGAGTTATGGTAAGAAGGGCAAGAAGTGTACTACGAAGGTGCAATACAAACGACGTAGTGATCTGGCTAGACACCAGAAGAAATGCCACGCAGAAGGTTTGGACGGGGCACGGAAGCGCATCATGGAGCTTCATCAGGAACTCATGAAGGAGTTCGACAGTCTGAGCGAGGATGCTTGGTCTAAGATCCGACCAGGGGACCAAGTCCTCTGCGAAGTTCCGAAGACCAAGGATTCGAAACTCAGAGCAAAGATAGTCCTGACTCCTGGAAAGGGTAAACTGGACATGCACGAGTCTCTCTGGCAGAAATGCGAGGAATCCGGAAAGGATGCAAAGAGAGCTCGTGAAAGGAACAGGAGAGATCAGAACCGTGGCAGCAACGGTAATGGTCAGGGCACCACTAAGCCGAAAGTCAGAGCAGAGGACCGTTCCAGGTCCCCTCTGGCTAGGCATCCCGCAGAGCAGGTTCAGGGCACTCCGGTGTTCAAGAAGCCCGAACCTGCCGGATACGCTGGAGCCGTATCTAAGCCTGGGAAAGTTGGTTCTCGAAACTTTCCGTCCTTAAACCAGGGACCTGGACCTGAGAGCCAGACCTTGGTGGTAGGAAAGGATGGTCGCCTTATGCCAAAGAAAACCACCGCATCTGCTGCCGCCGGATCTGCATCCGCTCCAGCCGCCATACCAGTTACCTTTACCCAGGAGCAGTTGAACATGTACCTGCAAATGGGATTGAAACAGAACGCACCACCTGCCTACTGTGTACCAACGGCAGGTGTGTCCGGAAGCCCTAAACCCGGAAGTGGTCCACAGGCCGCCTCGACTCCTCCCAAGGCTGTCGCTGCACCTGCGAAACCAAAAGACGCTATTACCATTAAAACCGGTAATGCGGAAGTTTGGTTCGAGAAGTCTCGCCAGGGGGAGGCAGATGTCCAGAAGCCCATCTACACCCACTGGGAGAAGTGTGTTCGTGAAAAAGCGACCGAGTTTCATCAGGGTCTCCTAAATGACACCCTGATGTGTATGAAACAGGTGGGCGACGCTGAAAAGCAACGCCTCGAGACCCTCATCCGGGACGATGTGAAGGCCCAGGAGGAGGCTGCCACAGCTGCCCAAGAAAAGGCAGCTATGGATGTACATGTGTTGGAGAAACGTGTAAAAGAGGAGATTACTCGGAACACCAATCTGAACACTAAGTTCATGAGGGTGTTCGGAGTCGACTTGGACGAGTGGGACGGCACTCCCGAGTCGGCTCTAGCTCTTCTTAAGAAGAAGCATGCTAAGAAGTCCGTTTAAGCATGCTAGGGTTATTTCTTCCATAATTTTTTTTTTCTCGAATGACCAGATATAGTCTTTGCGGCACCCTATAGGTCTGCGAATGTTTTATTCACTAGTGTATGAACACCTATAGTATGTGTTCCGGGTCCCTCTTATGACCAGCTTATTGTATAATTCAGGTTGTATAACCCCTATTGCACCCTGAATAGTCTATTCGGATTTATAACTTCACCTATGAACAATCCGATAGTAGACTTGCTGCTGTGAGACGTATCCGGATGCCAGTTCCAGATCCCTGCTGTTACCCGTGCTAACCACTTACTAGGATGGACTTTACGATTTACCTCTACAACTCATCTATACTCCCGAATGGACTTATACCAACTACTACTATTACTTCCGGATCAACCTATATTGGACTATTATCTACTTATGTCAACCAAGCTTAAAAAGGATTACGTTTTCTACATAGTTGACACATCCGGACTATTATTCTACATTCTACGCCATTCGGATTCACTTATAAACTTTAGCACTACTAGAGGATTGTGGGTAGCTGCCCCAAAATCAACTACCGTGTTCACTCTATATAAGGAAACCATAAACTTTAGCACGTCCATCCCGTGGTTAGCTGACCACACCTACCTACTAGTACCCGGAGGATTACAGCAGAGGACTTCAGCAGCATTTATAATTTCTGTATATTGTATATAATGTCATACTTCTATTTTTCTATAATATTATATGTATGTGCATATCCACTAGATAGATATTATAATACGGGTACATAGACATTTCCTGATACGGATCTCTGATTATTATTAGTATTCATATTATAAGATCCGTTAGACCTCACCAGAAAACACATATGTGACACGATCTGCAAAAAGGGGTCTTAGTGTGAAGGGTTCTAAGACCCCTTCTTGCAGTCCATGTCACATATTATTGTCCTGCGAGACAAATTGTATAATAAGTATATTGATCTGGTGCTATAAAGGTTATTAGGTACACGGTGATAATATATCATTATTATATTCATTACCACACCAGTCATGGCTGAGGAATCCGTAGCTGCAGCCAAGCTATCCGGTGACTCGGATAAGCTGACTCCGTCCGCAGAAGCTTTTCCGGAAGCTTTGTCGCCTGTTACACAGGAAGAGAGCGAGATGATGGACGTGGAGGAATCCACGGATCGCTCGTTTGAGGAGAAACTGGCTTCATTTTCACTAAATGAGCCGGAGAAGATGTTATCTCCACTCCCACCAGAGGGATCCGGAGCGACTGCAAGTGCCGAACCCGCAGCGACAGAGTCCGAGACCACACAAGTCGACGGCTCGAAGGACCAGTGGAAGCCAGCAGTGGCTGACCCGTTCCCAGTAGAGTATGATGGTCGCTACCTGTATGTCCACCCGGAACTACAGGCACAAGTGACCTACGCAGACGGGACACCAGTCAGGTTGGACCCGAAAGTTAGGGTAGCTGTCGAGGGCGTTATGGTTCCCGATCAGCTGACCAGGACGCCTCCCGAGTGGCTTCGAGACTGGCCGTGGTTCCAACGGGGACTTATGGTAGACGCTGACTTCCGCGAGACAGTGTATGAAGCCAACCGAGCCTTCGAGCTCGGAGCGTACCTGAAGCCTGACATGTCCCTGTGGAACGTCAAGGCAAAGAACGTTAACTGGGTAGGCTGCGTCTCGGATTCCGAGGGGCAGACTTACCCACGCCCTTGTGCTACCCGGCCCCAGTACCGGACCACAAAGGAGTATCGGGAGGCCGCTGCTAACTTCGAGCAGTGGGATGAAGGTATTTATATAACCGAGCAAGAATTAGTGGACGTCCAGAACGGTTCACTAATCGGTTTGGACCGAGGTGCAGCCCTTCGGACGGTTCTCGTCCGCCGAATGACTGCCGAACGGGAGGCTCAGGAAGAGGCTAAGAGGGCCGCGGAAGCACCCGCACCTCCTATCCCCGACCTGAAACTTGCCACCAGGAGTTCAGCCAGTGCTACACCAGCCACCGGCAGTACTACCACTCAGGTAGGAGCCTCGACCTCCAGCACATCCGGAACCCAGGAACCGGAGGAAGACTGGAAGGTCAGCAAGAACCGAAGGTCCGCTGCTCGGAAACTTAAGAATCTCCCGGATTCTGCTAAGGCCGAGCCGAAACCCAGCACTTCAACCACTGGTAGTACTGCCATGGAGGTTGAATCGTCTGACGAGGAGTCTGTGCACGAGTCCTCGGTTGAGTATGATGAGAAGGCCACTCCATCAACTCAAACCGAGGCCGAACGCTGGGCTAACGCCAAATCCGGATTCAAAACCCGGATTCCGACGTGCTTCTCCGACTGTGCGTACGGAGTGAAGAAGGACGGCTCTACCCTCTATGCCTGTCCAGACTCAGTCAATAAGAACGATGAGTCGGATGATGAAGATTGGATGCGTCTTTCGGACGAGGACCCCAATCCGAGCAAAGCCTATCGAAAGATGTGGCTTATGCCAAACCACACCGAAGGGTATTACACTTATACCCAGAGGAGGAAGCTGCGTTGGGCTTTAGAGAAGTGGTACGGTGACAACCAAAAGTCCTGTCCCTTCTCTATCTGCCAGGATGCGAGTGATGTCATGATCCGGACCTGGAGTACTCCGGCCCGGTTTCAACGGCATCTGGTAGAGGCCCACTTCCACCATCACCCGGTTTACATTTGTGATCCGAGTTATGGTAAGAAGGGTAAGAAGTGTACTACGAAGGTGCAATACAAACGACGTAGTGATCTGGCTAGACACCAGAAGAAATGCCACGCAGAAGGTTTGGACAGGGCACGGAAGCGCATCATGGAGCTTCATCAGGAACTCATGAAGGAGTTCGACAGTCTGAGCGAGGATGCTTGGTCTAAGATCCGACCAGGGGACCAAGTCCTCTGCGAAGTTCCGAAGACCAAGGATTCGAAACTCAGAGCAAAGATAGTCCTGACTCCTGGAAAGGGTAAACTGGACATGCACGAGTCTCTCTGGCAGAAATGCGAGGAATCCGGAAAGGATGCAAAGAGAGCTCGTGAAAGGAACAGGAGAGATCAGAACCGTGGCAGCAACGGTAATGGTCAGGGCACCACTAAGCCGAAAGTCAGAGCAGAGGACCGTTCCAGGTCCCCTCTGGCTAGGCATCCCGCAGAGCAGGTTCAGGGCACTCCGGTGTTCAAGAAGCCCGAACCTGCCGGATACGCTGGAGCCGTATCTAAGCCTGGGAAAGTTGGTTCTCGAAACTTTCCGTCCTTAAACCAGGGACCTGGACCTGAGAGCCAGACCTTGGTGGTAGGAAAGGATGGTCGCCTTATGCCAAAGAAAACCACCGCATCTGCTGCCGCCGGATCTGCATCCGCTCCAGCCGCCATACCAGTTACCTTTACCCAGGAGCAGTTGAACATGTACCTGCAAATGGGATTGAAACAGAACGCACCACCTGCCTACTGTGTACCAACGGCAGGTGTGTCCGGAAGCCCTAAACCCGGAAGTGGTCCACAGGCCGCCTCGACTCCTCCCAAGGCTGTCGCTGCACCTGCGAAACCAAAAGACGCTATTACCATTAAAACCGGTAATGCGGAAGTTTGGTTCGAGAAGTCTCGCCAGGGGGAGGCAGATGTCCAGAAGCCCATCTACACCCACTGGGAGAAGTGTGTTCGTGAAAAAGCGACCGAGTTTCATCAGGGTCTCCTAAATGACACCCTGATGTGTATGAAACAGGTGGGCGACGCTGAAAAGCAACGCCTCGAGACCCTCATCCGGGACGATGTGAAGGCCCAGGAGGAGGCTGCCACAGCTGCCCAAGAAAAGGCAGCTATGGATGTACATGTGTTGGAGAAACGTGTAAAAGAGGAGATTACTCGGAACACCAATCTGAACACTAAGTTCATGAGGGTGTTCGGAGTCGACTTGGACGAGTGGGACGGCACTCCCGAGTCGGCTCTAGCTCTTCTTAAGAAGAAGCATGCTAAGAAGTCCGTTTAAGCATGCTAGGGTTATTTCTTCCATAATTTTTTTTTTCTCGAATGACCAGATATAGTCTTTGCGGAACCCTATAGGTCTGCGAATGTTTTATTCACTAGTGTATGAACACCTATAGTATGTGTTCCGGGTCCCTCTTATGACCAGCTTATTGTATAATTCAGGTTGTATAACCCCTATTGCACCCTGAATAGTCTATTCGGATTTATAACTTCACCTATGAACAATCCGATAGTGGACTTGCTGCTGTGAGACGTATCCGGATGCCAGTTCCAGATCCCTGCTGTTACCCGTGCTAACCACTTACTAGGATGGACTTTACGATTTACCTCTACAACTCATCTATACTCCCGAATGGACTTATACCAACTACTACTATTACTTCCGGATCAACCTATATTGGACTATTATCTACTTATGTCAACCAAGCTTAAAAAGGATTACGTTTTCTACATAGTTGACACATCCGGACTATTATTCTACATTCTACGCCATTCGGATTCACTTATAAACTTTAGCACTACTAGAGGATTGTGGGTAGCTGCCCCAAAATCAACTACCGTGTTCACTCTATATAAGGAAACCATAAACTTTAGCACGTCCATCCCGTGGTTAGCTGACCACACCTACCTACTAGTACCCGGAGGATTACATCAGAGGACTTCAGCAGCATTTATAATTTCTGTATATTGTATATAATGTCATACTTCTATTTTTCTATAATATTATATGTATGTGCATATCCACTAGATAGATATTATAATACGGGTACATAGACATTTCCTGATACGGATCTCTGATTATTATTAGTATTCATATTATAAGATCCGTTAGACCTCACCAGAAAACACATATTATTGTCCTGCGAGACAAATTGTATAATAAGTATATTGATCTGGTGCTATAAAGGTTATTAGGTACACAGTGATAATATATCATTATTATATTCATTACCACACCAGTCATGGCTGAGGAATCCGTAGCTGCAGCCAAGCTATCCGGTGACCCGGATAAGCTGACTCCGTCCGCAGAAGCTTTTCCGGAAGCTTTGTCGCCTGTTACACAGGAAGAGAGCGAGATGATGGACGTGGAGGAATCCACGGATCGCTCGTTCGAGGAGAAACTGGCTTCATTTTCACTAAATGAGCCGGAGAAGATGTTATCTCCACTCCCACCAGAGGAATCCGGAGCGACTGCGAGTGCCGAACCCGCAGCGACAGAGTCCGAGACCACACAAGTCGACGGCTCGAAGGACCAGTGGAAGCCAGCAGTGGCTGACCCGTTCCCAGTAGAGTATGATGGTCGCTACCTGTATGTCCACCCGGAACTACAGGCACAAGTGACCTACGCAGACGGGACACCAGTCAGGTTGGACCCGAAAGTTAGGGTAGCTGTCGAGGGCGTTATGGTTCCCGATCAGCTGACCAGGACGCCTCCCGAGTGGCTTCGAGACTGGCCGTGGTTCCAACGGGGACTTATGGTAGACGCTGACTTCCGCGAGACAGTGTATGAAGCCAACCGAGCCTTCGAGCTCGGAGCGTACCCGAAGCCTGACATGTCCCTGTGGAACGTCAAGGCAAAGAACGTTAACTGGGTAGGCTGCGTCTCGGATTCCGAGGGGCAGACTTACCCACGCCCTTGTGCTACCCGGCCCCAGTACCGGACCACAAAGGAGTATCGGGAGGCCGCTGCTAACTTCGAGCAGTGGGATGAAGGTATTTATATAACCGAGCAAGAATTAGTGGACGTCCAGAACGGTTCACTAATCGGTTTGGACCGAGGTGCAGCCCTTCGGACGGTTCTCGTCCGCCGAATGACTGCCGAACGGGAGGCTCAGGAAGAGGCTAAGAGGGCCGCGGAAGCACCCGCACCTCCTATCCCCGACCTGAAACTTGCCACCAGGAGTTCAGCCAGTGCTACACCAGCCACCGGCAGTACTACCACTCAGGTAGGAGCCTCGACCTCCAGCACATCCGGAACCCAGGAACCGGAGGAAGACTGGAAGGTCAGCAAGAACCGAAGGTCCGCTGCTCGGAAACTTAAGAATCTCCCGGATTCTGCTAAGGCCGAGCCGAAACCCAGCACTTCAACCACTGGTAGTACTGCCATGGAGGTTGAATCGTCTGACGAGGAGTCTGTGCACGAGTCCTCGGTTGAGTATGATGAGAAGGCCACTCCATCAACTCAAACCGAGGCCGAACGCTGGGCTAACGCCAAATCCGGATTCAAAACCCGGATTCCGACGTGCTTCTCCGACTGTGCGTACGGAGTGAAGAAGGACGGCTCTACCCTCTATGCCTGTCCAGACTCAGTCAATAAGAACGATGAGTCGGATGATGAAGATTGGATGCGTCTTTCGGACGAGGACCCCAATCCGAGCAAAGCCTATCGAAAGATGTGGCTTATGCTAAACCACACCGAAGGGTATTACACTTATACCCAGAGGAGGAAGCTGCGTTGGGCTTTAGAGAAGTGGTACGGTGACAACCAAAAGTCCTGTCCCTTCTCTATCTGCCAGGATGCGAGTGATGTCATGATCCGGACCTGGAGTACTCCGGCCCGGTTTCAACGGCATCTGGTAGAGGCCCACTTCCACCATCACCCGGTTTACATTTGTGATCCGAGTTATGGTAAGAAGGGTAAGAAGTGTACTACGAAGGTGCAATACAAACGACGTAGTGATCTGGCTAGACACCAGAAGAAATGCCACGCAGAAGGTTTGGACAGGGCACGGAAGCGCATCATGGAGCTTCATCAGGAACTCATGAAGGAGTTCGACAGTCTGAGCGAGGATGCTTGGTCTAAGATCCGACCAGGGGACCAAGTCCTCTGCGAAGTTCCGAAGACCAAGGATTCGAAACTCAGAGCAAAGATAGTCCTGACTCCTGGAAAGGGTAAACTGGACATGCACGAGTCTCTCTGGCAGAAATGCGAGGAATCCGGAAAGGATGCAAAGAGAGCTCGTGAAAGGAACAGGAGAGATCAGAACCGTGGCAGCAACGGTAATGGTCAGGGCACCACTAAGCCGAAAGTCAGAGCAGAGGACCGTTCCAGGTCCCCTCTGGCTAGGCATCCCGCAGAGCAGGTTCAGGGCACTCCGGTGTTCAAGAAGCCCGAACCTGCCGGATACGCTGGAGCCGTATCTAAGCCTGGGAAAGTTGGTTCTCGAAACTTTCCGTCCTTAAACCAGGGACCTGGACCTGAGAGCCAGACCTTGGTGGTAGGAAAGGATGGTCGCCTTATGCCAAAGAAAACCACCGCATCTGCTGCCGCCGGATCTGCATCCGCTCCAGCCGCCATACCAGTTACCTTTACCCAGGAGCAGTTGAACATGTACCTGCAAATGGGATTGAAACAGAACGCACCACCTGCCTACTGTGTACCAACGGCAGGTGTGTCCGGAAGCCCTAAACCCGGAAGTGGTCCACAGGCCGCCTCGACTCCTCCCAAGGCTGTCGCTGCACCTGCGAAACCAAAAGACGCTATTACCATTAAAACCGGTAATGCGGAAGTTTGGTTCGAGAAGTCTCGCCAGGGGGAGGCAGATGTCCAGAAGCCCATCTACACCCACTGGGAGAAGTGTGTTCGTGAAAAAGCGACCGAGTTTCATCAGGGTCTCCTAAATGACACCCTGATGTGTATGAAACAGGTGGGCGACGCTGAAAAGCAACGCCTCGAGACCCTCATCCGGGACGATGTGAAGGCCCAGGAGGAGGCTGCCACAGCTGCCCAAGAAAAGGCAGCTATGGATGTACATGTGTTGGAGAAACGTGTAAAAGAGGAGATTACTCGGAACACCAATCTGAACACTAAGTTCATGAGGGTGTTCGGAGTCGACTTGGACGAGTGGGACGGCACTCCCGAGTCGGCTCTAGCTCTTCTTAAGAAGAAGCATGCTAAGAAGTCCGTTTAAGCATGCTAGGGTTATTTCTTCCATAATTTTTTTTTTCTCGAATGACCAGATATAGTCTTTGCGGAACCCTATAGGTCTGCGAATGTTTTATTCACTAGTGTATGAACACCTATAGTATGTGTTCCGGGTCCCTCTTATGACCAGCTTATTGTATAATTCAGGTTGTATAACCCCTATTGCACCCTGAATAGTCTATTCGGATTTATAACTTCACCTATGAACAATCCGATAGTGGACTTGCTGCTGTGAGACGTATCCGGATGCCAGTTCCAGATCCCTGCTGTTACCCGTGCTAACCACTTACTAGGATGGACTTTACGATTTACCTCTACAACTCATCTATACTCCCGAATGGACTTATACCAACTACTACTATTACTTCCGGATCAACCTATATTGGACTATTATCTACTTATGTCAACCAAGCTTAAAAAGGATTACGTTTTCTACATAGTTGACACATCCGGACTATTATTCTACATTCTACGCCATTCGGATTCACTTATAAACTTTAGCACTACTAGAGGATTGTGGGTAGCTGCCCCAAAATCAACTACCGTGTTCACTCTATATAAGGAAACCATAAACTTTAGCACGTCCATCCCGTGGTTAGCTGACCACACCTACCTACTAGTACCCGGAGGATTACAGCAGAGGACTTCAGCAGCATTTATAATTTCTGTATATTGTATATAATGTCATACTTCTATTTTTCTATAATATTATATGTATGTGCATATCCACTAGATAGATATTATAATACGGGTACATAGACATTTCCTGATACGGATCTCTGATTATTATTAGTATTCATATTATAAGATCCGTTAGACCTCACCAGAAAACACATATTATTGTCCTGCGAGACAAATTGTATAATAAGTATATTGATCTGGTGCTATAAAGGTTATTAGGTACACAGTGATAATATATCATTATTATATTCATTACCACACCAGTCATGGCTGAGGAATCCGTAGCTGCAGCCAAGCTATCCGGTGACCCGGATAAGCTGACTCCGTCCGCAGAAGCTTTTCCGGAAGCTTTGTCGCCTGTTACACAGGAAGAGAGCGAGATGATGGACGTGGAGGAATCCACGGATCGCTCGTTCGAGGAGAAACTGGCTTCATTTTCACTAAATGAGCCGGAGAAGATGTTATCTCCACTCCCACCAGAGGAATCCGGAGCGACTGCGAGTGCCGAACCCGCAGCGACAGAGTCCGAGACCACACAAGTCGACGGCTCGAAGGACCAGTGGAAGCCAGCAGTGGCTGACCCGTTCCCAGTAGAGTATGATGGTCGCTACCTGTATGTCCACCCGGAACTACAGGCACAAGTGACCTACGCAGACGGGACACCAGTCAGGTTGGACCCGAAAGTTAGGGTAGCTGTCGAGGGCGTTATGGTTCCCGATCAGCTGACCAGGACGCCTCCCGAGTGGCTTCGAGACTGGCCGTGGTTCCAACGGGGACTTATGGTAGACGCTGACTTCCGCGAGACAGTGTATGAAGCCAACCGAGCCTTCGAGCTCGGAGCGTACCCGAAGCCTGACATGTCCCTGTGGAACGTCAAGGCAAAGAACGTTAACTGGGTAGGCTGCGTCTCGGATTCCGAGGGGCAGACTTACCCACGCCCTTGTGCTACCCGGCCCCAGTACCGGACCACAAAGGAGTATCGGGAGGCCGCTGCTAACTTCGAGCAGTGGGATGAAGGTATTTATATAACCGAGCAAGAATTAGTGGACGTCCAGAACGGTTCACTAATCGGTTTGGACCGAGGTGCAGCCCTTCGGACGGTTCTCGTCCGCCGAATGACTGCCGAACGGGAGGCTCAGGAAGAGGCTAAGAGGGCCGCGGAAGCACCCGCACCTCCTATCCCCGACCTGAAACTTGCCACCAGGAGTTCAGCCAGTGCTACACCAGCCACCGGCAGTACTACCACTCAGGTAGGAGCCTCGACCTCCAGCACATCCGGAACCCAGGAACCGGAGGAAGACTGGAAGGTCAGCAAGAACCGAAGGTCCGCTGCTCGGAAACTTAAGAATCTCCCGGATTCTGCTAAGGCCGAGCCGAAACCCAGCACTTCAACCACTGGTAGTACTGCCATGGAGGTTGAATCGTCTGACGAGGAGTCTGTGCACGAGTCCTTGGTTGAGTATGATGAGAAGGCCACTCCATCAACTCAAACCGAGGCCGAACGCTGGGCTAACGCCAAATTCGGATTCAAAACCCGGATTCCGACGTGCTTCTCCGACTGTGCGTACGGAGTGAAGAAGGACGGCTCTACCCTCTATGCCTGTCCAGACTCAGTCAATAAGAACGATGAGTCGGATGATGAAGATTGGATGCGTCTTTCGGACGAGGACCCCAATCCGAGCAAAGCCTATCGAAAGATGTGGCTTATGCTAAACCACACCGAAGGGTATTACACTTATACCCAGAGGAGGAAGCTGCGTTGGGCTTTAGAGAAGTGGTACGGTGACGACCAAAAGTCCTGTCCCTTCTCTATCTGCCAGGATGCGAGTGATGTCATGATCCGGACCTGGAGTACTCCGGCCCGGTTTCAACGGCATCTGGTAGAGGCCCACTTCCACCATCACCCGGTTTACATTTGTGATCCGAGTTATGGTAAGAAGGGCAAGAAGTGTACTACGAAGGTGCAATACAAACGACGTAGTGATCTGGCTAGACACCAGAAGAAATGCCACGCAGAAGGTTTGGACGGGGCACGGAAGCGCATCATGGAGCTTCATCAGGAACTCATGAAGGAGTTCGACAGTCTGAGCGAGGATGCTTGGTCTAAGATCCGACCAGGGGACCAAGTCCTCTGCGAAGTTCCGAAGACCAAGGATTCGAAACTCAGAGCAAAGATAGTCCTGACTCCTGGAAAGGGTAAACTGGACATGCACGAGTCTCTCTGGCAGAAATGCGAGGAATCCGGAAAGGATGCAAAGAGAGCTCGTGAAAGGAACAGGAGAGATCAGAACCGTGGCAGCAACGGTAATGGTCAGGGCACCACTAAGCCGAAAGTCAGAGCAGAGGACCGTTCCAGGTCCCCTCTGGCTAGGCATCCCGCAGAGCAGGTTCAGGGCACTCCGGTGTTCAAGAAGCCCGAACCTGCCGGATACGCTGGAGCCGTATCTAAGCCTGGGAAAGTTGGTTCTCGAAACTTTCCGTCCTTAAACCAGGGACCTGGACCTGAGAGCCAGACCTTGGTGGTAGGAAAGGATGGTCGCCTTATGCCAAAGAAAACCACCGCATCTGCTGCCGCCGGATCTGCATCCGCTCCAGCCGCCATACCAGTTACCTTTACCCAGGAGCAGTTGAACATGTACCTGCAAATGGGATTGAAACAGAACGCACCACCTGCCTACTGTGTACCAACGGCAGGTGTGTCCGGAAGCCCTAAACCCGGAAGTGGTCCACAGGCCGCCTCGACTCCTCCCAAGGCTGTCGCTGCACCTGCGAAACCAAAAGACGCTATTACCATTAAAACCGGTAATGCGGAAGTTTGGTTCGAGAAGTCTCGCCAGGGGGAGGCAGATGTCCAGAAGCCCATCTACACCCACTGGGAGAAGTGTGTTCGTGAAAAAGCGACCGAGTTTCATCAGGGTCTCCTAAATGACACCCTGATGTGTATGAAACAGGTGGGCGACGCTGAAAAGCAACGCCTCGAGACCCTCATCCGGGACGATGTGAAGGCCCAGGAGGAGGCTGCCACAGCTGCCCAAGAAAAGGCAGCTATGGATGTACATGTGTTGGAGAAACGTGTAAAAGAGGAGATTACTCGGAACACCAATCTGAACACTAAGTTCATGAGGGTGTTCGGAGTCGACTTGGACGAGTGGGACGGCACTCCCGAGTCGGCTCTAGCTCTTCTTAAGAAGAAGCATGCTAAGAAGTCCGTTTAAGCATGCTAGGGTTATTTCTTCCATAATTTTTTTTTTCTCGAATGACCAGATATAGTCTTTGCGGAACCCTATAGGTCTGCGAATGTTTTATTCACTAGTGTATGAACACCTATAGTATGTGTTCCGGGTCCCTCTTATGACCAGCTTATTGTATAATTCAGGTTGTATAACCCCTATTGCACCCTGAATAGTCTATTCGGATTTATAACTTCACCTATGAACAATCCGATAGTAGACTTGCTGCTGTGAGACGTATCCGGATGCCAGTTCCAGATCCCTGCTGTTACCCGTGCTAACCACTTACTAGGATGGACTTTACGATTTACCTCTACAACTCATCTATACTCCCGAATGGACTTATACCAACTACTACTATTACTTCCGGATCAACCTATATTGGACTATTATCTACTTATGTCAACCAAGCTTAAAAAGGATTACGTTTTCTACATAGTTGACACATCCGGACTATTATTCTACATTCTACGCCATTCGGATTCACTTATAAACTTTAGCACTACTAGAGGATTGTGGGTAGCTGCCCCAAAATCAACTACCGTGTTCACTCTATATAAGGAAACCATAAACTTTAGCACGTCCATCCCGTGGTTAGCTGACCACACCTACCTACTAGTACCCGGAGGATTACAGCAGAGGACTTCAGCAGCATTTATAATTTCTGTATATTGTATATAATGTCATACTTCTATTTTTCTATAATATTATATGTATGTGCATATCCACTAGATAGATATTATAATACGGGTACATAGACATTTCCTGATACGGATCTCTGATTATTATTAGTATTCATATTATAAGATCCGTTAGACCTCACCAGAAAACACATATTATTGTCCTGCGAGACAAATTGTATAATAAGTATATTGATCTGGTGCTATAAAGGTTATTAGGTACACGGTGATAATATATCATTATTATATTCATTACCACACCGTGATTTTTTTTTTCTTTTCTTTTCAAGTGTATGGTATAAATGGTCCTATTCGTACTACTCACGGAATCCTCAACGGATTCGTATGTTAATAATATACGACATGTCATTATATAGTGAAGTTACTATAACAGTCTTCTTTAAGACTATATATTCAAATGTGGTGTTAATAACTACAAACACACATACGGATGTTATTATGTGATTTATTTATTATCGACAGTTCCGTTACACATAACTGTCATCATCACATGTATACGATTCATATTACTTGTCTTATTAGTTATACCGTAAATATAATATAATATTATATGGTATAATAGTTTAACAAACAGTTCCGTTTCACATAACTGTCTCTTATTCAAGTAATTCGTATAATATTTCAACATCCTAATTGCTATTTGTAACTACATTTCACTATCGAATATATATATATGACATTCGGTTCATACTCAATTTGGTGTTAATGTTATACCTATGGTTGTACCTCTATAACTAAAGGTTTAGACATGTAGAAATGTTATCCTAGTAATTTAATAACTATAACACCCTCCTAAATGTCTGGGGGAGTGGTGTAGAGGTACACGTTATTAAACCATAGGAGTTGGGTACCGTCTGACGTGGCGGGTGAGTCGAGTCGTCGGACGTTCCTCAGGTTCCGGATAGGTGGCAGCACCGATCCGGGTCTGTGGGGACATCTGACGACGAACACCTGGGTCCGTATATAAAGCCCAGGGCTCAGCCGCTACGTCAGAGGCCCTTCTGGCCTCCACACCATGTAAACCATTGTCCTTTAATATTAGCTGCCTCTTTGACATCATCCGGCAGCCGTGAGTGTGCGTTAAGTAATAAAACTAACCGTTGGCATACACTTGGAATACTGTCTTACTCTTTCTTTCCGAACCGTAAGACCCGAACCCCCCCAGGTCCGTAAGGCCACAAACCCTTACATTACTATATCAACCTGTGGTGGTCGCGAGTCATGGTCAGACAGCTTCGATGTATGTCGGGGCTCCCCATCATCGACATCAAGAACACCTCTCTTACCCGGACTGTCATAGACAGGCTTCCTACGCTGGAAGGAGCTTCTCAACGAGACAGGGAGGAACCGACACGACCCTGGTTATCATACCCGGTTGTGCCTCCCTCGGATCGACCAGGAACCGGTCGTGAAGCAATGTCTTAGACACCCCTGAGTAACTGTGATAATTTTTTTTCTACAGTATAGTAGAAATATTATATATCTCTACTATGCTCAATGACTATGTCGTCGGGTATAGTATATCATATTATCATATTTATTTTAGACTTATTCGGGGTCTTTGATTAACTCAGAGACCACGTTTCAGTCTAGAGGGGGGTAGTGTGGTGGTCGTGAGTCGTCCTCGGAGAGCTTCGATGTATGTCGGGGCTCCCCATGGGCAACATCGAGAACACCTCTCCTACTCGCGGGCGCTGGAGTCCAGTGCCACGTCACCTTAGGGTCACGTGGGCCTCGTGTATAAAAGGCCGTTTTACGGCCTTCCTCAGGGTCAGTCCAGTCGTGACAGACCATCCTGCAAGATGGTGATCGGCTGCCCGACTACCATGTTTTAGATACTCCTCTGTGCTGCTGCACAGAGCAGGTGTATGTTGCCTTTACTAGACACTAATAGACTGAGCTAGTCGACTAGTGTCGAATTGTTAGTGGTTGAATACACTACTGCCTGTAACTGTCATCGAGAGCGGGGGGTGCCTAGTGCGTTGTTGACAATAAAGTTTTAACTGGAACCTGATTAGTTGTTCTTCGTTTTCTATCAAAGGATCCGAGTAGAATCGAAGGGGTAGAACACTACACTGGTGTCGTGATCAGTTGTTAACTTTAGTCCGCATCTGAGTATTGTGAGCTTAAGTTCAGACATGCAGGGTCACTTGAATGATGATGATGCTCCCGATCATCAAAATCAAGCGGCTGCAGGTCAGTTGGTGGATATTAATGATCCACTGATAGGTGGTGGATTAACCACTTCGCTGATGACCGATCCATTGGGACTGTATCAGCAACGTTGAATATTCAATTGGAGAGTTTCGACACAACTCTCTCCGGCTGCTGAAGCTTTCCTTAGGACACAGAGTTTGTCCTATGTGGAAAAATCAGCATCGCCTGTGGGAACTCCAAAGGGCCTTAGTAACTGGTCTTTGGGAGAGCCATCTGCGTTTTCAGTGCCAGGTAGCACTGGAAGTGGTAGAGGGCTCAAGGAAGAACTCTTATGTGGACAAGAGTACCAGCTACGACAAGGTCGACATCATCTGGAGATTCTCACAAGTAACACGGCGAAGGCCCAGGAGCAGAGTAAGGGGGTAGAGCTGAGATTGGAACAGCTACGGCAGCAAGCGTTAGAGGCTTCAAATAGGACTCAGATTGCTAATCGAGAATTGGCTAGCCTTCAAGGGAAGGTCAAGCAGCTCTCTAGTGAGAAAAGGTCTATGCTTGCATCGAAGTCCGAGGTTGAGCAGAGTAAAAAGACGATCGTGTCGCACCAAGCCGGCGAGAACATAAGTTAAAAATACAGGAAGTAGAGAAAACTATGTTGGAGGGACAGCTGCAGGAGTTGAAGCAGGAGCTGAACCAGAAATCAGTTGAGCATTCTGAAGAAGTAGCAGGCCACTTAAATGCTTATGAAAAGCAAATGGAGAAGCTACGTCAGGAATGGAAATCGTTACTCTGTCAGATGCAAGCTGATGAGGATGCTCGAGCCAGGGATGAGGCAGTAATGCTTCGTCGCTGTGAGGAGCGAATCATTCATGCCAACAAGATGGCCGAGTATCAGATTATAATGAAAAAGAAGGCAAGGCAGGAGGCAGAACTTTGAGCCATCCAATCTGAAACCATGGTAGCTGAAGCTCTAAACGAAAAAGAGTCTTGTACCTTTGAAGGCATGCATGAAGAGAATGAAAAACTCCAACGAGAGATATCGACTTGCAGAGAAGCCGATAAAGTTAGGGTTAATCAAGAAGTTCGTGATGAAATCGCACTTGAACAACGTCTGCAGGAGCAAACAGATGCGAAAGTGCGTGCCGCTAGGGCCAACAAGGAATGACATAGCAGTCAGAATCCTCGAAGGTCCCAGTCGATAACCCCGACTACGTTGAGTGGCTGAGCCACGCTATGGTTGAGGCTAAGCAACTCTTAGCTATAAACGAGCAGCGAGATCTCTCGGAATCTGAGCAAAGCCGTCTTGATTTCCTAACTTCGGAACTTAGACAGGCAGAATGCTCAAAACAGCAGGCAGACATTGATCGAATGGTCGGTAAGATAGACAATATCTTGAAAATTGAATCGAGACCAAGTCGAAACCCACCAAGAACTAAGACAGGCAGAATGCTCAAAACAAAAGGCGGAGATCGATTAAATGGTTGGTAAGATAGACATTATCGCGAAAATTGAATTGAGACCAAGTTGAAACCCAACAAGAGGATCGATACCCCGTGCCGATGATCTAAGGGGGGTGATTGATCAATTCTCGAGACCTATCCCCCCACAGACTCATGTTAAGCCACCTAAGTATAAAGACATCAGATTCGAGGTATCACTAGTAAGAATGTCTGAAACTGGTAATATTTCGTGGATGAATTATAGTCATGCTGATGCGACTATGAGAAACATGGGGATGGACTATCAGATCCCTAGAAGAGGTACAACATTCACCCTCGATCGTGTCAGACGATCGAGCAGAATGTTTGAAAACACCTCGATCGAGCATGAACCTGTTCGAACTAGGGCTGTGAAATGTCCTCCATTTACTTAGAAAGATGATTGGCTCAGGTGGTACCATGGATTCAATCGTGTCCGTAGAGTGAATGTGTGGACCTCGAGTATGGCATTGGCTCATCTCTTAATGTTACTTCAGAATGGCCCCGCATCAGATACTGTTTGGCTATGAGAAGAACATGGTGATCGGAAGGGTTAGTCGATACGGTAACAGAAGCCATGACATCAAGCCTTTAGAATCCTATAGTCACTTTAGAGAAGAGACGCCAGAGCAAGAATGAAAGCATTAGAGCCTTTGGCTTTGCTCTAAGACGTCTTGCTGGCGATGCATATCCAGCTGTGGACTTCTCTGTTGAATGGCTGATAACCAAAGTAAACCAGTTGTTCATAGGAGGATTGTATGACACTGATTTGCAGCAGGATGTGTTACGAGAATGGCGCACATAAATGTCTCTTAAGGAAACTATGGACTTGGCAGATGAATTGTTAAGAAAACGACAATTACTGCCTAAGTTAGTTATTCCTACTTTAACAAACACATTGCAGCAGTGGCTGAAGGTGATTTGGTCGAAGGGGGGCAGGGCGATGTGGCCGCTTACTCGAAACCTCCTACGGGAAGTAAGGGAAAGAAAAACCAGAAACCAGTAGGCAAGTCAAAGTGGTCACACAAAAACTCATAATCAAAGGAACAGGAACAGACCTTCTCGTTGAGTCAATTACAAGATTTACTGAAAGCTATCGAGGGAGGGAAAGTTCCTGCTGCTAGTTCAGAAAAGCTGAACACCCATCCGTCGGACGCCAAGTGTTGGAACTGTAAAAGGCAGGGACATTTTGTGCAAACATGTCCTGAGCCGATTAAAAGTTTACCACCTGATGCGACGAAAAACTGAAGCGGGCGGCTCGACGTGGCAATCAAGCTGCCCGACCATCGAAAAGCCAGGGTATCAACACCTCTAGCATTCTCGAACAGATGCAGTAGATTCTGCGGAGCTAGGTAAGGTCCTGGAAGGGCCCTCCATGCCTTCTACCACAGTGGCACCGGCTGATCACCGGTCGGGCTCCAAGCATGTCGGTGTAGAAAAAGCCTCAATGACTAAAGAATAGGGCGCTGGCAGCCCGAACTCCAAGGTCGAGGGTTCGACTAAATCGAAAGAGGAAGTCGACGCCAGGAGAGAAGCCCTGGAGTGGCAGCTAGCCAGAGTTTGTGCTACAGAGCTTCCCTCGGATGATCCCTGTTTCGCTTATCTAAGGGAGAAGGGGATAGATCTGAGTACTGATGTAGGTTTGAAAATGCTAGCCGGGACAGCCCCTCTTTCAGGAAAACGTTGGTAACTGCCTGTAAAGATTCGGGGACGCACTTTAGTCTTCTTGGTAGATTCTGGTGCTAGCTATACCATAATCTCCCAGGAACTCGCGAGAATGTTAGTAGTACTATCGGATAATCTCTACGAGGGAATAACGTCATGTACTGCGACTGGATCTGAGATACAGACATATGGTCGATTGGTTTTACCTCTTAAGGTCAAATCGAGCTACTATATGTTTAGCCCTATAGTAGCCGATGTGGCCAATCTCGGGCTGGATTTTGCGGCAATGTATGGTCTAATTCTCATATATCATCGGTTGCCTCAGTAGCCCAGACAAGTCGATGTGACGTCTTGGTGAGATTCGAGGGTGTAGAATATAGTCGACAGGGTATAGTGGAACCTGATCCCAAAACTCTGGGGAGTTTAGGATTGATAGGGGAGGCTGCCCTTGTCAGCAATGTACGTCAAACAGTGTTAACAGTCTTTAATCCACTGAATCGAGACATTGTCCTGGACAAAGGTCAAGTGGTTGGTATGATACATTATGCTGATAGAAATGGTGAATTTACTTCATCAGAGGTAGGATCTGTGATGATGCATCTCGAGCATGAGGGTACAGACCTTGAGGAAGCATTTATTGCGAGTGCCCACACATGGGTCTCCCTACCTAGATATGTATAAAGATACTCATTGGACAGAGTCAGAAGAAAGACTAAAGCTGTCCACCTTACTTAGTAAGCATGTCGACATCTTTAAAAGTCCAGATGAACCATTTGGGCGCACTGATTGTGGTCTGCACACGATAGACACCGGTGATGCACAGCCTATCCGAGTTCCTTACAGAAGGATTCCCCTCAGTAAGAAAGCTGCGGCAGATGAACAACTAAAGGAAATGTTGGATATGGGTGTGTTTAGGCCAAGTACTAGTCCCTGGTCCAGTCCTGTCCCGATGGTGACTAAGAAGGATGGGACCATGCGATTCTGCATCGATTATCGATGTCTGAACGGGGTGACTAAGAAAAATGCCTACCCACTCCCACGCATCGACGAATGCTTTGACGCCCTTGGGGGAAATAAGTGGCTTAGTTGTCTCGATCTCCAATCTGGGTATTGGCAGATAGGGATGCATCCCGACGATGTCGAGACTTTTTCATACCAGAGGGCTATGAATTCGATCGGATGGCGTTTGGTCTGTGTAATGCCCCCACCACATTCGAGCGAATGATGGAAGACATGTTGAGAGGTTTATTAGGCAAAACCTGTCTTGTTTACCTCAATGATATCAATGTCTTCGGCAAAACGACTGAAGTGATGGCTTATCTGACGGAAGTGTTCAATAGAATTTGTGCCCGGGGACTGTTGAAAAGTTGAAAACTATAAAGTGTCAAAGGTGTAGAAGCTAATCCGGGAAAATTAGCAATGTAATGACATGGGCTCGACCCACTACATTGAAAGAAATTCGTTTTTTCATAGGGTTTTGCTCCTACTATCAGGATTTTATCCCTGGGTTCGCTGAACTTGTGAGTCCTTTGCAGGACTTGATAGTTCAGAAGCCTAAAGGTAGTAGAGGTCGTTATGAGGCATTCGCATGGACAGAAAGTGCTGAACACGCCTTTGTTGAGTTAAAATGAAGGTTCAAGGAAACCCCTGTCCTTCGATTTCCCCACCCGAAGGTCATTTTATCTTAGATACTGATGCTAGCAATATAGGTACAGGCTGGAGTTCCAATATCATTTGCTAGTAATACTCTAAGCGAAACTATTGTACCACCAGAAGAGAGCTGTTAGCAGTTGTTGTGTACACCAGGAAGTTAAGGCACTACCTTTATGGTGGTAACTTCACTATCCGCACCGATCATTCCTCCTTGAAATGGCTCCTGAATTTCAAGGAAGCAGAGGAAATGATAGGAAGGTGGCTAGCCTACTTGTCAGAGTTTGGTTGAACATCGAAGTGGGGCTAAGCATCTGAATGCCGATAGACTAGGTCGTATCCCTGTGCGACCATGCCAAAGGTCAGATTGCACGGACTGTGGCAGCCATAATGCTGTTTTGGTGGCTGTAAATGGTTTAGAAGACAGTTGGATGGAAGTAACATTTTGGTCTCTCGATGAGCTCATTGATGTGCAGAAAGCGGACTCTGACATCAGACGAGTAGCTGAATGGCTAGTTAAGGGGCTAAACCCACTAGGCCAGAGGTTTCCATCGAGAGTGCCGAGGTACGGAAGTTGCTAGGGCAATGGCCCCTACTAACATCTCGTGAAGGCTTGCTGTGTCGTTGGAAGGTTGAGGTGGGTCGAGCAAGAATCAAGATTCAAATTGTAGTACCATGCCGACTGAGGGGTGAGGTACTTGCTTTTTGCCATGGACATCGAACTGTGGCACATTTCGGTTGTAAAATAACTCTTGAGAAATGGGAAAAGACATAGGTCGTTGGGTTTGACATTGTCCGACCTGTTGCCTGGTGAAGCCAGGGGAAGGTATGGGTAAATCACCTTTACACCAAGAGTTGTTCAGGGTTAGGTTTGGGAGGATAGCAATTGATATCATCTCAGGCTTTAAGCCCACACCGAACCAGAATACTTGTATGTTAGTAATCCAGGATTACTTTACAAAGTATGTTCGCACTATTCCCTTACCAAATCACACTGCAGAGACCAGTGCACAAGCATTTGTGGATGAGTGGGTGTTAACCTTCGGCATCCTGCTGTTACTGCATTCCAACCAAGGGAGAGAATTCGAATCTCATCTCTTCTCTGAAAAGTGTGAATATTTGACAATTGTAAAACAGCGAACTAATCCATACAGGCCTCAAAGTAATGGTCAAGTGGAAAGGTTCAATAGAACACTTATTCAGACTATGTTGGTCGATAAACAGATGGATGACTGGTATGAACAGGTCAAATATGTGGTCTCAGCATACAATAGCTCTGAACATAGTTCTACTGGTTGCAGTCCAAATATGATGGTATTTGGGGAAGAAATTCTCATGCTGGCAGATGTAATCTTTGGCTCCATCGAAAACCCACTGGAGGTACCCTGTTCCGTTACATTCATGGAACAGCTTCGAGATCGATTGAGAGAAATTTATAGCCTGGTAAGGGAGAATTTGGGAAAATCTGCTGGATGCCAAAAAGTCGGGTATGCAATGGGCTGAAGCAGAGAAGATACTCAGTTGGGGAACAGGTGGTGAGGTACCACACACCCCAGGCTCCTATGAAGCTAGCCCCCAACTGGGATGGGGCATTCGTGGTAGATTCTGTTCTCTCTGAATCAACAGTTTTACTTCGATCGTCTTGAGGTAGGTTGTAGAAAAGTAATGTGGATAGACTACGTTGGTGGTTGGGCATAGAACTATCACAAACTGTCGAGCTGTTGCAACCGCAGCTTGAGGACGACACCCCCCCTCGAGAGGCCTCGAGGGGGATAAAGTTAGATTCTGAAAAGGTCGAAATGGAGTTCGGAAGGTCGCGACCCAAAATTCAGTGTAAAAATCAAACAAAAAGGGGTCGTCGAAAATGACAGGATGAAGCTCGTAAACGGAGTGAGGTGGAAATGTTAGATGCTAGTAAGCCATCGAAACGATGCCGTGGTCGACCGGCTAGTTGAGATAAGCTGAAAGCATCAAAACCGCCTTCAAAGAAGGGTACACCGAGTGACCCCTCAAAGGTGCCAATGACTGAACAAACTTCACATCGAAAGGTTTCGATTGAAGTCTAAGATCAATCACCCCAGACTGGCCCCATGACTCGAGCCCGACGGAAATGCCAAGGCATGTCAAAGGGGCAGTCGACAAGTGTCGAAGATGAAAGAAAATCTAGAGCAAACACTCTAGACCTTTCTTCTACGCCGCCACCAGTGATGGGAGGTCGACGCCGACGGAAACGGGCTAATTAACCGGCCGGCGTACCTATATCAAAGGGCGTAGGTTCAAAAGGGGGCAGTAAAAAGCCACCTCGAGAACCACCACTTGTTCCTCCTGACAGGATTAAAACTAGGAGTCCTAGATTAAACCCAAACAGTTCTTGAGTGATGCGCACAAATACTTAATAGTGGATGTACCAACCTGTATTTAATGATAATTAAATGCAAGGTGCCGTTCATATGATCGTCTCTTAATTTGAGACATCTAATACTTTAGTTTAACTAGACTGTGTGGTTGGGTTCTCAGTATCAGCTGGTGGATTCTACCCGACAGGTAGATTCATTTTAGAACCATTTTATTCCCGGGGGTTAGGTGAGACGGAGGTATCCTTAGTAAGCCTATCTTTCATTATTAGAATACCTTGGCAGCATAGAATGACAGCATAATGCAAGAGTTGCGTCTGGAGAACCGGAGCATGACAGTGTGAGAGTCGTTCCACTTTATTTGGTCATGTGATATGGGATGCAGCCTATGTAGAGACGCGACCTCAGCTTCCAACTGGTTTGCTACGATGGATCGTGAGGATCCATTAGACGCGAACCTCTCGTTCTCTGGCCAACTTGAAGAGGGTGCTTCACAGTCAGTTGAATGCACCACTGAAGAGCAGGCCGAGCTCTATGCCGCGATGGTGTCCAAGGGGCAGTAACAGTTACTTGGCCTTCTTTGGCCGGATTGCCAGCATCGAACTGAGTTTTGATGTCGGTTGGAACCCCCGAGAACCCTGTTCTCGAGGACAGTGTACCCTCCACGAGTGGGGGTACCATAACCTGTCCCGGACCCGGAAGCTGATCAACCCTTCGAAGCTATGTGGATCTGACGCCACCTTGGTTCTCCGAGCCCAGTGACGCCACATATCCTCGGCCCTGGGTCGAAGGACTGTCATAGACAGGCTTCCTACGCTGGAAGGAGCTTCTTGACGAGACAGGGAGGAACCGACACGACCCTGGTTATCATACCCGGTTGTGCCTCCCTCGGATCGACCAGGAACCGGTCGTGAAGCAATGTCTTAGACACCCCTGAGTAACTGTGATAATTTTTTTTCTACAGTATAGTAGAAATATTATATATCTCTACTATGCTCAATGACTATGTCATCGGGTATAGTATATCATATTATCATATTTATTTTAGACTTATTCGGGGTCTCTGATTAACTCCACGTTTCAGTCTAGAGGGGGGTAGTGTGGTGGTCGTGAGTCATCCTCGGAGAGCTTCGATATATGTCGGGACTCCCAATGGGCAACATCGAGAACACCTCTCTTACCCGAGGGCCCTGGAGTCCAGTGCCACGTCACCTTAGGGTCACGTGGGCCTTGTGTATATAAGGCCGTTTTACGGCCTTCCTCAGGGTCAGTCCAGTCGTGACAGACCATCCTGCAAGATGGTGATCGGCTGCCCGACTACCATGTTTTAGATACTAGCACAGAGCAGGTGTATATTGATTGCCTTTACTAGACACTAATAGACTGAGCTAGTTGACTAGTGTCGAGTTGTTAGTGGTTGAATACACTACTGCCTGTAACTGTCATCGAGAAACACTGGTGCCTAGTGTGTTGTTGACAATAAAGTTTTAACTGGAACCTGATTAGTTGTTCTTCGTTTTCTATCGAAGGATTCAAGTAGAATCGAAGGGGTAGAATACTACAAACCAATAAAGCAGCATATTTTGTCAGAAAATGGATCTATATCAATATTGATCAATGATATTGCAGAATAAGGGTCGTAACACTAGCCCTTATCCTTAACTGTATCCCTAAACCTATTTTTAACCCTGCTATCCCTCTACCTTACCCTTCAACACTTCCCTGTCCCATTTCCCTATTAACTCCTTAGATACTAGCCTTTGGGTGTACATGTCATCGACCTCTAAACAACTCACAACCCCTATCTTTGAGACTCCCATAATACTTAATTATAATTATATAAATAATACATATTACATTGATATTATATATATATATATATATATATATATATATATATATATATATATATATCAGATTTCACTCGTACATATCACATTGATATTACATTGCAGGGGGTGCACCATTCACACTTGGCAACAGGTTGGTCTGCAGGGGGGCCGGCAGGCAAAGGAACCACAAGGGGGTCTGCAGGGGGGGGGCGCACCAAGGGCAGCAGCAAGTTCTCTTTGGGTGGCAGCAGCTATATAAGGAAAAGATAACATTATAAATTTATTGATTTTAAAGAAGGGGGTCATTACAAAAAAGTTTACTTCACCAACTATGGATTACACCTGACAAATTTCCTAAAGTAAAATAACGACAATTTATTATGAGAAGTATCATAACAAGATCTTACCATGGACTTTATCGTTTATGGGCCCTCTTCTGTACCTTGACCTCCTCTGTGAAGCTGAAGTAAGGCCTCTTCTTGTCATGTTTCTGCAATGAAATTAAATAGAATTAAATAAAAAGTGCATGGTGTTTGGTTCTTACATTGGCTATCACAATCTGGAAGGTATATGTCGGTGAGACGCGCTACTCATTTTTATACTTGCAAAGTCTATCATCCTCCCTCCCCCTCCCTGTATTTCTGGTATTAACATAATATGTAATTTATGTAAATGTAATTATGTACTTACAGCTTTCTGGTCCCTTCTCTTTTGGGATTTCTCTGGATCCGCCTTCACTTTTGCCTCCCATTTTTGGTTGGCCTTCTTTCTTGAGGCCTTGGCGGCCTCACAGTTCGGGTCCTTGTATGGCATCTGAAGTAAATAAAGCCATAATGCTGTTATAGTTAGGACAGAAGGCAATAGAACACAATATACAGAGACAATACAGATCATCATCAATAGTTCTCACCCGATGTATACGCAAAAAATTCACCCGACGTATACCCTCAGCCGACATATACCCTCACCCTACTTACACCTGCCCATACCATGTGCATCATTACTTCCGGTGTATATAGACGGAAGCATGTAGTAGGGTCAGTGTCAGCAGGCAGGGTGGCACAGTCTCCTGTGTCAGGTTGCTGGTTCCTTCAGACCCCATGTCCATGACTGGTTCAGACATAGAAAAAAATCATTGAATTCTTTACTGGTATTACAACTTATTGATATGGATATGATACATTTAATGGTATTTATTTTAGTTGGGCATATATTTTTAGTAGAGTATTTCAATGTGGCACAATCTCCTGTGCCACAACAAACAAACCCTGACCCTGATCACTTTCCACATGGCCCATGCTTTTTTCCTGTGGATGAGACCATGTGGACACTGGAAGATATTCAGGCAATATGTCCCATCAAATATTCATGTTTACATTTTTCTTAGGCTTCCCAATGCTTAAATATATCAGTACATGTGATAGATGAATGGTCAATACTGTATTAAGGTGTAAAATTCATTGATCCATACACATGCACCATGCCCATGCACCTTTGTTTATTTACAATTCCAAGCCAGTTTGCAGTGCCATCTGGTGTATTCATATTGAGATCGATTGTTGCGCCATCTAGAGGAAAATAAGCCCGCAGTCCCTGATTACTCTCTATTACTCTTGTCCCTTCAATCACAAGGCGCGTTACTTCCCATGGCCCATACTATAGCATTGACAGCATTCGCATATAGCAATATCGATCGGCGGTCGTGTTTACATGCTGTTTTCAACGATCGAGCGCTTAAATACTACTATTTTGGGTTCTATACACATTCATCTACATATTATCGACTAAATTGAGGCATAGATGGGTCATGTAATGTGAAAATAGAAACATTATTTATCTTTTTCTTACCTTGAATCGACGGCAATCAGCTCGGCATCCGACGGGTGAGACGTACCAGTTGCAACTCTGTCGCATAGTTCCCCTACGAGCCGTCAGACGGCGCATGGGTGGCTAGTTAGCATACTTGATGCCAGGGGGTACGTCGGGTGAGGGTATATGTCGGGTGAGCAAAAGGGTCACTTCTTGCACATTTGACCTGGCCCTCTGTTTCCCACTCCTTCCTCTAGATGTCGCCTTTAGTTCCTTCTTCATCCTCCAGGTGGCTCTTTCCACCCCTTCCATGTCTCATCAAATAATTATGGTTCACCTCTCTGTTTCTTTCTGGCCAAACGGGGGTTCGGGGGCTCTGCCCCCGATCAAGGATATATGCCAGATCTCATCTGAATTTGAATTACATTCAGATGAGATCATCTGAAACTTATGAAAACTTACATGGAAGATTATTATTCAGATGAGATCTCATCTGAAAGAGGGGAGTTATCCGGGGGATGTGGCTGGATGGGTCTCTCAAGGAATGAAATGTTTATGGGGTGGTATGACGTCAGTCCACTTCCGGCCAGGTCAAAAATTTCAGAAGACGACCAGATGCGTCGGGTGAGACGAATCAGTGATTGTGGCATAGCTCTGTCCCTTGGCATAGGATGGGGTTGGTACTTACAGAGTAAAATACTTATATAATAAGCTAATTTATCATATATAACATATTAGTTAAACATATCATGTCAGGTGACATGATAAACTACCCCAACTGTACCACTTGATCTGGATGTAGCACCCAGGCTATGATATTAGAGCTAGACCTCCAATTTCTTTTATGCATATATAGACATGTTAAGGCTTTGCATAGTACATCTATCCCATCCCTGTGCTAAATTTAAAATAGAGCAGGGGAGCCATGTTAGGGTATACGTCGGGTCCCACGCGGAGCTGCCCAACTACGTTTTTGCCCCCAGCATAAAAAATAATTTGCCTACCTACACCTATATGGTCTTAACATTTTCCCTTTGCTATGGGGGAAATACCAGAAACAATAGAAAACCTATTTACCCTTTATTTTTATTTTTTGCAAGTTGCATTACAGATTTTTTTGTTTTTGCTTAAAAAAAAACCCCTCATTTTGGGCAGTTTTAGACCACCAGCTCCCTAAATATGCCGCGTAGATAGGCAAAACCCATATACCGCTTGTAGGTACCGCTCTATCCCATCCCGACTAGAATAAATGATAAAGAGACATATATAACTTTATTTGAAGTTTTTATTAATGGGACAACAAGAACAGGGCAGATCTGGACGATCCATGACAATTGGTCGCATGTATATATAGATCAGATTTCACTCGTACATATTACATTGATATTACATATGTTTGCACTATCCCAGTTCCTGTTCTAGTTTTAGCCCTTATCTGCGGAATGCCTTCTTAGGGCTTGTCCCCCAACACACTCGGTCTGCAACATTATCATCTCTTCAGCACCCTACATCCGCAAATGGGTGATAGGAAAACTAATTTCCTTGGGAATTATGGTGCTGATTTGTGAGTGGGCTGTTGCATGCGAATCATGCCAGACAGATTAGGATGGCAACGGCAGAGAGGATTGGGTGTCCCCTGGCCCCTCCCGGGACCACAATTAAGTTTGTTGACTGTTAATATTTTAAAAACCTGTAGCCATATCTAATTGTACAAGGCACTGATCAGAAGTGAATGGTCGCCAATTGGTATAATGAGACTGGCACAGTGCGTTTGTGTGTGTCTCTTCCATGTAGGCTGCTAATACCCTCCTGCACCGACCATGCCATCATTGATGTCAACTTAGCCACAAAGAATCCATAAATACAGCTCCCTGTCGTTTGTGTAGCCTGGTTTCAATTACTTTACAATAATTGTCTCGTAAAGGATTAGTGAAAGCGTATGACTGCAAATGTTCGTTTGTGTCACTAGGGTGTTATTGGACAAAAAAAAGAACTTGTAACATGTAAATTTTCTGCGAATTCCTGAATTATCAGGGAGATCAAATAGTTGAATCAAAAGCCTAATGCAGATTTGACTAAATTTATATTCATAGGATCGACATTCCTGGGGATTTATTGGTTATTTGACAGCTGATCTTGAGCTGTCCTGACTTCGTGACACGTGAAACATACAACAGCAAAAAAACAATTGAATAATCTTCACACATAGTGTGTTTTAAAAATCTACTTTGCCTCCCCCCCTTTGGTTCTTGGCTCTTGGAGTAATATGTACTTAGCTGTGGCCAGGAGGGCATTTCTCAAGATGGTATGACTAGACACAACCAGTACGACTTTAGACCTTCAATATCAGAGTGGGTGATATTGTGTGTTACCAATATCATTGGTAACACACTATGACTACTCTGTGCGATCAGCACTTAAGGCAGTAATTACATAGAGTTTGATAGGGCAGTCATACCAGTGCAGTTATTAGCAACCACTAGATGCAGGGCTCTCTAATGGCATTTAACTGAGGGATCTCACTACGACTTGAAGAGGATCTAGTCGTACCATCTTGAGAAATGCCTTCCTGGCCCTTTACTGCACCACTGTGCATATTGATTCATGCAGAGACCCTAGGACCATCTATTGTGATACAATTTTGTCATACCAGAGTGTCTTGCCTTCACCATTACACCCAACAGCAGCCCAGTATCCTATGTTGTTTCAGCCTATGCTTGGGTCCCCTCTATTATAGTGGCAAGTATGGGGGGGGGGCTTCACCCCGAATGTAAACACAGACAAGTTAGGATATGAATGTGAGTGATAGAGTAGTGACAGCTGTGTATTTAGTTCTGTTTGGGTCCATATACAAGTGAGGAAGACTTCCCACTATGCTGCCATGCTGATCCTCCCTGTGTGCAGCCATCAGTCAAAGTGGTCAGTACATGAGGTGACTGCTCAGGTAGCAGGTAGGCCTGGCGCAATCCCTTGTCCAGTACACTGTAGCCTTGAGTGAGTGAGTGCGTAATAGATTTTTAAAGCCATTTCGACAGCTAAGGTCATATTCATGGTGAGAAAGACATTACACATGTTCACAGAGGTATGTTGGTGCCCGCCCGTATGTGCACAACACACATCCAAGGGAATAGGAAAGAGGAGAAATAGACCCTTTTAAGTGGGCTAGGGAAGCCCGCTGTAGCCTTGTGCTTTGAAGACCGCAGCAGTATATATTTTTTTACAGAGGTAACGAGTATTTATTTCTAATTGATCTAGGGATCATAGATACCGAGTATACCATATAAAAGTGAAATTACAGGAGAGAGAGAGAGAGAGAGAGAGAGAGAGAGAGAGAGAGAGATATTATTTGTTTTTGGCGTCAGTAGGTATCTAGTAGTGCCTTCTAAATGAAAACAATTTCTTTTACATCCTTTGCAGTAGACCTGAGATTGTGTGCATAATTGTATGGTCCTTTGTTTTGTTCAGTACTCCACCCCTTATATCTTACACCTGTCCCAGTCTATGACTGTTTTATCACCCCTTTTATTTTATGTGAATAACTTCTTCCCGTAGAGATAGCATTACGGAGCCGATCGCCACACCCCCAGTGGCCGATCCAGTACTGCAGCCTCGATCTGGGCGCATGTAAACATTCAAAATGGCGATGGGCGCTCGTGCGGTGAACTACGGTAACGGATTTTGCTAATTTTTCGTTAATTAAACACTCTAAAAACATAAAATAAATATAGAACTAAACTCCCCTGGTGTCCTTGGTGGCCGATCCACCCCTCGTGGTGGATCGGCCACCTCGTACACCACGGTCGTTTAGTTCTATCTATATACCTTACACCTGTCCCAGTCTATGACTGTTTTATCAGTACACCACCCCTTATAACTTACACCTGTACCCAGCCTATGACTGTTTTATCAGATTGCAGGGTGGGGCAGCCATCTTGTTGTGTCTGGTGGGGCAATGCTCTCTGCGGCTTCATTACCACATGCATGCAGAGATTCCATTTCAGTTGACGTCTTTGCAGTTGCTCAAGGTCGAATCCCACGATGCAATCTAACCCTGGAAAGTTCTTGCAATTTGGGAAGACTTGCAGATAGGGGGACTTGCCCTTACTGCAAATTGCAAGGCTTCTAACATGCCATTGCATTTTACAAATCCGACTTGCAATTAAACTGACCCCTCACCCTTGCAATGTAGATCTGTAAGCTGTATTAGATTGCAATGCCATTTTCCTTGATATTGAATTTGCAAGCTGTTGTAGGCAAACACAGTGCAGAATGAGACTGAAATTGAACTCTGTGTGTAATTTATACAGCAATCTTGCATACAAATTGCAGGGTATGGGGCAAGTTTAGATTGCATAGTGGGACTTGGGTTGCAAGTGGAAGTGAACACACATCCCTATTTGTCAATGACTTTATCCACATTTCTGTAAATTGCAAGCGAATTCTGTAAATTGCAGAAAGTTTTCACTTAAGCAAGGGAAAATATCTATTATGAAGATCTTAACTTCAGTGCAAATCTACAAGGGATTCCTTGCCATCAAAGCCCCCCGTAGTCATTATAGGTCTTGCAATATAGGGAGAGAGCCCCAACAGATCACTAAATTGCATAAACTTTTCAGCCAAAATTGCATCGTGGGATTCGACCTTATGTCTCGTGACTAGCCAACATGCAGATGGCCTGAATATATATGGGCATCCTCGAGATTGCACTGGTTAGCAGCAGCCCTAATCAAGTTACTGACCCCCAGCTCTTCTGTCCGCGCAACCGCTGGTCACCATTGTGGATATTGTCATTAGCAGCCGGCTAATTGCTTGTTGCTGGCCAGAATAGGCATTAGGAAGGCTGCATTACAGGGTAACCTGATTGTTGGCTGGAGGTTAGTGTGCCTCTGCTCCATGGGTTGCGCTGACCATATTCAAGAGGCAAAGGAACATCACATCCTTTTACCATAGTGGCCTGATTAAGCACCGGGCCTTTGAATAAACACCGGTTTCGAATAAGTGCTGGGGGTAGGATGATTTTAGAATTAAAATTTACACTATAATCTATGTCTTCAATTAGGGCTTTCTTGTTTAAGCACCATGAATAAAGTGGCACTAGTGCCGAGGCCACTATGCTATCTACATATAAATACCTACTCTACAAACCGAATTAAGGTAACCTATTCATAAGATTTGTCTTGGGGCCACAAGTACCAGTATATTTGATCGCCATGATTTTGACTACTTGTTAGGCATTAAAATTAGTTTGATGTTGATTCAGCATTGCAAAATCCTTTGAGGGATAGATCTTATCGTCTGATACAACCTTTACATTTGACATAAAATAACAAGCATTGACACAAATCGGAAAGAGCAGCCAGCTTTATTAATGTTGGTCTTGTTTATGAGAGGGGGCACTCCAGCTATCATGAGCACATCCAGGCAGACAGGAGGAACAGAGGGGCCAAAACGACAGGCGGAATGAAGTTATTGGAGAGGTCGGTGTGTGGCTAACATTTATAAACTATAAATATAGGAAATTATCTAATGTGCTGATCTTACACAAAAGTTATAGCTTTAGGACTGCAACAATTAAAACCTGGGTTAATACAGTAATGCTAAAGCTCTGTAAGTACTGGGAGAATCCAATTTGAGATCAGATTCACAAATGAATTCAAAATCTGCTTTGCGTCTTAGGCTCTATATCAGGACTTTGACTCCTGCAACAGAACCTCTTAATTTAAGAAGCATGTTCTATGCCTCAAAGCATTTTCATTTACAACCCCTGAGTTAAGTTGCTCTGGGTTTAATACACAATCAGAGAACTAACATAATGTGTATATTGAATATTCACACAAAAGGTGTTTCCATCTTTCTTCCCTCTTCCTTCAATAACTTATCAATATGTCAGGTGCATTTTATTACATGTTATATCAGGTAGCATTGCAAAAGACTTTCTAAGTCAAAGGTCATTGAAAATCACCATTAATTTGACATCCATAGAATATTCTATGGTGTGCACCTAACAGAAAATCCTCATATAAACTGCAATGCCACCTGGTGTGAAAAAAACTACTAACCCTTAGACGAACCTACTAACTGTAGAAAAGTTACTGACTTTTTACTAATTTTCTCTCTCGAATTAGTCAAGCTAACATGCCTAAATAGGTTAGTCAATGTTACTAAGCACCTGGCCATTGTTAGTAAACTGTTAGTACCGTGTTAGTCATGTGCGCTAACTAAGGTAAGCTAGGGATTTTGACTAACTTAAATTAGATTAATTTTTTCAGTGGACCTATCATCTGTTTAGCTTACTTTAATTGTCAGGTGACGAATGCACTACATTTGTGCTGTGTTAGGGCAGTGCTGAGGTAAATGGGGTGGTCCTAGTGGACTATGACTGCAGGCACCTGGTTTATTTTCTGATCAACATACAAACTTACTAATCATTCACTGACAGCAACATTCATAACTAATATGGTGTTTATATATAAACAATTACATAAGCTACATGATACTCTTCAAAAGCTTAGCTTCTACATAAAACAAGTCACATAACGATAAATTCGATTCTTATATCAGAGGATGTATATGCAGTGGTGTTGTTACTGGGGAAGTGTTTCAATCAGTCAGCACTACCCAGAAATCCTCACAGCAATTTGATGGTTGTACACAATAATGAAAAGAAGATAAGGTCTGATTTAGGTAGCAGCTATTTGGCCAGAAGCAGTTTCACTGTAAACAAACACTACGGCATTCCGGTGTATAATAACAGGGGCTTATTTCAATATCCCTGAGGACAACAAAGTGGCCATATTGAACATATGAGACCCATGTTGTCGTCAGGGATATTGAAACAACCCCCAGGTTTGCCCAGTAATTGAAGTATTCCAAGTTTCTCATCTATGTGGAGCAGCTCTCTTGGTATCCCCCATGAAGCGAAGTTTTTGGACATGAACTGTACTTTAGTGTCTTACTTTGTAAATTGATACAACCTGTACAAACAACACATATGTAAGATGGTGATAGACTACCTTCCCCACATACGAGAGTGGCATTTACAGTTTTGCGCCCACAAGTTGCATTTACACAGCATGTTGTCCGTGTGGCCGCAGCACCGTGATAGTTCAGTGGTGCTCCAAGGGTCGCAGCTTTCATTCCATCGTGCACAGGTTGGGTAGTGCCTGCGGATAGTCTCCTCTACGTACTGCCTCCTTGAGAAATAACCATACATTTGTTATTCCACTGTGCCCATATGTAGACAGATAATGCCAGTTAAGAGTTAGGTTGGTTAAAGTTTTTGGCACGTTGTGAGGTGCGTGCTTTTGTAATACCAATGGGTGTACTGATGGTAAAGGTCGAATCCCACATGGCGATTTAGGGTTCAAACATCTCTGCGATTTTGTCCCTTGCGATTTTAGGGTCTTCCTGGGCTCCTAGATCGCAAGGATTTTTCAACTTATACCGAATCCAACACTGAATCAAGACCAATTAACATTTATCCTTGCAAAAGCCCCAAGAGTGCAAGGGACAAAATCGAGATATTTGAGCCCTAAATCACCATGTGGGATTAGACCTTTAATGCTGAGGGTAGGATTAATATCCTTTCATAGTTTCGTGCTCTTATTTTTTGTAGTCGCAACGACCTTGATTTAGACAGGGTAATAATCTAATGGTCTCGTAGGAGAGGCCCGATTGGTATAATAGCATAGACATGTGTGTGTCTGGCAATGGTACTTCCCCATAACATGTGTCGAATAGGCTTATCAATGGTTTAGTTTCAATCAAAATGCCCCGGGAATGGGACACTCTCTTTGTTAACACAAACATGTCTCACGAAAATGTCTCAATTCACAATAGAATGACTCAAACAAGGCCACATTTCTCCCCAGAACAAGAAGCAGTTGCCTAACATAGATAAGGTATTTGGAGCACAATAAACGTTGTCCAACACGTCCAGCCACACACACGTGCAACAAAAATATCGATTGGCCGCCTGCTCCAACTGTTGAAGCTCAACTTGCATGTTCCCTTCAGAAAGAGTGTACAGACAGTAAAGTATATCCATAGCTTGAAATGGGCTAGCAAGAGGCAACACAAAGAAGTGTCATATCAAGACAGAGGTTGAGGTATAGTGGACATGGTGTGCTGGAGAAGCAAAGTGCAAACATAGATGACATGCTGCATATATAGAGACACATGGCCTAGACAGTAAATAGCAGTACTCATGTACCTAGCAGTTCTCAGACAAGCGCTAAATACTCGTGCTTAGGAGGCAATGTAGTCATGCTCATACAAACTTTGTCCTGTTAAACTCACATTAACTCCAACTAGCCATGCTTATAAAATACGTTATTCAAATCTGGTTTTGTGCCGGCTACATCTATCTTAGCGCCCTCCTGAGGTGATTATTAAGTACAGAGGACAACAACAAAAACAGTCTCTTTCTAATTGGTTTGTGGTTGGTTCTTTGTGGCCTTCATGATATGGAGAACGTTGGCGTTGGGCCTCCTAGATGGTGCCCAGGGGTTTAGCCCTTGAACAGCTTAGATTTACATCTACAATTGGTATTCCATAGGTTGCATTTGCACGTGTATCCGTTGCAGCAGGTTAGGCCTGGTTTGCCGGTCTCGGGCATGCACCAGTCGTCCCACTTCCCACACAGGGCCTCCAGCCAGTTCGTCCTACGGAGACAAAAACAGTCAGTGCACACACCTTCCAACCAGAAGTCTTCTTCTCAACTTTCTAGATTCAGCAATAACAAGATCAGAACCTTCTAATAGCGGAGCTTATGGTGTAGAATTTACTTGTGATAGCTCAACTGGCTTTCAACATCAAGAACCTGATCTTTGGATCACTGACCCTAAGGAAACTGGCCTTCCACAAGATAATGCTACATAACAGTTGTGAAACTTCAATATGTGATAAATGAGCATAGAACTTGGAAAGTTGTCAGTCGGCCGTCAGACCTTGATTCAGCCGTCAGTTTTTTTTTCATTGGCTGCTACAGGCTACACGTAAGGACTGTTCACAGCAAAGTTGCCCTATAGATTTATAATAATTTTATTTGAGATACTACAGAAAGATGTTCACACTTCAAGTCTAACAATTGTCACCAGCAAACAACCTGGATCAAGGAGCTTAGACACAGTAGGAGGGGTCACTGAGAGTATAGTCTATGGGTAGACTGTGACAGGCCACCCCCCTCTACCCCCCCCCCCCTTGAAACTAAGCTACCTTGTGGCTTCAGTGTATATTTCTATAGAGGATTTGGTGGTTTATAGAGCTGTGGTATTCCTTTATCAGGGTGATACCAAAGGGGAAGAAGGAACTACCCAGACCAAAAAATCCTGCTGAATCCAGAATGCGTGATCATGATTCTCAGAAATTGACCAAAAGTACCCAAAAATGAAGTTTGATGATGAAAATATTTTAAAATGTACAAAAGTAATATTGAAATGATTAGAAGTCTTTTTAGATAGATAAATGTAATCCAGAGTTTGCACCTCGGTGTACATGTCCAAATGTCTACCTATCTCCCAATCTGACAAATACTCTAAATGTGCATTGCTCTGCCTATCCCACATACTGCCTATCCCTTAGTCTACCTATCACTCATACTACCTATCTCTTAAATCCAAAGCATCCTGAGCAATGTAAGACTATCTCCCAAAAGGCCTAAATACTGAAGCTTACTCCTTACCTTACCTATTCTCCTCTGTAATCACTTTCCCATAGTGTACCTATCTGCAATCTGCCTATCATTCATTTTACCTATCCCTCATTGTGACTATCCCTCAGACCCTCATGTTTAAACTGCATTGTTTATCTGTCTATTTAAGCCTCAATGGTTAACAGTACATTGCTTATAATGTCTACTATTTTGATCTTACCTAACCTTCATAATTTCTATCATAAAGTCTACCTATCTCTCATTGAGCCTATCCCCCAACTGTGCACATCCCTCATATTTGACTTGCATATCGGTCCCTAGCACCAATGCTTTCTTTCTTTTACATTTGCTCATCTTACTAGGTACTGTCTGTACCTATCCCTCAAACTGCTTATTGCACATACTACATATCCCCCTTGCCACCCATCCTTTTGAATACCAGGACCTATCCCTCATGCTCTCCATATGACTTTCTTACCTATCTCAGCTCAGCTCAATCTAGCCAGCTCTCTCTCTATATAGAGCTAAAACTGTGTTCAATTCCTTCCACCTATCTCCAGATCTAGCCTTGTGATATATACCTATCCCCCATTGTGCCTATCCTCCATTCTACATATCACTAATGTTTGCTATGCATATCCCTCTGCATATCCCTGAAATACAATGGGGGTGTATGTTTCATTAAACTAAAAGTAAGTAAGAAAGAGCAAAATGTGAGTGGTATAAAGAGAGTTGTTTAGGCAGACCAGGGGATATGTACACTATGAAGAACAGAGAGACTGGGGGATAGGTAAACTGAATGATATGCAGCATGAATGGTAGGTAGATGTATGACAGCTATATAGAGAACATGAGGGATAGGTATTCAAATGGATGGGTAGAAAGAGGGATAGGTAGTATGGACAATAAGCAGTTTAAGGGATAGGCACAGACAGTACCTTGTAAAATGAGCAAACATAAAAGAAAGAAAGCATGGTGCTAGGGACCAATATGCAAGTCAAATATGAGGGATGTGCACAGTTGGGGGATAGGTTCAATGAGGGATAGGTAGATTTTATGATAGGAATTATGAAGGATAGGTAAGATCAAAATAGTAGACATTATATGCAATGTACTGTTAACCATTGAGGCTTAGATGAACAATGCATTTTTAACATAGGGTCTGAGGGATAGTCACCATGAGGGATAGGTAAAATGAATGATAGGCAGATTGAGGATAGGTAGACTAATGGTAAGAAGGAACAGATAAGCTAAGGTAAGGTTAGAGGTAAGCATGAGAATCCAAGCATTTTAAGAGATAATTAGAGTTAACTCTTGATGTTTTAGATTGAAGAGATAGGCAGGATGAGTGATAGGTACACTAATTGATATGGTGTATGTGGGATAGGCAGAGCAATGCATAGACACAGTATTTGTCAGATTGAGAGATGGGCATCATTTGTGTATGTAGGTTGAGGTATTAACATTGATTGAGATGTATCTTTAAAGATTTCCAATTATTTATCAATATCACTTTAGTACATTTTTAAAATATTTCCTCCATCAAACCTGAATTTTAGGTACTTTTAGTCAATGTCTGAGAATAAAGACTATCATTTTTGGATTTAGCAGGATTTTTTGGATTGGGTGGTCCCTTCGCTTCATTTGATATCCCTTCCATAAAGATACATGATAGCTCCATAAACCCCCTTATCCTACATAGGGCCTAATAGTTAAGACATAAAGTAGCCTAGTTTCATGAGGGGTAGAGGGGGGTTGGCCTTCACTATAAGACTGTATGGAGTAACCTATCCTATACTGTACCATCCTTGCCTGGATCGTGAAAGTAATATCTCGATATAAAATATATTTTCTCAGGAATTAAGGACAAGGTTATATTTGATAAACGTCTGTTTACATAAACTCAGAGCTGTATTTGCAAAATATCTTCTAGCATTGACAAGTTTCACTGCATTTGAAACAACTGACTAAAAGAACAGTAAAGGGAATTATAAACTGAGTCATCAACGATATCAAACAAAGGAGGGGTCCATTGCATGTATAGAGGAACTTATAGGTCGAATCCCACGACGCGGTTTTGGCTGAAAAGTTTCTGCAATTTAGCCATCTGTTGCAATTTTGGGCTCTCTCCTTATATTGCAAGACCTATAATGGCTACGGGGGGCTTTAATGGCAAGGAATCCCTTGTAGATTTGCACTGAAGTTAAGATCTTTATATTTAGATATTTTCCCTTGCTTAAGTGAAAAGTTTCTGCAATTTACAGAATTCGCTTGCAATTTACAGAAATGTGGATAAAGTCATTGACAAATAGGGATGTGTGTTCACTTCAACTTACAACCCAAGTCCCCCTATGTGATCTAAACTTGCCCCATACCCTGCAATTCATATGAAAAATAATTAATCATACACCGAGTTCAATTTCGGTCTCATTCTGCACAGGTCGAATCCCACATGGCGATTTAGGGCTCAAATATCTCTGCGATTTTGTCCCTTGCACTCTTAGGGCTTTACTGAGCCCCTATATCGCAAGGATAACTGCTTAAAGGCCAAATCCCACAGCATGAAAACGACCAGGAAATCCTTGTGATTTGAGAAGATAGGGTTCCTTAGCCAATATTGGGGTGGTAATATCGCCTTAGGAAGGGCCATAACGGGCAAGGAGGCTTGCCAAAGTGTTGTTATTTGAAGAGTGGACCACATCAAAAGATTTTGATATTTTCCTCACAAGAGGCCGAAAATCTCTGTGATATACTGAAATTCCCTTTGATTAAGAGTAAGACAAGAGTTTCTTGTAATTCAAAGAGGTATGTATTTGATAAATCAGGATCCAAGTTCCACATACTGTAGTTATATGAAGGTTCTGCCTGTGATGTATGCATGCAAAGCTACTACATCAGTATTGTAAACTAAAGAATTAAGTCAGACACAACTGTGATTATGATATCAAACACTCTATTTTTGTGATTTAAGCTTACAGCTAGTCTGTGCAGTAATGGAAATCACAAAGAATTCCTTCTCAATACAGGCTTATACACATGTAGTGGGATTTGGGTAAGGCAGAGCTTGGGGGAGAACCCTTGTGATTTTGATTATTGGCAAGAGGCCAAGTCTGCCGATATCCAGATTCACAGACATTTCAGATGCATTTTTTCACGTGGTGGAATTTGACCTTAACTGGTCTTGATTCACTGTTGGATTCGGTACAAGTTGAACAATCCTTGAGATCTAGGAGCCCAGGAGGACCCCAAAATCGCAAGGGACAAAATCACAGAGATATTTGAGCCCTAAATCGCCATGTCGGATTCGACCTTTAATTACAACAGCTTGCAAATTCAATATCAAGGAGTATGGCATTGCAATTTAACGCAGCTTACAGATTACATTGCAAGGGTGAGGGGTCTGTTTAATTGCAACAGTCGGATTTGTAAAATGCAATGGCATGTTACGAGCCTTGCAATTTGCAGTAAAGGCAGGTCCCCCTTTCTGCAAGAGTTCCCAAATTGCAAGAACTTTCCAGGGTTAGATTGCATTGTGGGATTTGACCTTATATAAACTGCAACAGAACCTCTTAATCTAAGAAACATGTTCTATGCCTCTTAAACAAGAGGAAGGGAAGACAGAACTATTTTTTCATGCTTTTCTAGATGCCAAAGGTGAAGTACAGATATAAATGAAGGCATAAGCAAGCAATTCATAACATCTAACAGTGATAAGGAATATGCAGAGGAAACCAAAGTTTATAACCATGGGATCTTCAGGTCGAATCCTACGATGCAATTTTGGCTGAAAAGTTTCTGCAATTTAGTCATCTGTTGCAATTTGGGGATCTCTCCTTATATTGCAAGACCTATAACGGCTACGGGGGGCTTTAATGGCAAGAAATCCCTTGTAGATTTGCAGTGAAGTTCAGATCTTTATATTTAGATATTTTCCCTTGCTTAAGTGAAAAGTTTCTGCAATTTACAGAATTCGCTTGCAATTTACAGAAATGTGGATAAAGTCATTGACAAATAGGGATGTGTGTTCACTTCAACTTGCAACCCAAGTCCCACTATGCAATCTAAACTTGCCCCGAAAGGTCGAATCCCACATGGCGAAAAATGCCTGAAATATCTCTGCGATTTTGAATCTGTTGCGATTTTAAAGTCTACCCCAAACTTGCAAGGGATGTGACTGCAATAGGGTACATAAGGCCAAATCCCACAACGTGAAAATGACCATAGAATCGTTGTGATTTATGCATGCAGTGTTCCTTAGCCGATATTTGAGGGTAATATTGCCTAAGGAGGGCCTATAATGGCTGAGGAGCCTTGCCAAAGTCTTGATTTTCATAGAGTAGAACATATCAAATATTTTTGATATTTTCTTCAGAAAAGGTCAGAAATCTCTGTGTATTTGTCTGAGGTCATGATTTACCAGCAAAGAGATGTATTTCACAATGCTTTACTGCCCAATAACAGCAATTGAATCAAAATCACAGAGATCCAGCGGTCAAAAACAGCAATAGAATCAAAATCACAGAGATGTACTGCCCAATATTGGCTAGCAGTGGGACTTAGAGTAGGGAGTAGTGGGGTGAGAATCATTGGGATTTAGGAAATTGACAAGAGTCCAAGACTGCCTATGTCCAGAATCACAAACATGTCAGACCCATTTTTCACATAGTGGGATTTGCCCTATAGAACACAAGGATACTGTTGTGCTTTATTGTGAAGCATTTGTGATTTATTGTGCTGGTGAATGGGTATTATCTGTGTCTGACATGTTTGATATCCCAAAATCGCAAGGATATAAAACCTAAGCACAGTATGCAGTGGTACTTTGATATTGCACAATGCTCCTAGCACTGCTTGCGCTTTAGGACAACAGGAAGGCCCTAAAACCCAACTAACAAAATCGCAGAGATATTTGAGGCATTTTTCGCCATGTGGGATTCGACCTATACCCTGCACTTCATATGCAAAATGTCTGTGTAAATAACACATAGAGTTCAATTTCGGTCTCATTCTGCACTGTGCTTACCTACAACAGCTTGCAAATTCAATATCAAGGAGAATAGCATTGCAATTTAATGCAGCTTACAGATCAACATTGCAAGGGTGAGGGGTCAGTTTAATTGCAACAGTTGGATTTGTAAAATGCAATGGCATGTCAGAAGCCTTGCAATTTGCAGTGAAGGCAAGTCCCTCTATCTGCAAGAGTTCCCAAATTGCAAGAACTTTCCAGGGTTCGATTGCATCGTGGGATTCGACCTTTCATGAGGGGATCTCACTTGTTTGAAAACAGAATATTTGAATGAAAATAGGCTACTATTACTAACTGACATACTAGATCAAGAATGGGTTAAGGATCATGACTAAAGCTAGAACTTACCTTTTTACATCACGGAGGTAGTCTAGTAGTTGCCTGTCATCCTTATACCGTGCGTCCTCTCGATAACCTGAAAAGAAAACAACAAATCTTTAAGAGACATTCGGGTGATAAGACCATCAATTACTATGGTCATAAACATACACAAATAGATTAACGTATGGTTTGAATTTTTTTCCCCAATAGCTATAAAAACATCCCACTACAATCTTATATTTTGATAAGGTCGAATCCCACATGGCGAAAAATGGCTGAAATATCTCTGCGATTTTGTCCTTTGCATTCTAGCTGTGTTCCTGAGCCCCTAGATCGCAAGGATAGTTGCATATTTACTGTGGGATTCGGTCAAAGTTGAACAATCCTTGCAATCTAGGGGCTCAGGAACATCCCTAGAACGCAAAGGACAGAATTGCAGAGATATTTCAGCCATTTTTCGCCATGTGGGATTCGACCTATAATGTCCAACATGAGGGGCAGAACAGTCAAGGTCGAATCCCACATGGCGAAAAATGGCTGAAATATCTCTGTGATTTTGAATATGTTGTGATTTTGGGGTCTACCCAAAATTTGCAAGGGATATCACTGCAAAAGGGTATATAGAACACAAGGATACTGTTGTGCTTTATTGTACAGCATTTGAGATACATTGTCCAGGTTAATGGGTATATCTGTGTCTGAGATGTTTCCTATCCTAAAATCGCAAGGATATAAAACCTTAGCACAGTCTGCAGTGGGACTTTGATATTGCACAATTCATCTAGCACCGGTTGCGATTTAGGACACAGGGAAGGCCATAAACCCCAGCTGACAAAATCACAGAGATATTTGAGGCATTTTTCGCCATGTGGGATTCGACCTTAAGGGCCAAATCCTACAACGTGATAAACATCCTAATATCCTTGTGATTTACCAATGCAGTGATCCCTAGCCGATATTAGATGGGCAATATTGTCTAAGAAAGGCTATAATGGCTAAGAAGACGTGCCAAAGTGTTGTTATTTGGGGAACATAATACCTCAAAGGTTTTTGATATTTTCTTCAGAAAGGGCCAGAAGTTTCTGTGATGGACTGAAAATCCCTGTGATTTAGAGGAAAACAACAGTTTCTGGAAAATCACAAGAGGTGTGTCTTTAATAAATCAGCACCCAAGTTACACATACTATAGTTATAAAAGGGTTCTGCTTGTGATTTATGCATGTAAAACCACAACTTTTGTATTAGGCCAACTCCCACTACACGAAAAATGGGTCTAAAAAGCCTGTGATTCTGGATATCGGCAGCCTTGGAGTCTTGTCAAAAACAAAATTCACAAGGGTTCCCATACCACCCCTACCTTTCTCAAACCCCACTATTAGCCACTATTGGAAAGGAAATGTCTGTGATATTCATCACTGTACTGATTAGTTGCTACTTTGATTCACAAGTACAACATTCTTATGGCTAAAGTGTGTGGAACTTGGGTCCTGATTTATGAAAGATATACAGACCTCTTGTGATTTACTAAAGATCTATTCTTGTTTTCCTCTAGATCACAGGGAATTTCCCTATATCACAGAGATTTTTGGCCTCTTGTAAGAAAAATATCAAAAACTTTTGATGTATTCCACTCCTGAAATAACAATACTTTGGCAAGGGTTCTTAGCTGTTATTGTACTTCCTTGGACGATAATACCACCCCAAATATCGGCTAAATAACAACATATTCTACATCACAAGGATTTTCTAGCTATTTTCACGTTGTGGGATTTGGCCTATTGGAAACAATTAAAAGCTAGAGGATTCAGTCAGTGGCAAGTGGGATATTAATATCAAACACTCTATAGGTCGAATTCCACATGGCGAAAATTGGCTGAATAACCTCTGCGAATTTGAATCTGTTGCGATTTTGGTACCTACCCCAAATTCGCAAGGATACAACTTCAGTAGGGTGTATAGAACACAAGGACACTGTTGCGATTTTTGATGTACTCATTGTGGTAGTTTGCCTTTATTCATGTTTAAATCTCTGTGTATTATATATTCTCTGGCCTAAAATCATAAAAGATTGCTTGTGTTTTATACACCCTACTGTATATATATCCTTGCGAATTTGGGATAGCTCCCAGAATCACAACAGATAATCGCAGAGATATTTGAGCCATTTTTCGCCATGTGGGATTCGACCTTATCTCTGCATGTGATTCAAACTAGCAACTAATCAGTACAGAAATGAAATTCACAGATATTTCCCTTTCAATATCAGCTAAAAGTGGGATTTGGTAAAAGTAGATGTTGGGTGGTTGTGATTTTGGATATTGGCAAGAGTGAAAGTTGTGATTTTGGATATTGGCAAGAGTGAAAGTCTGCCGATATCCAAAATCACAAACATTTTAGACCCGTTTTTCATGTAGAGGAATTTGACCTTAGGTTATGGAAAAGGTTCGGGTAACTTGATACAATTATCATAAACTGGTAATGTTGTTCTTTATCATAATAAATAAAGAGAGGCCTTGTGTTTCAAAAGTGTTGCAAGGATTTGCAAAAATGCGAATCATTGTCACGTCCATATGCATTATTGAACCATTTATATTTGGTTCCATGAACAAGAGGTTATTGTAAAAGATACATATATACCATAAGTCTACTGCACATTTCGGAGACAGACTCACTCAAGTCATGTTTAATAGTGGTTGTAAGAGTGTAAGAGTCCTGTAGTGCCTGCGGGAAGAGGTAGGTGGCATGATGAAGCTGTTGGTTGTATATATATATATATATATATATATATATATATATATATATATATATATATATATATATATATCGTCCCTTAGTTTATGAGATTTTGAAGTACAAAGTTAAAAATTGGCCAAATTTGGGCACTTTTCTTTTTGTATTTAGACCACCTTAGTGATTCATAAATCTGATGATTCTTTAAAACCTTGACGAAAATAAGAGAAAATGGAGCAGGTGACAAAGCAAGTTAATGGTCGATTTGAACGTTCTGATTGATTTTTAAGAATCTTTGAACCCAAGTCATTAGATTATATTTAGTTAACACAGTGCCCTCTTTCGAATACAAGTCATTTCAGACCCAAAGTCATTTTAGACCTGGCCATTTCAGACCCATAGTCATTTCAGACCCAAGTCATTTCAGACTTATGGTCATTTCAGACCCAGGTCATTTCAGACCCATAGACTCAATTAGAGCCTGCATAATGAACAAATAGAGTCAGCATGAAACACTTGTCAGGGGCGGATCCAGAAGGGGTGGTCCAGGAGTGGCCTCACCGCAAATTTCTTTGGAGCCAATCCAGTGACCAGCCAATGACTGTACATCACACCACACACAGCAATGGGTGGCTACTGGCCGCCCATCAGCTCGGCTGCCCATCTGCAGTGATAGTGGAATTATATGATTTGGGATGAATAGTGAACCAAATAATCAAACTCCAAGATCTAATAGAACTAGAAACAATTGAAGGGCTAAGGATACAGCCCCTACGCCATATAACTAGAAGTCTAACAATAGTATCTGTGCTCCCTCTACCCCTGGTGTAAACTTGGAATGTGGGAGAGGGGCTGCAGGAACCACTGGAGTAGGCTAGTGGGGAGGGGTTGTGATGTAAGACATGTCATATGGGTCCAAAATGACTTGGGTCTGAAATGGACATGGGTCCGAAATTACTTGGGTCCGAAATGACCATGGGTCTGAAATGACCAGGTCTGAAATGACTTTGGGTCTGAAATGACCTGTTACCCCCTCGTTCTAAGGTAGTGTAGTGGTTGTTGAAACCCCAACTGGTCACCAAGTAATAGTAATTCAATAGTTAATCATTGATCAACATTAAGAAGTAATCGATCAACCAGTTGTTAATGCTATTCAGGGTTCTTTGTCCAATAGGAATGATATTTAAACCCAATGAATAGTCCATGGCATGTAGAAATTTGGAGAATCTTGGTTATTTTAGAGTTACCGGTAGTCGTGTTCCTCACTTTGATTTGATACTGAATATTACCATCTTTGGCCGTTCAATTCAATTTCAATTCATCTGACGGAAAACTATTTTCTGTTTTGACATAATGTGTGGGCCATAAGAATCGATATAAAGGTAATGTGGATACGAATTTCATTTTCGAAATATTATCGTTATCTGGATTGTATGGTAAATATGGATGACATCCCTACATGCTCAGTAGAAACCTTGTTCTTTAGGTAAACCATACTGAAGGCAGCGGGCTTCCCGAGCCCACTTAAAAGGGTCTATTTCTCCTCTTTCGAAATGTAGTTAAATATCTATTACTCACTCACTCACTGAAGGCAGCTGCGGCTAACTAGATGCGGCTGTGACCAACGTCCCCCACGTCACTAAGCAGTAATTAGGTTTTGTAATCTCCACATAAAGGCACCACCATGCACAAGGGGCCTTCTCTGTAAATATGAAAGCTAATCCCCCCTGGAGAGGGCCCCATATTCAGGTGTTACAATACTAACTAGTCTGATTCCTCAAATGGGAGGGATGGTCCCATGGTAGCGAAAAGGCAGGCAGGAGACAGGCAGGCTGATGACTGATACAGACCAAGAGCCAAACACATTTATTTTTGTTTTTGTGACCAAATGGTTCATTCTTATGTAGAAATTTCCGCTGACTTCAGAAATGCAAGTCTTACAAACATCTGGCAGTGCGTTATCCAGTAAAATTAAAATACCAAGATGACTACCATAAACGATTCATTTCTTGCATTCCTAGAATGAAAAGAGGAACAGCAGGTTGGTCCATTGCTTCGGAGGGGGGGGAGGGTGCTTACTCTACGGGTTTCAAGCTGATCCCCGAGCTGATCCTGCCATGCTACCTATAAGAACGAATGCCAGTCTTGATGAGTGTGGAGTCGAACATTGACGTTTATGTAGGTTCAATGGAGCTGTGTCCACTATGTGACGGAAAGCAAGCAGTGCTTGTACACAGCCTATGGCACTTGGTCATCAGGAGGTTGGTGTGCGTTGAGGCAAACATTGTGTGCTCAGCATCCATAATGATAAGCAGTGCTGAATTATTCACCTGAGTATATTTGTCCTTTTCACCACACCCTCACCTGTCTTTTGTACTCCTATGGCTTCAGGCTTGCAGTTTTACACAGTGACGGATGGTTACTTGTAATATGGTTCAAAGTGGCAAATATTAGAAACCGAACAGTTCTAGGGTAATCTTCCAGTGCTTATCGGTCCTAGTAGGCTTGAGTAAAAAAAAAAGACTGATTTAAAGTGAGAATGCCTACCAATCTAATGACTAATTTTGTAAACTGTTTTGTATTGGTTGGTGGACATGTTTGGCCGGTTAGATAAGTTTTGTTTATGTAACTTTATGTATTTGCTGGTCCGCGCAAAGTTGGGAATTTGCATGAAAATGGCCAAAAATACCCCCTTTTTTAGTTTTGAGTATCTAAGGGTATATCTAAGATTGTGAGTAAATTTCACCAACTTTGACCTTTCGCGCTATATTACCAAAGATATACACTGTTAAGGTTTTGTTTCCCATTTTTAAGTACTCTTTGATATACTGTTGTATTATTGGACCAGGTTTATGTGTTTATCTGACCACTGCTTACAGTATTCTTGATGTATCTGCTTTTGGTATTCACGCCCACGGCATTTTGTAAGGTTTTATGGTGCAGTCTATAAATTTGACTCCTTTTTCCAGAGTTGGTGACTTGAATCTATATTTTTCTATAATTATAGCCAAGATATGGGGCTTTTCGAGGAAACCTGCGTCGCTAAGCTTTCATGTGAAATAGCCTTGCAATCATGCAACTGGGCGCAAGAGATCGTATGGATGGCCTGCCCACGCAGGATGTACTAAAACAAATACTCCACCAATCTTCAGATAGCTATACACAGTTGGCATATCTACTCATTCCCATGTGAAGTAAAAATATCTTTTCTTAACATAATATGAAAGTATCTGCTACTCAAGAAGCTACTCAATAAAACCCTGTCTAGTAGCGTATCAAACAGGTGATCCTTAGATTTGATCTTGCAACCTTGGCATTGTAAGACCAACTCCAAACCATTCCATCACCAACGATGTTGGAGAAAGCATGCCCAGGCTAAAAAAGATTTTCTATACATGATCAAAAAAACGGGGGAAAAAAGATTTAGAAAAAATAGAGAGAAAAATCCAACCTGATATAAACTTTGGGTATTTCCTACCCCCAGTAGAGCTGTAGTACAAAGAGCACAGGCCCTGTGTTAAGTTGTATGTATGTATGTATGTATATATATATATATATATATATATATATATATATATATATATATATATATATATATATATATATATATATATAGTTATACCATGGTTATTGAGTTGTTGAATGATTTTACAGTGCTGAGAGTGGATAATGAAGTTCGAATAGTATGCGCTAAATGAACCCATGTTGACACTTGGATTGAGATGACATGACAGCAAGTTGACAGCAAAGTATTTAAGTCAATATTAAAAAAAAACCCAGAGCATTAGAAGCTTAATGGCTACACTTGATGAATCTTGACATTAAAATCTATCACCCACCTCTTCATTTTGAATGAATTGACATGTGTATTTTACATGATTAATGATAGAAAAATCGAATCGATGGATATTTTCACTGTATTGTTGACTGCATCGCTAATGTTGACTGCATCGCTAATGGCAAAGACTTGTGATAGAGGGTATGGCCGAGGTTCAAACTTGGAACCTTGGGATTACTAGACTAACTCCACCTTGACCTTGACCACTACTGAATTTGGAGTTTCGGGGAATTGAACTCTGGTCTCCATTTCTGCAGACGGGTGCGTTCACTACTACACTATAACCCCATGCCTAATACTTCCACCTTCCACTTACATCTGGATCAATGTGCTACATAAAGGGGAACCGTGATTACAACTGAGTACAGGAAATACATTCCCCTCACACATTTATTAAAAATGAATGAATTCAGTACTTTTCAACTCCTTATCTTCAGAGGGGGTGTATAAGTGTTAAACATTTGAAATAGAAAACAACAACCTTTTCCTAGGGTAATAAGCAACTTTTGAGTTGGTTGCAAGAAAATTTCTGTCCCTTAACCCCCCCCCCCCATACCACTCCCATACCACTCCCACTCTTATAAACTGCTATTACTACTGACGGAGGCTGCCAATCCCCCCGGCCTGATAGCCTAGATTGCATTTCTTATACATTTATGGATGGATCAGCCAAAAAATATTTACTTGCACTGTTGCCATTGGCTTAGAGAGCAACTGGAAGCAACTAGACACACGTACTATGTGCAACACCAGGCACTCTCACTTCACCCCACACAGACTGCTATATTTAGTAGGCCTTTGTATTGACTGCAAGTTAACTGCCTGCGGAAGTTGTTGTGCTGGTTGCGCTGGTGGATGATGAGGGTGTTGCTGTCCTACCCACCTCAAATAAGCTGTATATGAAATATCCACAGGTGGCTGAGAGATTGAACCTGGGGGTGCACTGACACTACCTTGGTTGGTGTTGGTAGGCCTTGCTACCTCCCCCTGGCCCATAACAGAGTTCGTATTACCACCATGAATATTAACAACACTTGAGGGTGCACTGACACTACTTTGAGATGAGTGAGTAGGCCCTGCTACCTCCCCCAAATGCTGCAAATGGACCGATTGATGTGGCTGGTGGCCCGGGTGATAGTTCTTGGTCCCGGTCTGGTTACCGTGAGTGAATGACTGGTTAAAATGGGCCTTTCCCACCCCCGGCAGTGAAACAACAGTAGAACTGGATTGAAACATACCATATCTTGAAAAAGTTAGGGGCTGTTTGGCCCCCGGAGGGCCCAAAGACATCATAATTTGCAGAAATATCCCTTACGGAGGCCGCCCTCGCCACCTCCGGAAGGCCTGTGCCGCCATCTTGGTTGTTGTCCCTGTGTAGTGCATTCAGTTCCTTTCTCTGAACTCCAGTCACATACTGTAAAGATGGCAGATCGATGTCAACATTCTCCGATCTATTCAACAAGTTAGCATTTGGATATGGTCCTTTATGACTTTCATACTCCAGTAATTGGGATTTGCCCGCATGTTCACTAGAGAGGAGAGAAAATTTACGAGGTTGCTTGCTGGGATCACCGGAATCGAACGCAGCCATGAGTCCACTCCATGCCCGTTCTCTGCTATCAATGTCCAACAATGTCTGCTTATTATTAGCTCTGATTGATGCAAGTTCAAGTTCCAATTCCTTACACTTTGATATTTGTTGGATTTTCCTCTCCCTGGTTCTTTCCGTTTTCAAATCGTTTTCTAATTTGTCCATTTCCGCTTGGAAATCCGCATCCCAATCCATAATATCTATACCTTGGTCTTGGTTTTGTTGACCGTCGTCCTTCCTGGGTGCTTCGGCATCCTGCGTGGCCTCCTGGCCGCCATGGCTGGCGGATTCCCCAGTCACCGGTGCTGAGTGGCCGATCATCTCCTCTCCCGGTTTCCAGCGTGGATTCAGACAGGTGCAGCCCGGGCATGACCTTTTGTTGCCATGGTACTCGTCACCACATGCATCACAGACAGGCATTATTGAAAAAAATGAACAGAAAAAGAAAAAAAAAAAAACAGTCTGTTCTGCCTGCCTGCCTGCTCAGGTATGTACACCTAAAACCGAGTTCAGGTGTGTCAGTCAGGTGGTGGAAAGTGGTGCCCTCTGACAATCAATACAGGAGTCAATCCATATAACTCATGATCATTGACTCCACCCATATACAGGTCTGTGGTTTAGTAAAGATTATACATGGGAAAAAATAATGAGTCAGCGTTCTCCTAGACCCAGTGTGGCACAGCATTGGCTTCATCATCTGAAGGTCGGAGACTAACATTACCAGATTCCTACCACCATAAAAAGATAAACTTTTGCACCAACCGACAAGTTAGGCGGCGCTATTTATTGAAACAACAGTAGAAGCATCTTTACAAATGGCGGCCGTAACTGTGGGATATACTCAAGTGGAGGTTGGGTACAAGGCTCCCCTTGGTCGAAGATATACACAAAAATCCATATGAGGGATTATTGGACACATAAAATTATTTTATATAATCAAAATTGAAACAACATGATGCATCTGCTGGGTGCATAACCCATCTTCACCATCTCACACTTTCGGTGACAATGCCATCATCATTAGAGAGGATTAAAGTGGACATTAGAATAGATAATCGTTTCAATTTATAAACCCAACCAAACCCACCACATGGTCCAAAACTGTATCATAATTAGATGGCTTACATGATTGCACCAATCATTTTTAGGACCATTACACTAACATAATGTGTTAAATTCTATTTCTAGTTTATAAGTGTAAAGTCAGTGCTCACCTGATACTGCTGTGTTTCCTGATCGTGTGTTCAGCAGTTCTGAAGTAATAATAGCCATAATATCAGTAACAAAACACTCAAACATTTTTTGGGGCTCAAACATCATTATTACCTACCAAGAAACCTGAAAAGGACAGTTTATTCAGGGTATTAGGTTTTATCAAGGATATTGAATATTATATGATACCTTAGAGAAATGTGTCAAAGAACCAGATAATAGCCAAATGGCCGAAAAATAAGTAGCACCAAACCCCTTAATTATAGAGCCTGGACAGATCTCCTAACATATATATGGCTCCAAACTGACCTTTCGCAGTTTTTGCAGTCAGAAACATTCATATAAATTAATGTTTACGGTCGGTTTCAGCAATCTAAATGCTATCCATGACCAATCACGTGTCCCCACTGGCAATAATTGACACATGCATGGCACGGCAACAAGAAACCATATCAGCTGTGGCAGCGACTGATCGTTTTATTCGTTCAAGTCATCGCATGCACTGATATTCACTGATATTCAAAGCCATGGAGGCCAAATGTGTGAAAAGTGAGTATCCAGTGTTGAATGATCTTATGCATATTCAGCTTGAATATTTCAACTCTCTCCAAACTTGCCATGCTGACAAGTGACTCTTAACCCTGCTGCTCTGAGCACTATGAATGTAAACGTGTGGTCTCACGATGAGAGACTACTGTGGTCTTAGTTTATTTCGCGCTGTACATATTTTCACGTTTTTTTTCGCGGAAATCAAAAGTCCGCGAATTCATGTCCTCAGTCAAAATTTATCCATGTGTTAGCGGATTGTCACCATGGCCTGGAAAGATTTTTCTTTTCTTGATAGGAGAAAAGTGGATGTGTATATAAGGGGGGGGGGAGAGTGTTTCTACAAAGCAGGGAGCAGCCTGTTCCATAAAATACACTTACACAGCATCTTAATAGGTGTGAAAACAACAGCAACTGATAGAATAGCTAGAACTACAAACATGTATTGGTGTTCGTTTTTGAAATCATTTTGTGAAGTAAATATATTTATCTTATAGTTGTTACTGCTTAGTTTTACTAAGACCTCTATTAATTCTTAATTGAAAACAAGCATTACTTGAACTTGACAAATTCGCAAATTTAAATACACACGCATTTGTCTTTTTAGTCCATCCCGTGAAAATTTATACACATGAAAATATGTACCACAGTACTTCTAAACCAAAGACATATTATAAATGGCACTGGGGCCTGTTTTTCCCTATCTTACGGACAGATAAGGACGTCCGTATGTCACATATGGACCTCCCTATGTTGGAAAATCAAATACGGCTGGGGGCTGTTTTTCCCTATCATGCGGACCTCCGTATGTCATATACGGATGTCCGTATATCATATAATTCAGTTAAGTGTATTTCCTTATATATACGGACTTTTGTGTTCAACATGCGGAGGTCCGTATTTATATATGGAAAAAACCCTGTATTTCCCTATCTTACGGACTTCGAGAAATCCTTTGAAACGTCTCAAATACATCATGGTGGGGTACCCCCTCGTATGTTCTTTTACGTCATACGGACCACCGTATGTCACATGCGGACCCGGAGAACGTCCGTATGTGTCCTTAATTTCCCTCTGAGCCCTTTGTGGGGTTATGACCTCTGACCTTGACCCGGAAGTCACCAAGTTTTTATTTGGCCGCCAATTTCGAACCAGCTCTGACCTGCTCGATAACATGGCAATAGGATGGATACAGAGAGCCAAAAGGTAATACTACAAGAGGCTCGAACCCTTATCTTTCTTCACAGACCGAAAGTTTGTTCAGCGTTACAGACTGACCAAGCCAGTGGTACGGATGCTTACAGAGAAATGGGTTTCCACAAAGAAAGTGAAAGAGTTGAGGGGTAAACATGCTGTGCCTTACAGGATAAGAGTAAGTTTCTAACACTTTAGCACGTCCCCCCCTTCTCTCTCTCCTTTTCCCCTCAGCTTTCTCTTTGTGTAATAATATTGGATGTTTACTTTGCTTGAAAACTTGGGCCACATAGAATCAAAGGAAAAACACATGAATGATTTAATAATGAATGGAGGCCTTGTTTCACGTTAATTAGTTATTTAGTCAGTGGCCTACACCCGTCTTTCTCTTTCAATTTGCAGTTCTGCGTTGCCTTAAGGTACTTCTCCACTGGGGCAACATATCAGACAATAGGGGACTGCCATGGCATAAGCAAAAGCGTGGTGGGATGCTCAGTCAAGGACGTGGCTGAGTACTTCCGGACTCACATCAGTGAATACGTGGTCTGGCCAGACAGCTTCGACGACAAGAATGCCAAGGCAACTGTTTTCTATAAGAAGACGAAGAAGCCACGTTGCTTTGGTATGGTAGACGGGACCCATATCCCTATTTTGTGTCCGAAAGGTGTGGTGAATGACGAAAACCAGTTCTATTGCTACAAAGGCTATTACAGTATTAATGCTATGGTGAGGATCATTTCAAGTCTTGTTCAGCATTGTTCTGAGTTGTTTTCCTCTTCCTTTTCCTCAGAGGAACTTATCTGTAGATACTGTTAAAAACTCTGAAAGACGTGATTAAAACTTTCAGCTAAAGTAATTGAACTATGATTAATTGAACTTAAAAAAGCAAGACAAAGGAATTTTTCTGTCCTTCACCATGGTTAAAATATATTTGCAGATCATCGCAGACTATGATGGGTTCATCTTCCATGTTAATGCAGCAAACCCTGGAAGTTGTAACGATATCTATGTCATGAACGGCTCTCAGGTCAAGTACCTCGGGGAGAGAGGAGACTTCAGGGGATATTACCTCCTAGGAGACTCTGGGTAAGTTTTGTGCTTATCAAACTCTTTCAGTCACTTTTTTTGTAAACAAGTCTTTCATCTGTTGTCCATATGTACCTATTTTTTATATCCTATTGAAACCAATGTGAGCCTTGACTTAACAGAGAAAAAAATTATTTTATTGTTATTTTTCAGCTATGTTCTGACTGATTATGTCTTGACTCCCATTAAATATGAGAAGACTCAATCCGACATCGATTACAACAAATGGCACCGGAAGACAAGGTCTTCTGTGGAGAGGACAATAGGGATATTAAAGCAGAGGTGGAGGTGAGTCCTTAGAGCTCAGATTATTATATTTCTTTGGTTTATAACACCATATATAATTATAAAGACAGAAAATATACTAAATAAAGTACATTACATGATTTTATTATTAGACTTGAAACAATTGTCAAGGAATCGTGACTGACATTCTTTTCGGTTCTTGCAGGTGTCTCGACAGCAGTGGGGGTTACCTCTACCATGACCCTCCTACAGCAGGAGCCATTATAGAGACTTGTGTGGCTCTGCATAATTGTGCTAAAGCAGCTAAGGTCCATCTTCTGCCCGATTACCTCGCGAGGGACAGCTTCCGCAGGATCAGAAACCCTGTTCCCCAACCTGAACAGAGGAGACCAACAGAGCGTGTGGCCTTCCACAATCTGCGGTCTACCTTCGTCAACAAGTACTTCGTCCAAGAAGATATAGATGAGACACATGCGGAAGAGGGTCAAACCACTCCCCAGGATGAAGATTTTCCACAGGAGGGACTACAGTTTCCTGACCACAGAGACCCACAAGTGGCACCTCAGGTAGCTCTTTTGTTGGACCAGATGAACGCACTGATAGAGGAATACTATGACACTAACTATCTGCATTGAAAGTTTAAATGGACCTAGGCAGCTTTCTTGTATATAAATGCATATATTTTTTTTGGATCTCTAATTTATTGTGTAAATAAAGGACTATACTGCAAATGCAGTATTAAAAAATGACGTTTATTTCTAAGAGTGAACAGCATGCATATCAAAATGAACTTCCCCTTTGTAGAACAACACATATGGCAATGGGTGAATAATAATCTTGTTCACACCTAACATTACCTTTGCATTGTGTAGCCGTATGTCAGGAAACCTCATGACTAAATGTATCTTAAAACATCTTTCCATTTCTTTTTTCATTCATATGAACATCCAGTATCCAGATTCTAACATAAAGAGTGCTATTCAAGAGACCCATGCTAGCAGAAATAACATCATTCAAGGCGGGTTTTTTTACTTTATCATGCGGCATGTGCTGTTCAATGTCATAGGTCACAAACTTACTGCCACTGGCATTGTTTGGTGAAAATATCACCATTAGGGCGCCTTGAGCTTGGTGTTGTAGTTGCTGGTTAGGATACCATGCTGTTGGGTTATGTGGAATTTGAGGTTGCACAGACTGAACACCAGGAGCCTGGAACAGGCTTTGTTGATTAGGTATGATTCCTGCAGCCTGGTACTGTTGTTGTGGGTTAGGAATAACGCCAAACTGATATGAAGCCTGCTGCTGATGGGATGTTGGGACTGGAATCCCATACATATGAGAAGTAGTCGGGTTACCATATACCATAGGTGTAGGTGGGAACTTTAGCCTGCCATCCGGTGCCCTAAACTGACCCACACCAGGCCAACTGACAGTCTGACTAACAGGTGTGACAGGTGGGGAATAAGGTGTGCCATCTCTGTAGAACAGCTGAGGAACAGTGTTAGCAGCTACACCACCACTTCTCCACTGTTTCCACAGTAGGAACTCCTGATAATCATTGTCTAATTCACCATGGGAATGACTTTGACCCACTGGATAGTCAGGTTGATTGTCTCTGGGGACCGGGTGATTGTACCGGGAAGGTGGCTTGTTATCGCGGGTGAGCGACTTGTTTACTTGGGTATTTCCCTCTACTGGAGGCAATTTTTTACTCAAGTTGGGTAATTCAAACATACCTGAAGTGGTTTCAAGGCCGGATTGGCCTGCGGAGGGTCCCATAACTCTAGAATTAGGCCCTAAAACAGTGTTTGCGGCCGAAAACCGGCTTTCCAGAAGTACAGGGCGGCCATTTTGGGCTCCGCAGTTAAAGTTAGAGCTGGCTTGTGATGGGCCAGTTTGGAAGCCTGGTGTGTTCGAGTCCCCACCTTTATTCCTTACTGTATCCAACTCTGATTGGTTCAAACACGTAGCACTAGCAGCAAGAAAAGAAGTTTGGGCCTCGAACGCACCTAGGGCGTTCGACCCACCACTTTCGTTCCTTACCGCATCCAACTCTGAAGGATTCCAACATGGGGCACTAGCAGTAAGAGAAGAATTTTCAGCCTCGAACGCACCCATGGCACCTCGCCAAGCCCGTACGCCTTCGTTTAATTGGCGAAGAGATCTGTTATTTTCAGCCCTTAGGCTGGCCAACTCTAGTTCCAACTCCTTGCGTTTACACATTTCATCAATTTTTGATTTCCTGGCCCTTTCAAGTTCAATCTGATGCAATAAATCATTTTGTGTAGATTTCTCCCCAAGGCTGCTAAGCTCACCATGTTGACCGTCCTTCCCGTGGGGCGGCCGGTCGCTCTGCCTGGCTTCCGTGGCCTCCTGCTCGTCACGCTCGGCTGAATCCGCTGAACCAGGTAATTCTTCCGAATCCTCCGGAGAATGACGTTTCCCCGGATTGGTCACCCCACAATTCGGGCACTTGGCCGCGTTACCATGGTAGGAAGTATCACAGGCCACGCATTTAGTCATGATGACTGGGAAAAAAAAATCTCCAATGTGAGACCGGTGGTCCTTCCTGGGGCTAGGCAATATGGCCGACTACAAGGCCACCAGTGAAGGAACCTGTTACATAACAGGTGAATGGAAGTGGTGACATCTGGTAATACATTTGGGAACTGCTACTGCCCATTTATCACCACTTATATGCGCGCATATAAGTAGCTTCATTTTTTCAGTTGTATGTATACAATTAAAAACTGAAACTGTTATCCTGAATAATGCAACAATACCTCTTTCGAACAATATGTATGGCTATGGGTGAATAATAATCTTGTTCACACCTTACATTATCTTTTCCTTGTGTATTCCTATGTCAGGAAACTTTATGACTAAATGTATCTCAAAACATCTTTTCTGTTCTTTTTTTAATGAAATCAACATGTACTCCCGTGATTCTAAAATATGCAGTATCATGTTTGCAGTTTTAAGTTGAAAGTTTAAAAATGACACTGATATCCTTAACAATGCAACATTAAAAAGTGTACGATGAACTTTACCTAACTTTTAAGACAAGAACAACATGACTAGTCTCTGTTTGTCATAACATTGACATGAGAGTACTGAGGTATAATAAAACTCGAGATAACAGCCTGTCTTTTATGTCCATTAAAATCTTATTTACCTATTCTAACTGTTAGTCTGTTAACAATTCTTGACAACATAACATTAGTCATTATATTTTTTGGTAGCCTTCCTGCTTCTTGAGGATCTTTTCACAGGTACACCTCTCTTTTTGTTTTGCCCTTCATCCTTCTCAGAAGCTTCTGTGTCTGCCTCCGAAGCTGCCTCTGAAGCTGCCTCTGAAGCTGCTTCCTCCTGGTGATGGCCTTCCTTCACGATAACCTCAGGGTTTTCCACTTCTCCTTCTACTTCCTCAAGGCCATCTTTAGTCACGATGACAAACTCGTCCTTGTGCAGCACTGAAAAATGGGGGAGGCTGTTGTCTTCAGGATCTATGTAGTTAATAGCTGAAAACAAAATTACCATACAATTTCTCACATATGCCGCACCTCTTACCAGTATCCAAATCAAAACAGGCTTCTAAAATAAACCAAAAGAAGGCTAGCGGCTGACAGCAGGGTATACTTTACAGGAAAAGAGGACAATTACTACAATTTTCCAGCAAGTGAATAAATTTATCCCTTTCAGATTTTACACTTAAGTTTGGCTTACTTTCTGATACACGTTTCATTTTAAATTTAACATTTCATCTCTCCCTTTCTTTCATGAAAAATGAAATAATGCTTACCTTCGCCGGGAACAGCTAATTTTCTTTGGCCCTCTTCGAGGTCGAAAAGTAACCCGGGGCTTCCCTCGTCCCGTGTATGATAAGGAGGGGTTGTTCCAACTGTAAGAAGATCCAAAATAATAAAGTAAATACTTATATAAAAAAATTATTTCATTTCTACATAATGATATACCGTAAAATTTAAGGCTGTAAGACTATATTAAAAAAAAAGGTAAAAATGAGCAAATTATTTCATATGAAAACCCATACAGATATTTCCTTTCATCGAAACTCTTCTAGACTTACCAGGAGGAGGGTTGGGATGAGTAAGGAAGGCAGATATAACGAAAGTATCTACTTCTGAGGTAGGGTTCTCATTTTCTACTGTCTCCAGGGCTTTGTGACAATAAAAGGGAGAGACTAGTGTTACAAACCAAGTTTCTTTTTAGGTTATTTCTCTTCGCCCTGATCTCATATCTCCATATAATTTACTTTGATTTCAAATAAAGTGAAGGGTTAGTTATATTACACACACATGCTGTACATGCTGGAAAAGGTTATCAAGAAAGGAATTGTCCACATGCTGCCCCGTACATGCTTCTCTGTTGGTAGTGATAGGATATTATTACATTGTAAAGCACAAGGAAACAAAGTAGAAAGTATTTATACCTTTGTCTAAAGCTTTGTCCGGGCAAGCATCCTTCGTACCAGGAGACAATACAATACATTCTGGAACTGGAGATCCTGGAACCACTTCTGCGTCTTCACGGGGCTCCTCCTGTTCCTCCTGTGCCAGAGTTTTAACCAAAGGACGTCCCACTGTTGAATTGAATGACAAACAGTTTCATTTATTTGTCTAAAATGAAGAAAAGATAAAAAAATTGTTATAATTAATACACATACGGACCCCCCTATCTTGTATTAAACTGTATATTTATTAGCTGCATTGTTTTGCTTTGTCATAACATGTCCACCTCCACTTTTATGAGAAAAACGTTTTTAAATAACTATTACATGCTCCCTATTCGTTTAGCTTTTCATAAGGAAATAAGATGAATGATTTCAGAAGCTTGACATTTTAGTTGACTCACTTTCAATAAGAGTTCTGGCCACGGATTCCTTGTTCAGCTTCTCCTGTATATCTGCCAGTTTCTCCAGGTTAGCTACTATTCTATCAAGAGCTCGCTCTGTGTTGTCTACTAGCTTCAAGGAGGAGTTGTTGCACAGGTTTAAAGCCCTCTGATTGGAGGCCAGCTGGTTCATGTTCTCACTAAGTCTAGCCATACTGTCTGCCACGGACAATACCCCCACACTTATTTTTTCCTGAGCTTCTTCCACTGACTTACAATGCTTGTCTAAAGCATCCGTCATATTATTGACAGACTGTGCAATTTTTGTTTGTCTTTTCACCAGACTTTCAATAACTTTGTCTTGAACTAATTCTAATCCTTCCATAGTTTCCTTTTGTGTCTGTAGGAAGGAAGCAGACAGCTCTCGTACAGTGCCAGTCGATCTGCTCGCAGCCTCATCCAACTTATCTAACACCAACTTGGTGTTTGAATGTATGGCAGTCGCTGATTCTGCCACATGCTTGCAGAAGTTGTCATATGACGATGTCATTTTCTTATTGGATAAAACCAAATCTTGAGTGGAATATCGCATATCTTCTGATATCTTAATGGCCGATTCCGCCAGTGCTTCATGAGTCCTCTTCAGTTCCTCTGTCACACGGTGTGAACTTTCATAGGACGTCTTAATAGAACTGCCCTTACCTGTGTCTATTCCTGCACTTGATGTCACATCTTCTATTTCAGACTGAGCTGGTGAAGAGGGCATTTTCAATTCGGATATGTTTTCCTCATCATGTTGTTTTTTTTTGGATCCTGAATCAAACAGTTTTTTTCTAGAAGACACATTCGAAGTAGAAGCTATTTCATCTAAGACTTCCATAGTCTTCAGGGCCTGCAGACGGGGGGATGTACGACGTTTAGCTGAAGAGTTAGGTTTATCTTTTTTTTCCCTCCACAAGTCTTATCAGCAGGAGTTTTTTTTTATTTCTCGCGATTTATTAGTCAATGGGGTACTAGTCTTGATGTCCGAATCTTTCTTTGATGCAGCTATAAGTTCCTCGACTTCTTCTTGGGTGTACAGCTTGGCCTTCTTTGCTGGATTTTCTAGTTTTGTTAGACTAGGCCTTTTGTTGTATTCATTCTCTAGTTCTTTATCCAAGTCATCATCGTCATGCTCGAGAACAGGTGGGGTGGCATTTAATATACCAGAAAAGGAATCTGCCCTCCTCCGCCTCCTCCCCTGAAAAACAGGAGAAGGTTCTTCCTCTCCATCGTCTTCTTCTTCTCCTTGGGTGTCTTTTAAAGGTGGGTCAGGTAAGAGATGAGAGGCACAGGGTAGAGAAGAATGAGCTGAAGAAGACTTTGAAGGCCGAGCGGATGAAGAAGGCTTGAAAGCCCCTACTGATGAAAATGCCTTGGAAGAGCCTGCTGATTTAGACGGCTTAGATGTAGAACAAGAGGGCTTTGAAAAAGAGCTTGAAGTTGACGTCTCAGGACGTTGACCAGAGGCGGAGGTCTTCTTCCCCTGACTGTTTTTGTTAGCATTCTTTTTCTTTATGTCCTCTAATCTTTTCTGAAGCTCCTCTCTTTCTTTCTCTCTTGACTGATCGGCTGTAACTAGGGTGGACACTTGGACTCCAGTTGAGCCCTTCTTCTCCTTCTCTAAAGACAGTTTTTTGTTGAAGGAATTACATATTTTTAACATATACCCAGTCGATACCCTTGGTTGAAGAATAGAAGACTGGCCAGTCGCAGACGGGCGAGAGAAAGGGTCTCTTTTGTTACGCTGAGTCAAGTTGTTGGAAGACTCGCCTTCTTCTTGATCGTCTACCTCGCTCTCGGTTTCTCCTCCATGAGTGCTCACAGCCTCCTCTGTCCCTGCATTAGAAGTAGTATCTGGCTCCCCGTCCTCCAGGATAGGAACTGAAAATGAAAAAAGAAAAGAAAAAAAAATGAAGGGCATCAAGGAAATATAATTTCAATCGACAGAAAAACCTTTATTCTACATATAACAGACATTTCAGTTCAACATCTGAAGATTATTTTGGGGGACTGATAAATGGGGTTTATACCCTATGTATCTCAACAAAACACCTAAATATGTATGCCTTGGAACAGGGCACATGTTTAACAATAAAGAAAACTATGAAACAATCATCTGAAATTCTTTATACATTTTTTTCTATACTGAAATATAAACCTCAAAAATATGAAATGTTGCAGGCATCTGAAACTCTGACATGTCTGATATAAATTCATATGAAGATAAGAAATGAGGTATTTGAAAGCACTTATTTTAAAAGCAGCTTCATCCATATGGTACCCACCTCCGTCGATGCTGTCCAGCATTTGACCCATCAAAGCAGCGGAGAGTGAATCTGAAGGCATCTTCGTCTTCTCATAATTGACACGAGAAGGTCGGTGAGGGTCATAACAAGACCACTGGATGTCTCTCTCAGAAGGGTCCCCCCCTGTCAGATCGGGTGGCTGCATGCCTTTTATCCCTGAGAGAAAAAAAAGAGAAAATGAAACCAAACAAAATAATTCATGACCATATTATAATAATAGTATATGTGGGAAAAGCATAAACTTTACTTGACAATTCCTTAAGTCTGCTCACTGTCTTTCCTTATGTTAGTATGTATTAAAATTATACAGAATAATATCAGATATAGTGTAACAAGTTTAAACATATGGATGAACATTTTCATCAGAGAGGTGAGACTCACCAAGAATAACCTCTGTCCCACAGTAGTCACAAGCAGCTTGTTCCAGGTCTGTGAGGTAATCAGAATCGTCCTTTTGGCCGCTCCCTGTTTTGTACCACGCATCTATGTCCTGACGCTGAAAAAAGAAAGAAGGATAAACTATATTCAAAGAAAAATAACAATAAATTCGATAGAAATAAAAAATAAAAAAGAAATTTTTTCAAGTCATTAAGTTTAATTAATATACTTAAAAACAAACACAGAAGACAAAAAGTGTAAGGACATGAGGATTTCAAACGTACCTTCCGCTTGGCATCTTGGGAATAATAGGTTAATTTGCTTTTGCACCCCTCGCCGTCCCTTTTTTGTCCCCCGTTAGCATTAATGTAATCTGAAAAGAAAGCAGACATAAACTGTCACAAATTATGAAAATTAAATAAAAAAAACTATCTGAAAGTAAGATGTGGGATGAAAATACATAAGGAACAGGAACAACAAAGAAATAATATTTGATTTCATATATGGTATTTCGAGCTAAAAAGATAAGGCCAAATGATTATATCAAAAAAAGATAACAAAATGAATTGTACGTTTCAACTTACCAGCGAGTTCTTCCCATGCAAGCTTTTTAGGGTGACTCCATCAGCATACGACTTAAATTTTCCTTTGAGAACAGGTTTTAGGTGGTTAGCGCCATGGACTAATGCACGAGTTTCATCAGGTTGCCAGTGGAGTGATTTTTTCCTAGGTGACTTGGACTTCCCTTTGCTTTTAGGTTGGGAGGTTGAGGATTCCTCGGATAAGCACTTATCGACTTCTTCTTCCTCTGAGGGGCGAGACTGTGAAGATATGTTCCCTGAGGAGGGAAACTGACCTGTTCCCCCTTGAGAAATAGCCCTCAGTAAAGAGGCTGCTATTGCATCAAAGTCAGTTTTGGTTCCTGCTCCCCCCCCCCACGTCCCCTCCCTCTGGCCCTGCCCCTACTCCTGCCATGGGTGGCTCCCCTGCTGCCTCTACCAGAAGAGGCAGGGAAATAAGTGGGATCCTTGTCTGAGTCTTTATCCTGGGAACGAGATAACCGAGGAGCAGGAGCAACAAAGTCGCCATGGGACGGGTGTTCTGAGCTGGGGGCCTTCCCCTTTTGCCTCTTGGCCGAAATGTCTTTTTTGTTCTGATTCATAGCTCTACAAAGGAGGGAAGTCATGTACGATATGGCCTGTTGGCCTCCATCCCCTTTGAACATCTCGGGGGAGAGGAAATCCCCATCTTCCTCTTCTCCCTGAAAAAAAGAGAAAGAATGAACTGCGAGTGATTGTGAAAGAACAGTAAAACAGAAATTCCTAAGTTATTTAAATTCCCCTAAGAAGACTGCTTTTTAATTAAATATACGACCTTGGAGACGAGGTAACATATGATGTCCAACAAGAACATGAAGACTGACATGCCTGCTGGAAAACTCGCGTTGAATATAAAAAAAATAAAAGCCTTTCCCTCTACTTCAGAACCGCTACAAAAAAAACAAAACAGACAGGACATAGCAAGTTCGTAGTTAGCACAGGCTTTAAAGTAAGAAAGAAA